>CM052891.1:928145-972899 GCA_028534135.1 Potos flavus
CTGGCTCGGAGATGATGGAGCTAGAGGACCACAGGGTTACTTGTGTCCTTTATCCCACACCACACACACAACTGTCTCAGAACGGCAGTACCAAAATTACTACCAGTGTAGGACTGAAAATAGTTGAAGTGTTTTTTGGGGATTTTTGGTGAGAGGAGGAGGATCCTCGGGGTGTGTCTCATGAGGGACCAGCAGCCATACTGTGTTTTAAAGTCACTTGGCAGGTGCTCTTTGTATGACTGTGCTACCGCCTAGGTGACACATTTATGTTTCATTTTTGGTATTTAGGTTTTTTTTTTAAGATTATATTTATTAGAGAGAGAGCAAGAGAGCAAGAACACAAGCAGGGGGAGCAGCAGAGGGAGAGGGAGAAGCAGGCTCCTTGCTGAGCGGGGTGCCCGGTGGGGTCCGGGATCCCAGGACCCCGGGATCATGACCTGAGCTGAAGGCAGGTGCTTAACGACTGAGCCCCCCAGGCGCCCCCATAAGCACTGAATTCTAGTCCATGATGTGCGTGAAGTACTTGGGAGGGCGCTTGTATGTGCAGTTTACTATGAAGTGCAGTGGAAAACCCAGAGGGCTTGAGGGTGATTAGAGGGGTGGAGAGAGTAGAGTAAGTGTTTGTGGCCGAATCTAGATAGCGGGTATGTGGGTCTTCACTGCGAAATTCTTTAAACTTTGCTATATTTGAAATTTGTAGTTAAAATGTTGGAAAAGAAAAAAAAAAAACTTTGCACGCTTCCAAAGTCAGATCTACAAATAAGGTACCCTGTTTATCCTGTCCCTCTCTTTCCAGAATGTGTGGTGTAGACGTCTCAAGTTTACGTTTTTAAAGTGTAAGCAAATACACAGATACTCATACCGCTCTTCTTCTGTCTTTGGCTGTATGCCACACCCACTCACCTTGCTCACCGTGCACTGTGCGCCGTGACTCACCCCATGAGCAGCCGACTTCTGAAGTAAGCCAGGGTCTGAAACTGCCAGCCCGTGGCTCCTCACAGCTGCTGCCGTCTCTCTGGCTGCGTTTATGCAGACCGAGTGGAGTCTGCACTCCTCGGCCAATCCCCGTATTTACTGAAAGCTGCGGAGGAGATGTTTGTGGGGGGCCCTCCTGCAGTGGTTCATTTAAAAGGGGACACTAGGTGGCGGTGGAGACCCCGCCAGAGCCGAGACGGCCTCAACGCCGGGGCACTAAGTGCACTCTGTAATCGGGGAGCCGCTCTGGGACCAAGCGCGGTGGATTCAGATGCAGTTTTGTGGAGGGTGTCTTTCGTGAGGAGTCCCAGCAGCCGTGGTAGGAGTACGATCAGATACATCACGGAGACAGAAACCTCTGGCGTCCAGACCACTAACGGCATCACCAGAGCTCCCGATGTGCGACTCCTGAAGGTTGAAACCATTGACCTCCGATAACCTGGAGCTCGTTAGAAGTTGAAATCAGATCCTTAGATTTGTTCTCAGTTTGTGATACGACCTGTGCTCTGGAGGTCTTCACGATCTCCATGTTGCTAATACCCAGCAACGGAAAGTTCTCTTATTGTTTTGCCAGAATTTGACTCATTTGTGAGGATATACCCAATTAGGATAACTTGGTTAGTTACCTTCATTTTCCTGTTCCTGTGGCCGGGGTTTCTGCTAGGTAGGATGCCGACTTCTAGTGACCCTCGAGCTGCATTTCGGGGCGGATGAAGGATTCCGGCCCGCTCTGTCCGCTGCGGGGAGTGGGGGCCCTGTGGCCGGTTTAGGTTGCAGGTGAGACAGTCAGAGTCCAAGCCCACCTGCCGCCCCGAGCCCAGTGCTCTGCCCACCAACCGGCAGGGGGCTGGTTTCAGGGGCCTTTTCCATTCCTCTGCCCTCTCCCACTCAGTACCTTGCCTGGGAAGCCCGGCACTCTCCCTGCAGGAGCTGCACACACCCTTTCCTGGCCTGTTTCCTGGAAGCACATGTTCCCTACAGCTGGACTCTTGCCTAACCTACCCAGACCTATTTGGAAGGAAACTGTTTACCCGAAGGAGTTTCGAAACTGACTTTCCCCAATGAAGGAACCCACCGAAAAGAATGTGTGAACGGCCTTCCTCAGTCCTGAGAGCAGCCACACAGTTGACGAGACACTGTGTGATGTGAACTAGCTTGAGTGTCACCATCTTCTCGTCCTCTGAGTCTTGATTGGAAAGCACGACATAGCCTGAGGAGGGGCAAAGCCTGGAGGGCTCGGGCTGTGTTTTATCTGGATGTCAGCCTTTTTCTGCTGCCATAATTCTCTTTTTCAGCAAGGGATAGCGCGGTGCCCCTTGGGACTCCCGAGCAAGACTTGGAGTGGGATGGCTCTGGGCTCTTCTGAGTCGTCTTCCTTTACTGCCCTAACAGATTGGCACACAGAACAGCCTGGAGCTTCTGGAAGACCCGAAAGCTGAGGTGGTGGATGAAATTGCTGCCAAGCTTGGCCTGAGGAAGGTACTGAGGCATTCTGCTGGCCTTCGAAGGGGGGACCAGGGCTCTCTGTTGGGGACATCCAGGTGGGTGGCATGGCCAGGTCTCGTCTGGGACTGAACTCCCGGCTGCTTGAGGTCAGGCGCGGGCCCAGCATGCTGTAAAGCCTGCCTCTGTTTTCTGGACGTTGCAGCTCTTCTGTTTCTTGGATTTGAAGTAGAATGAGAATATTTCTCTGATTCGAAGTAAAATGAAAACAAATGATCCCTGTGCTGGGGCTATTCTGTTGAAATCTGCTGGGCCCACTTCCTGAGGATGGCTTCAGAGGGTGAAAGAAAGAGGCAGCAGGAGCCAGACCCCTTTGTCCTGCCTGGGAAGGAGCCTCGCTGCTGGGTTGGGTGTCCTGCGTGCACACCAAGGCCCGGCCTCTTAGTGGGAGCCCTCCCGTCGTGGGTCCTTGCCGCCTGTTCATTTTCTGCCCCGGGCGCTCGGAGCCTCCGGCGCTCCCTCTTCCATCATCTCTGGATTTTCTGTTGCTAATTTAGGTGTCTGAGCTGGGAGATTTCCTAGTTTTACTGGGCAGTTAGAAGACAGGGAAGAACTTTGGTTTTGAGTCTGTCAGTCTGGTTTGGGTCCTGTCCTTGGTGGAGCTCCCGGGAACTTTACAGAAAGGTTTCCACAGGTAAATAGTGAATTTGAATACCTCTTAGAATTTCAATGTTCATGGCTATTTAAGTTTTATTCTTTTTTTTTTTTTTTTAAAGATTTTATTTATTTATTGGACAGAGTATAAGCAGGGGGAGCAGCAGGCAGAGGGAGAGGGAGAAGCGAAGGCAGACGCTTAACCGACTGAGCCACCCAGGCGCCCCATAAATTTTATCCTTTATTAATCAACTCAGATACTGAGAAATGAACTCCCTACAGATAAATGGGAGGAAAATAGGAAATGTGTTTGTAAACCTAGGGGCTTATAGAGCAAAGTAATCTTTTTTTTTTTAAAGGTTTTATTTATTTATTTGACAGAGAGAGACACAGTGAGAGAGGGAACACAAGCAGGGGGAGTGGAAGAGGGAGAAGCAGGCTTCCTGCTGAGCAGGGAGCCCGATGCGGGGCTCAATCCCAGGACCCTGGGATCATGACCTGAGCCGAAGGCAGACGCTTAACGACTGAGCCACCCAGGCGCCCCTAGAGCAAAGTAATTTTAACAAAAGTTTTAAGAAAACAATGTCCTATTGTTTCTAGTAAGGAATCAGCATTTTGTTTTTTTAAAGTGGGTGCCACACCCAGTGTGGAGCCCAAGGTGGAGCCCAGCGTGGGGGTTGAACTCACAACCCATGAGATCATGACCTGAGCTGAGATCAGGGGTCATAGACTTAACCGACTGAGCCACCCAGCCGCCCCAGGAGTCAGCATCTTGATTTAGGGTCATATTTTGGTTTAAATTTTTGACGTTTCTCTTGTTCAAAAGAGAAATTAGTGAAACTTTTGGACCTTTGTTTTAAACATAGAGTTTATAATCCCTGCAGTTGTAATAGATGTCGAAGTGACTCAAGTGTCTTGCTCGGAGACCCTGCTCTGCCACCCTGCCTTCCTCCTGGCCCTGCTCGGCTCTGCTCACCGCTGCGGCCCGTTCACACTGCAGATCTCCTTTCTTGGCTGCATCCTCCACGGGCTTTTCGTTTGCTTGGGTATTTTGGAAGAAAAGGAAATGCTCCACGTTTACCTGTCTTGTGTGCAGGAGATGGATGTGAAGAGTTCTGTATCAGGGTTCTGCTGGACAGGTCATGGGCACCACGTCACTTCTCCAAAGGACGTGTACCTGGGGTCCGGCCCCACTCGTAAACCTCGCAGTCCGGTTCTGGCTCCGGAGGGCTAGGGACTACAGAGCACACAGACAGACCGCTGTGCGGGACTGGCGTGAGGGTGTCCTAGTGATGGGGGTTTCAGCCCCTGGTGCCCTCACCCGCTCTCTTCAGCCGTGTAGCCGAGCGCGAAGGAGCCACTGGATGAGGACTCCGTGGTGGTGGTCCGTATTTTCAGCGTCTTCTCTACGGAGTCCATTTTCCTATCTTCTGGAGAAAGCCTTAGCATCTGAAATAGCATTGTCTCTGTTTGCTTGCTCAGGGTCTGTCTTCCTCTTTGGGGTGTAGGCATTCTGTTAATCTCGTTTGCCCCTGGGGTCCCCTCCGAACCCAGCACAGTGCTGGCTATACAGAGTTGCTGCCGTGGGGCTTCTGACAAAGAGATGAGCTCTGCTCACGCACCATCACGTGCAGTCCAGCAGCCCCGGAGGACGGTGGCCGTTTTTGGCTGGGTGGAGTCGGAAAGCCCTGGTAGCTTAGCAGAGGCTCTGACTCGCCTGGAGACGGCTCATGGGAGTCTCTTACGGAAATGCTCTTAAGGTCTCTGCACAGAGGCCAGAAAACATTCATCACCTTCCTCAGGGAGAGACACCGAGGATACTTTCCTTTTCGCGCAGGTTGGCTGGATATTTACAGACCTTGTCTCAGAAGACACCCGGAAGGGGACCGTCCGATACAGCCGGAATAAGGTGAGACGGGATGGGAGTGCCCAGTGCCCACTTAGCTCAGCCTGCAGCTTCGTTATAAGCCAGCTCTGGCTCAGTGCTGCCAGGGTGGCTCTGCCCAGCTCATCCTGGCTTTTTTTTTTCCCCTTAAGATTTTACTTATTTATTTGACAGAGAGAGAGTGAGCGAGCGCACAAGTAGGGTGAGCAGCAGAGGAAACCCGATGTGGGACTCGATCTCAGGACCCTGGGATCGTGACTTGAGCCGAAGGCAGACACTTCACCAACTGAGCCACCCAGGTGTCCCTCATCCTGGCTTTTAGACCAAAATATTTTCAACACCGTGTTCTTTTTTTCTTTAAAGGTTCATCCATTTATTTGATAGATCACAAGCAGGCAGAGAGGCAGGCAGAGAGAGAGGGGGAAGCAGGCTCCCCGCTGAGCAGGGAGCCTGATGCGGGGCTCGATCCCAGGACTCCCAAGATCACGACGTGAGCCTAAGGCAGAGGCTTTAACCCGCTGAGCTACCCAGGCGCCCCTACACTGTGTTCTTGATAAATTAAGGGTGGGTCTGTTGATTGTGACTTGTAGAGCAGCACGCCCCACCCCCCTGGCCTTCACCCACCGGTGTTTCTTGGAGGTCAGCCCGTGAGGGTGGATGCCAGATGGTTCTGGTCTTCCCTGTTATTTGTGGTGGGAGAGGCAGGCCCGTGACAGCTAGGGACTGTAGGTGTCTGTTTCATGCAGTGTTTGACAGGCCACAGGTAAAGCTTGGTGTTTTCTAAAGAAGAAATGGGAGTATATCTCCATGTGATGCTGTGAAACGTGACAGACCGGCTCTCTTTTCCTAGGACACATATTTCCTGAGTTCGGAAGAATGTATCACTGCGGGAGACTTCCAAAATAAGCACCCTAACATATGTCGGCTTTCTCCAGACGGACATTTCGGCTCCAAGTTCGTCACTGCGGTGGCTACAGGTATGTGATCTGCTCTCTGTTCCTCTTTCGGTAGAGTTTCATTTGTAACTTAGCTGCAGGAGATTTTCTTAACATGCCCGTGGGACACGGATTCCTCTCTCTGTCTTACGGTAAAAATCCTGAACTCACTGCATCGCCCGCAAAACCACTAGAATCAGGGGCCCAGTATAGCTCTTCCTTCATCTGCTTGCGTTCTAAGTCAAAGTCAGCTTGATTCTGGATCTTAGCTCAGAGGCTGCCTTTGCCCCTTCCAGTAACCGAAGATGACTCTCTGTCTGGCTGTGTAGGAGGAAAGGATTTACTGTTTGTTCCTTATTTTTGACATCATCGGTGGGAGTCATTTTAAGACATCTCTGTGTATGTGTGAGTGAGAGAGGATACGTGTATTGTATTCCATGTCACGTACGTCATAAATACGTAATAAGAAATTGTGGCCTATAGGAAGATGCCACCAAATCTTCCATAACATGCTTGACATATGTTATCTTAGAAAAAAACTGGTCATAGGGCTCTACAATTTAAAAAGAATAGGAATTTTAAACTTAAGAGAACCAACTCGTGAAAGCGTAGTCTGTTTGCTAATTTTTTTAAAGGAGGCACTAACGTGGATCCTGTGAGGGCCTGGTTTCTACCCTCGCTGAACGGGTAATGCAGTTTGTTCATGGTCGCCATCTTGCCCTAGTTCTGTGGAGAGCACCCCCAATTTAACAAAGACCAGTTTACAGGTAGCCCAAACATGTTAGTAAGTGACTGGGTTCCTTCTTAATCCCAGTGGAGGGGACCGTCATGAGAACCATGAAGAAAAAAACTGCCTGAATTTATAAGATCCATTTGGTTTGACAGTCCCTTTCTTTTTGAAATGAATGTACTTCTGAGGAGTGAGAGGCAGTGGCGGCATCTTTCATACGCTAGTGTGAGTGAGTTGGGCTGATTTCTTTTCCTAGGACTGTCGCTCGGCCAGGTACTTAGGAGAGTGGATGGGAGTGTTGACGAGGGTTACAGGAAAGTAGTTCCTTGGCACGGGGTCGTCCCGTGAGGACTGCTGGGGAGAGCAGCTCGGACCGGACGCCGGGGAGGGGGCAGGGAGGAGCGCCTTTCACACCATTTGGAATTCCGCCCGCCTGCTCTGTGTCTGACCAAGGGGAGAAACGTGGTACCTTTTCACTCCCCGCGGCACGGTAGGTGCATGTTCTGGGCACGGTGGTTTAGACTGGCGGTTCTCAAACCTGTCAGACTCCCCCTTTACAAAACCCCTCGTTTGGGATGCTGTGTGGTACCCTTTCTTGTCCGGAGACGAAAACTCACAGATGCTACAGCTCCCTGCTCACAGGAACGTAGCAGAGGAAGCAGAGCGGCCACATGGCCGCAGCACAGAGCCGCCAGCTTCCGCCCGCCAGGGCCTGGGGACTCATGCTGCTGGGACGGCACAGCGACTGAGCCAGAGCCGACAGCCACGCACCAGCCTCACTGGCGCCAGTGCCCTGCTTTCCTGAGCTGCTCATCGACCCTCCGGGAAGCTCTGAGCTCAGCGTGTCCCCTTCCCTCCGCTAACTTGGCATCACTCTCCTAGCGATCTCACCATGGTTAAAATAGCATATTTGTATTTGTGCTTATGTATGAACAATGGTTGAGTCTTTTTTTTTTTTTAAAGATTTATTAGAGCTCACACAAGAGGGAGAGGGAGAGCAGGGAGCCTGATGACACAGGACTCAATCCCAGGACCCTGGGATCACAATCTTTTTTTGTTTTTGTTTTAAAGATTTTATTTATTCATTTGACAGAGAGAGAGCGAGCATGCACAAGCAGGGAGAGCAGCAGGCAGAGGGAGAAGGAGAAGCAGGCTCTCCACTGAGCAGAGATCCTGATGCGGGGCTCGGTCCCTGGACCCTGGGATCATGACTCGAGCTGAAGGCAGACACTTAGGCAACTGAGCCACCCAGGTGCCCCTAAAATAAGATTGCTTCTAATATGAGATCATAAATGGGGGGTTTTGCCTATAAGAGTGTACAGAGCACATTCAAGGTTGTGTGGGATGTGGAAAGGTCTTTTGTTGTGTGGGACTTCCCCAAACACAGTGCAGTGTCTGACCTCTTGCACTCTGGCTGGCAGCTCCTCTCCCACCCCGCTGGCCCAGTGCCCCATTGTTGAGGGCAACCAAAAATCACCTTCACGGATTCCAGAACTGCTGTCTTAGGTTGCCATGGGCTTCCGTGGGCTCCCATGGTAACCTAAACCTTTTAATTACTTTGTGTATGGGGAGTTATTCAGTGGGCCAAAGGAACTGGCATGTTTTTAGGATTATAAATAGTTTCTACTTGGGGGCTGCCTGTATCTTCAATTACCGATTCATACCTCTTGTTGGGAGGTTGGAGTATACATAATCTGTGGAGTTTTCCCTTCAGAATGCCACTTTACTAAAAGGCTTCGAAACTATAGACGGTAAATAACTTACAGTAAGGTCTGCAGTTAGAGTCCCCGTGTCTGTCTGCTTCCCCCTCATCGAACCCTGCGATGAGCTCAGGCTCGCAGTTCTCTCGGGCTCCCGGGGCGGCCAGCCACAGCATCGCACACCCTGGACCTCCAGACAAGGTTTGCTGTCCCCCCGTGTCAGTGCTTCTCGACCAGGCACGTGCTGCTGCCCCGTGGAGCTGTTTGAGCTGCGCTTGCCGTACCCCATCCGCGTCCCCGAGGGGCTGGGAAGGAGCAGGCCCGTGTGCGTGTGGCCCTCTCCCAGGAGACTGACCGTTGCATCCGGGACTTACGGGGCTTCTGCAGGCACCGTGCTCGCAGCTCCCTGCGAGCTGCTGCGGAAGCTGCGGGCACCCCCGCCTCTCCCTGCCAGGAACAGCTGTGGGGGAGACCTGTGGAGGAGGAGTCACGATCATGTGTGAGCTCGAGGGGTCTGAGGAAGGAGAATGCGTCATCGAGCCACAGTTTAAACTCCCTGCCCCGATGCTGGCCTCTGTCTCAGCGGGCTGGCCACCCGCGTCTCTGGGCCATGAGCGTCCCTTCCCGAGGCCGTATCCCAGGCACCGAGTCCTGCCACAGGCCCTTTCCTCCCACATGCAGCTGTCCCTGGCAGATCGACCTGAGAAGGGAACGATCCTATTGTTAGCTTGTCCCACCGCCTGGACAGCCCAGCCGGTGTGCGGTTTCTGGAAAGGATAAAGAAACCCATCAGGGCTCGGTATCTTGCTCCTCCGCATGGGAAAGGGGAGCTTGCGGTTCCTCTCGTTGAATCTGCCTTTGGAGACTATCCATTTGGATTATCGTTGCTTTAGAAAACCAGAAAAAATTTACTTGAGAGAGCGAGCGAAAGAGCACGTGTGGGGAGGGTCAGAGGGGGAGAGAGAGAAACTCCAGCAGATTCCACGGCCCTGAGATCACGACCTGAGCTGAAAGCAAGAGTCAGACACTTCTCTCACTGTACCACCCAGGGACCCCCTACTGTGTTTTGCTTTTGTTTTTTTTTTTTAACCAGCCTTCAATTTTACAATTACTGCTTTCTGTTTTTCTCTGTTTCTCAAAGACCAAATTTTTTTCTCTTATGACCCATCATACTAAAAGCCCGTGCAGGTTTACAATACCTGAAGTCAAACAAGAGCCCGATGCACACTTGGAGGGGTAGGCGGCCCCATCGCACTCCTTCCCCCCTACCCCCTTCCCCACTGCTCCTTCTCACCCAGCGCGCCCCTCTGTGGTGCAGTGATGCGTCCCTAACCCCGAGGACACCAGGTCCATGCCCTGCGTCTGCGGCCTGGACGTGAGGGAGCGGCTGGGGCCGGCTCCTTGAGCGTGTGCGTGAGGGCCAGAGACATGCTGGGCTTGGTTGTCTGGTGGGCCTCCGGAGCCCATTGGCGCTTTTGGGAGCCGGCTACGGTCGGTCTCTGGTGCGCGTAGCCGAGCGGACGGCGGGCCCCTGGCTTGTGCCCTCTTAGGCTGTTCTGCCTCCGCCTTTCACATTCTCTGATTGTTTGGCCACCAGGTCTGGTTTCTGGTAAATGTTTGAAAGCCAGAAAAAATTTCTGTTCCCTGATCAGTATTTTGTTTTTGTCAAAGAAACTAAAATAGAGATGTTGCAGGGTTTTCTTTAACTCTCCCAAGCTGGGACCGATAGCAGACATGAGCATCGTCAGAGCCTAACCCGATGGCGCGGGTGCACGTGTGCGCAGTGGAGGAAGTCAGCCGTGCGCGCCGTCTGGTCTTCCCTCTTCCACAGGCCCGGGGGCCCGCCTTCGACAGGGTGCCGTCCTTTCAGGTCCCATCCCAGCCAGGTGCCTGCTCCGATGAACTTACCGGACGGTTCCCTCTCCGCAGCGTTTGCACTGTCCACGTCCCTAATTTGAAGTCACATTGGAGGCTTTATGGCGGGACGATGGAGGTTGGGGTGAAGGGCACACGGGGCAGCGCCCGGCTGTGGGGCAACGTCCACACCCCCGAGTCCGTGGGGCCATGCGGGCGTCAGCGGGGTAGAGACCACGGTACAGGCGCTGGCCGCGTTGGCCCCGTTTGTCCAGTCCATCTCCCCATCCCCCCGCTCTGCCCGCTCCGGAACAGAAGGTCTGGGATGCGGGGCTCTGTCTGCCATTCATGCCCCTGGTGCTTGGCGGCACTGCGCACGGTCAGGGCGGGCGGTAGAGACCTGCTGGAGGAGCTGCGGGGGCGTCCCCTGCCCCGCGTGCCCGGCCGCGTGCTCGGGCCACTCGGCAGGAGGCCGTCAGATGCCTTTCAACTCTTCTCCGAGACCGACGTGAGGGTTTATTTGTTGTGTGGTTCCGAAGTGACGAGTAGCAGACCCAGGCTCGGCGTGCACGGCGTCCGGCGGGGTCTCGGTGACAGTCTCTCTCTCGCAGGTGGCCCCGACAACCAGGTCCACTTCGAGGGGTACCAGGTGTCCAATCAGTGCATGGCGCTGGTCCGCGACGAGTGCCTGCTGCCCTGCAAGGATGCCCCCGAGCTCGGCTACGCCAAGGAGTCCAGCAGCGAGCAGTACGTGCCCGACGTGTTCTATAAGGTGAGGACGCCGCGGGGCGGAGAGGGTCGCAGACGGAGGATGGCACGGGTGCTGACCTGGCTCCGACTCCGTGGTCGGGTCCGTCGCCGTCCTCTGTGGTGGCAAGAGCCCACCCCAGGGAGGGGGGCATCCCGGAGCATGTGCGGGGCTTCTCACCGGCAGTGGGACACGCGCGGGCTGGGGTCTGTGGCGCGGGCTGGGGTCCGTGACACCGGCTCTGGCCATTGCCGCATGGACGCCATCTCCGTTTCTGAGCGTGGGGGCCTCCGCAGGAGTCGGGAGCGCGGCTTCGAGGTCACCTCGTGGGCTCTCCTCAGGGCACCGACATGGGGGCCGATGATTCAGACCCGTCCCTGTCCCCTTGTAAGTCTGTGTGTCCTGTGAGGGCGGTGACAGCAGTTTTCTTGAGCGTCGTGCTGGGCAGTGGGGGGTTGGGAGCTTCCCTCTAGGACCGGAGAGCCCGGGTCCCCCTCAGCTCGGCACTTGCTCCTGCTTACAGGCCGGGCCGCGCCGTCCCGACTGGGTGGACTCGGGTTTCTCTCTGGCACCGTCCTGCTGCCCGGATGGCCCCTTCCGTCACCTCACCTGGCGCGGGGCAGCCTTTGTCTGCCGGAGACTATCTTGTCTTCGTTTTGAAGCTGTTTTCACCGCGTGAAGAATAATTCTGGGTTGACAGGTTGGCTCTACCGTTACTAGACTCTGGGCGTTTCCAGCGGGGAAGCCGTCCGCTGCCCTCATGGGCTCCTCCCTCCATGACGGGATGTTTCCTGCTGGCTGCTTTTTTTTTTTTTATTTAAGATTTTTATTTATTTATTTATTTGACAGAGAGAGAGATCACAAGTAGGCGGAGAGGCAGGCAGAGGGAGAGGGGGAAGCAGGCTCCCTGCTGAGCAGAGAGCCCGATGCGGGGCTCGATCCCAGGACCCTGAGATCACGACCTGAGCCGAAGGCAGAGGCTTTAACCCACTGAGCCCCCCAGACGCCCCACTCGTTCGGTATCATGATGGTTTTTGGTTTTGGTGGGTTTGTTGTTGTTTGTTTTGATTCCTCCCTCTCTTTCGGGGACCCCACGTATTTGGCTGCTTGAAGTCGTCCTGCAGCTCACTGATCATGTGTTCGCTTTATTTCAGTTTGTGTGTCTTGTTTTGTTTTTAAGATTTTAGTTGTTTATTTGAGAGGAGAGAGAGAGAGAGCAAGAGCAGGGGAGCAGCAGAGAGGGGGAAGCAGGCTCCCCGCTGAGCAGGGAGCCCGATGCAGGACTCGATCCCAGGACCCCAAGATCATGACCTGAGCCGAAGGCATACGCTTCACCGGCTGAGCTGCCCCGGCGTCTTGTCTTTTTTTTTTTTTTCTTTTCTGTGCTTCATTCTGGGGAGTCTGCATTGCTGAGTTCTGCAGCCTGTATGTCCTGACTCGGGTGGTGTTGGCTGTGGCCGCTGCTGGCCAACAGACCGTGTGACCCGGGCGCTGAGGCCGTCACCGCCGCGGCTCTCCCCTGGTGCTCCCGTGTCTGTCCTTGGCTGCTAGAGTGCGCCAGGCGGATACAGTGAGCGTTTCAGTGTCCTCATCCGCTAGCTCAGTGTGTCATTTCTGGATCAGTTTCGATTGGTTGATTTGTTTTTTTTCCCTTCTAATTATGGCTTGTAATCACGGTATTTTCAGATTCTTGTGTCTAGCACTTGTATCATCTGTGGGTTTGCAGCTATTGTCTGTTTTTTCTTTGTATTGTCTGTCTTTTCTTTTCAGGGGTTTGGGAAGTTTTTGTTGGGTGCTGGTCATGGCATATTAAAAAGCCACCGACCCTGGAGGGCCTTTCCGCCAGAGAGGGCCGCCCCTTCCTCCGGTGGGGAAATGGGGTGATGGGCTGCCCGCTGCGTTGACGCAGTACTTAGCGGGACCAGGTCTGACTGGTGGCCGTGTAGGACTCTGCTGCTGATTCTTGCCTTCCGTAGAGTGTAGTCCTCTAGACTTTGCACTTTTGTCTCCTTGACCCTGAGAGACTGGGAGAGTCGTTTTTTGTCCTTGAGAAGTCTCCAGTGTGGCTGCTGCCTCGTGCAGTTTAAGCACACAGACGTCCTACCCCACATACTGCAGAAACCGTGCATCCTATGACAGGTTTGATGCGGCCCCCCACCAGGGAGGGACCTGGAACTGGCAGCCCCTTGTGCTCTTCGCAGCGGGGAGAGCCCAGTGTCACTCAGCACTCTGTCCGGGTTTTCGCTGCTCAGCTGTGGTGTTTCCAGGCCCTTCCTGCCCACATTGCTCTGTGCCCCGAGTGCAGGCACACTTCGGAGACGCTGCAGGCTCGGCTCCGGACCACCACAATAACGCACATATGCCAGTAAAACGGGTCCGGTGCACTGTTTTCGTTTCCTGGTGCAGGCAGAAGTTAAGCGTGCAGTAGGATGATGTCTAAAAAACAATGTGCATACCGTAATTTAAAAATGTTTTATTGCTGAAAAACGCTAAGTGTCATCTGAGCTTTTAGGACATCAGTCCTTTTGCCTCGCCGTGGACGGCTGCTGACCGATCAGGACGGTGGCCGCGGAAGGCTGGCGTGGCCGCGGCGGGTTCTTACACTGTGACGGCAGTGAAGTGTGCTGCGTCGCCCGTTCCCGTCACGACTGCGCCCTCTGAAGCGTGTGCTGCTGTCTGAGAGCGGTTCCCCCACAGGAGAGCTGCTTTCAGACTCTCCGGCCCCGCTGCTGCCTCGTCGGCAAGTTTACGGAGCATCAGAGGTCACTGCTCACAGGTCACCCAACGAATGTGGTAACAAGTTTGAAATAACGCAAGAAGCCCCAGATTGTGGGACAGAGACGCGAAGTGAGCAAGCGCTGTTGGAACAGCGGTGCCGACGTTGCTGCTCCCCGCCGGGCTGCCCGGACCTTCAGTCCCTGAAATCGCACGGCGCTCGCGAAGCCCGAACCAGGCGGCGAGACAAGGCGCACCTGCTCCGTGAGATTGCAGGGGCTGTCGCCGGCACCGCAGTGTCACGCACATGTCGGGCAGCCCAGCCCCCGCCCGCGAGCAAGGTGCCGCTGCTCGAGCCCTCCCACGGTGGCTCTGCACGGGCCAGCGGGCGCCCGAGGGCAGCCCCCGGAGATCCGACCCGCACCCTCGCCGCCCTTATGCCCACAGCTCTGTAACAGCTTTTATTTTTTTATTTTTTAAATATTTTATTTACTTATTTGACAGAGACAGCGAGAGAGGGAACACAAGCAGGCGCAGAGAGAGGGAAAAGCAGGCTTCCCGCCGAGCAGAGAGCCCAATGCGGGACTTGATCCCAGGACCCTGGGATCATGACCTGAGCCGAAGGCAGACCCTTAACGACTGAGCCACCCGGCGCCCCTCTAACAGCTTTTAAAATGCAGCTGGAGGGGCGTCTGGGTGACTCAGTCGGTGAAGCGTCTGCCTTTGGGTCCTGGGATTGAGCCCTGAGTCCGAGTCCGGCTTCCCTGCTCAGTGGGGAGTCTGCTTCTCCGTCTCCCTCGGCCCCTCCCCATGCTCGTGCACACGCATGTGTGTGCTCTATCTCAAATAAATAAAATCCTACAAAAGAAAAAAAGAAGAGGAAATTATCAGTGCTATAGAAGTCCTAGGGAGACCCTCTTAACAGGTTCATCATTCCTTGGTTTTTCTCACTTGTCCCGCTTGTATGTGTCCTCGTATACCCCTTTGTAAGTGTGTTGAAGTGGGAGCAGCACAGTGTGATCTCCTGTGCGGCCGTCCTTCACGTTCCCGCGCCGCGCCGTGCCCGTGGCCGTGCGGAATCTGAGCGTGTTTGTTTCCACCGGTGAGAAGCTGCGCCCCAGCTGGTCTCGTTCTCCTTGCCGGGGCCACTGGTGGTCTGCAGGGTTTGGCTTCTGCGATTCGCTCAGCTGTCAAGCTCTGGTCTCCGAATCCTGGTGCGCGTGTGCAAGCCACTCTGGGTCCTGGAGACCGAGCAGGTGCCGAGGCGTAACTGGGAGGAGGTGGGATCTGGGAGTTGCCTCCGACCAGGTGCCAGCAGTCAGGGAGTGTCCGTGTTTCCACACCCTCACTCTCACTGGGTTATACCTCAGAAAAACCACTGAAACATCTGACTTGAGGGGCACCTGGGTGGCAGAGTTGGCTGGGCATCCAACTCTTTTTTTTTTTTTTAAAGATTTTATTTATTTATTTGACACAGAGAGAGAGGTCACAAGTAGCAGAGAGCAGGGAGAGAGAGAGGGGGAAGCAGGCTCCCCACTGAGCAGAGAGCCCGATGCGGGGCTCGATCCCAGGACCCTGAGATCATGACCTGAGCCGAAGGCAGAGGCTTTAACCCACTGAGCCACCCAGGCGCCCCCTGGGCATCCAACTGTTGCTTTCAGGTCAGGTGACAGTCTCAGGGTCATGGGATCAAACCCTGCATCAGGTTCCACACTCAGGCCAGAGTCTGCTTGGGACTCGATCCTGGGATCAAGCTCCACATTGGGACAGTACGATTCACCCATTGGAAGTGCAGGATTTGGTGGGTTTTAGCATATTCACCCATATTCTTGTACCCCCGTCTGATTTTAGAACATTCTTGTCCCCCAAACAGAAACCCCGCGTGCCTTAGCTGCTCGTCCCGGAACTCCTGGCGGTCGTGCATCCGCTTTCTGCCTGTGTGTGTGCCTGACAGGACCACACCACGTGGGGTCTGCTGTGACGGGCTTTGTTCACCACTTTCCTGGGATCTTCGGGTCCAGCCGTGTCTGCAGCGTGTGGTCCTCAGTCTTTGTCTTGCAGAATAGCATTCAGTGCCCAGTGTGCCATCTCCTGGGCGGGGGCACCCCCAAACGCCAAGGGGCTTTGGGCTTCGCCCTGAAGGGGGACTTTTGAAGCTGGGGATGACCTCCCTCACAACATTTCACCTCTCCACCCATCAGAAAAAAGTAGAGGCTGGGTCGCGGTGTGGAATGGCATCGTCTGTGTTAATGGCAGACTGGCAGGGGCCGCCTGGGCGGCAGGAAGGGACCGGGCAGCGAGCAGGGACGGCCCAGCCACACCTGAGGGTTGGCTCCTGGCCCTGCTCGGCTCTCTCCCTTCTGCCTCTGGGTCAGCACCATGGCTGTGGCTGAAGGGGCTGCGGGGTCTGCGGGAGCCTTGGGGTGGCCGGCCGGCGGAGGCGTGGGTCCCAAGGCACGAGGTGCACTCGTGTCCGCCGCTCTCTGCAAAGGCCTGGCGCAGGATGTCGGCTCTGCCACACTGGCCCCTTCCAGACTGCCGCGCACGGGGCTGCCTCTTGGGTCTGGGCCTAACGGAGCTCGCAGGGAGGGCACCCCTTTCCAGGCTTCCGAGAAAGCGGCTCCTAGCCCCTTGTGTAGGGTTTCCCCTCCTCTGCCCTCCTCCCCCATCCCCTATGGTGTTTTTTTTTTTCTTTCAATTTCTTTTTTAAAAAATTTTATTCGAGAAAAAAAATGATTTAATTGAGAGAGACACACACAAGAGGGAACACAAGCAGGGGGAGTGGGAGAGGGAGAAGCAGGGTTCCTGCCGAGCAGGGAGCCTGACACAGGACTCAATCCCAGGATCCTGGGATCATGACCTGAGCTGAAGGCAGACACTTAACGACTGAGCCCCCCAGGCACCCCCATCCCATGGTGTTTAATAAGCCATTGGGCTGGAAAGCACAGACCTCGCCCGTAGTTCCTGTTTGTGGAGCAGGTACTTCAGTTCTAAACCATTATTAAATGTTCACACACACCGTGCTGGGAACCCGTATGAGAAATTGGAGCGTTCGTTATTGCCCCGCCTTTAAGTTCCTGTCTTACAAAGATGCCTTTGTGGTGTGATGTTTTGTAATGCAGAATCAACGTCTTGACTCATTTTTAGGACCTGAAGCTGCCATTCTGAGCATTTGGACAGTGATTTCATTTAATCCTCTTTAGGAAAGCTTGTGGGTCTCTGGGTGGGGGCAGCACCTGGTGTGCTCATCGAAGAGCTCAGTGAGTCTTACATCGGACGTTCCTCACCCAGGCTCTCCGCGCCTTTAGCCACCGGGCAAGCTCTGGAATCCCTTCCGTGCATGAGATGAACGGATATGTCCCTGTAGATTAATCAGTCTGCCATCTGTGTCTCTTTTCGAAGTTCTTAAAATTAAATATCAAATAGATAGGAAAGATTATTTATAAAATGTATTTAAGAAATAAAACATCACATAATACCAAGTTTCCAACCTGGAGTTTAAAGACCAGAACATTCCTGGGGCCCCCGTCCTCTCTCTCAGGAGGTGACCACTGTGGTGTTGAGGTACGACTTCCCTGCTTCTCTCCCTAGTTGTACCTCCTGTGTTTGTTTTCCCAAACCAGACGACTTGTGTGTTGTTGTGGTCGGTAGAGACTTGCTGGGCCCCCTGCCTGGGATGGTCCCCCGGCCGCGTTTAGGCATCAGTCGCCACTCAGACCCCACATGCTCGGTCGTTGCGTTGCACGGGTTTCATAGCCCCTCTTTCTGTGCTGAGTTCCCCTGCGAACATGGGGGGTGCGGCACCTGTTCCACGTTCCCCAGTGTCTCTCGGGGCTAGGCTCGTCTGCATGGAGGTCTTGCCTGTTATCTGTGAGATTGTTCCTGGGTACTTTATAGTTTCTACCTAGTATAAAGAGTGTCTTTTTAAAATTACGTTTTCAAACTGTTGTTCGAAAGAGGTAAATGGTTTTTGGCAACTTTGCTATGTTATTGCTTCCCCAAATTTACATGTATATTCTTCTGGGTTCTCTGCACAGATGAGTATATTGTCCAGGAACGGCAGTTGTCTCTCCCTTCCCATTCATTCCAGTGACCAGCGCCATTGTCTTATTTTTAACTGTAAAGGAAGTGGTTTCAGGATTTCATCATTAACTATGAGTTTGCTGTGGGTTGGTTTGTTTGGTAATACCCTTTATTGTGTTGGAAATTTACGTGTTACTTCCAAGTCTTGGAAATTTCTTGCGCTTAAGAAGTGAGCTCCCCCCCCTTTTTTTTTTTTTTAGATTTTATATATTTATTTGAGAGGGAGAGAGCACGAGCGGGGAGAGGGGGAGAGAGAGAGGGGGAGAGAGAGAATCTCAAGCAAACTCCCTGCTGAGCGGGGAGCCTGACGCAGGACTTGATCCCAGGACCCTGAGATGACAACCTGATCTGAAGTCAGACACTTAACCAACTGAGTCCACACCCAGGCGCACCCCAAGAAGTGGGACAAAAGACCTCTTTTGTCACAGAGCTTGTGGCATTGTGTTAGACATGCTGTGGTTTTTGGGACTGCTTACTCCCCTGTTAGTGAGAGCGCGATAGCGTTGCTTCCTGCAGTTTTTTTTTTATAGTCCTGCAGGATTTGAGACACTCATTTCTCATATGTTTTAGGAAAATCAGTTTGAGCAAAGAGATCTCTGAAGGCAAACGTGGAAGTAAGCTTCTTGGTCCTGCTGCGGGCTCTGGGCTGCAGCTGGGCTGAGAGCCTTGCAAGTGGGACGTGCACTGAGCTTCTTCTAAGGCTACTCGTCATGTTCTTGTCTGTGATAACAAAAATGGGAAGCGATCTAAAAGTCCAATAATGGGGCATTAAATTAGAATACTTCTCTGGGGTAGAATATTACGTGGTCACTGAAGTTGTGTGCTTGAAAATTATTTAAAGATCTGGGATGCAAAGATACAAACGTAGTGATCCGAAGGGGCACTCGCACCCCAATGTTCATAGCAGCAGTGCTCACAGTAGCCAACCTATGGAAAGAGCCTAGATCCCCTTCGACAGATAAATGGATAAAGAAGATGAGGTAGATATATGCAGTGGAATACTACTCATCCATCAAAACAAATGAAATCTTGTCATTTCCAATGACATGGATGGAACTAGAGGGTATTCGCTAAGCGAAATAAGTCGGTCAGAGAAAGACACTTTCATATAATTTCACTGATATGTGGAATTTAAAAAACAAAACAGAGAAGCAGAGGGGAAGGGAGGGGGGAAAAAACAAGACGAAATCAGAGAGGGAGACAAACCTTAAGAGACCCTTAGCTGTAGGAAACAAACCGAGGGTTGCTGGAGGGGAGGGGGTCGGGGGACGGGGTCGTCGGGGGACGGGCACTAAGGAGGGCATAGCATGTAATGAGCACTGGGTGTCGTACGCAACTGATGAATCACTGACCTCTGTCTCTGAAACTATAACTCTATATGTTAATTGGATTTAAGTTAAAGGTCTGGGATAAAACTCATAATGTGAAATTATACATATACCTGCATATGCAGCGTGGAGATATGTGTGTGGGTGTGTATGCACACGTTCCTTTGTGCGTGTATACAGAAGACAGGCCCTGGAGGGCTTGGGGGTCCTTTGGGAGGGTGGTCGGGGCTTTCCACGGCTCTGGTGTGTATGTCTGGCGGGTACTGTGCAGCTGGAGAAGGATGGCTGGGGAGAGGGGTGAGCTGTAGCCTAGAGACACCGTGACGCTGGAGAAGGAGGGGACAGGAGGACTGCAGTGACAGCCGAGGCCTGTTGGTGAAAGCAGGTGCCTTTCCTGAGTCACCACCTGGCACAGGTTATCTCGGGGGCATGCAGAGGGGAGGGGAGTATGGTCTTTTCCTTTCTGACTCTCTCTGCTGCTTTGCTCTACCCGTGGGTTCCTTTTATAATTTAAAGCAAGAGTTTTCCGTGTCTGTGGTCGCACACTTGATCCCTGCAGAAAGAAACAAGGGAGGCAGGGTGAGCAGTAACCACTGTTTGCATCTGGCATACTTCCTTCTTATTTCTTTCCTGCTGTTTTAGGTCAGTTGTTTAAATGGTGATGATAGAGATAAAGGAGTAGATTATTGAATATGTGGCTAAATCATAGCGTATTTAACAACCGATAGCTGCTGCGGTTGTTGCTGGATGTTGTTAGGGCTGCTGGTGTGTGTCGGTGCCCCCGTGCTTGGGGCGGCTGGGCGTGCAGCCGGGAGGGTGAGGTGCACCTGGAGGTGGGTCTGCAGGGGTGCTGTGTGGATGGTGTTCGGGGCTGTCGCCCCGATGCAATCGTTGGGGCGTAAGGGCAGAGACGAGCACCCAGGGCCAAAAGGGCCTTCAGCACAGACAGATGGGCTGCAGCAGAGACTGAGTGTGCACCCCCGGGGTGCTGGGCGGCACCTAGAAGCCAAGCAGAGAAGGCGTTCCCTTGTCACGTGGTGCTGACGAGTCGAGAATGGGGGTGCTGTCGGCACCACGTGACTCTCAGGGCCCCGCGCAGCTAGCGTGGGGAACGCGGGGCTGGTTAGCACGGGTTTAAAGAAGAGACCAGGAAGAACGAGTCTGCTGGGAAGGTGGGTGGGGCAGCGGGCGGTGTTGGTGTGGGAAGTAGGATCAAGACACTTTCTCGTTTGGGTTTTTTTTTTAACATGAGAGAAATAACCTGCCTGCGTGTGCTACTGGCATTGGTCCTGCGGCGAGGATGACTGGTGGTGGGCGAGGACCCGGCGTGGGGCGGGGGCTCTGGGGCCCTGGGAGACAGGGAGGGACCAGGTGGGGGCGGCTGTGGGCCCCGAGCCCCTGAGCTGGCGGGCGGCTGGTGGAGGGCTGGGACTGGGAGTCTCGGAGGACTGGTTTGCTCACAGGTAGCCAGTCATCAGCTGGGAGTGGGGAGCAAACAGGCAGAGCTGCTGGAAGCTTGGAAGTGAGCGTCTAGACAGCGGCTGAAGAGACGGCCGGGGACAGGCAGCAGGACCTCGAGGGGCTGTGTCACAGCTCACAGTGTCATGTGAATCAGGAGTGCAAGTCTGTCTCTAAGTTAACGTACGGGACATTTTACTAGTATGAAATCAAATGTTTGTTTATTACGGAAAATCAGAGACTTTTGCTTATAGCAAACAGGCACCCCCGCACCGTTCCTCGTGTGCCCTTCCGGGACCCGCTGTGCACACGCGGCTGCGTCGTCAGCGGGTCTGCAGCCTCATCCTGCAGTCCACACCTAGGGACCATGCCAGGTGTCACAGCTGGGTCCCGGGACAGCAGTGGTGGGCAGGTCACACTGGTGTCTTCCTTGCAGGCTGTCTGTGGGGCGACGGGGGGCCCCAGTGTGAGGCGGCAGGGCGCTGCGGAACCCAGAGAGTGAGAGCCAGGTGGGGAGGAGCCCGTCCGGGGCCCCCACGTCCAGAGGGCGTGGCGCGTCTGGGAGCCGAGGCTCTGCAGTAGCTCCGGTGTGCTGAGATGCCGAGGCGGGTGGTGGCAAAGCGTGGCCACAGACGTGGAAGGTGGTTCTGGGACGTCCCTGCTGGACGGGACGTGGAGGCAGGAGGGATTTGCAGCACAAGCCTCTCAGGCCTCGGGCCGGGCCGGGGGAGGGAGGTCCGAGCTGGACCTGAAATCAGGAGGAGACGTGGTAGGAGGGGGCTGGAAAGCAGGTTGCGGGTGGGAGGTCAGCGTTGTAGAAGATTATTTCGGGGCACAGAGTTGGGGAACCCAGTGAGAAGGCTGGTGCTGTAGTTCGGGGGCATGTGTCCTCTTCCTGTGGCCTTTGGGCTGGGGGCCCTGGAGGGCTCCGGGATGGCAGGGAGGAACCTAGGCTGGAGCCAGAAACTGCGGCGAGTAGGACACTGAGAGGGACCAGTGTTTGGGGTTTGAGGTCCGGCCTGGTGGGGCAGGAACGAAGCCCAGCAAGCCATCTTTGGCCTTCCCTGCATTGGAAGCGCTGGACGAGGTGAGAGGACGGACGCGGTGGGGCAGGAACGTGGGGTCCCAGAGGTCGTGCGGAGGAGGGCACGTAGGCGGGGGGGGGGGTGCGGGGTGTCCCACCTTCAAGGAGCTGGCTGTTGAGGGACCCAGGTTTGGCCCGGTGCCTGGCACTCTCCCGTGGTGCTTCCTGGGCATCCCACAGCTCACTCTGGGCGTGTGCTCTGCGTCGCTTGTCGAGGGAGAGCTGTGTTTCAGGGTGTGATGCCTTCTCCTAGAGCCCCAGAAAGGGCACCGTTCATACGCGCGGGCGCAGTGCTGCCCTCGGGGGCCTGCCCCGCGCCCACTTCATCCCGGGGTCTCCTGAGCCCTTTGTGACTTGCCTTGGGTGGGGGGTGGCACATGGGTGTTCGGGAGGTGGGTCATCGTTTCTGCACCGTTTGTGGGGTCCTTGTGTGTTAACCCTTTGTCATATGTCGCACATACATGCCAGGCTGCCATTTTCTTTATGTTTTTCCTACAAAGAAGCTGAAATAGTTTCTGATTTCAGAGATCCTTTTTTGGTGCACCTGGGTGGCTCGTAGGTGAAGCGTCTGCCTTCGGCTCAGGTCATGATCTCGGGGTCCTGGGATCGAGTCCTGTATCGGGTTCCCTGCTCAGCAGGGAGTCTGCTTCTCCCTCTCCCTCAGCTCCTCCTCTCCCTGTTCATACTCTCTCTCTGTGAAATAAATAAAATCTTTAAAAAAAAAAATCCTTTTTCATTATAATTTCTGCCTTTGTCATCACATTTAGGAAATAATTCTTTACTCCAAAACTATATATATACCTACATTTTCTTCTGGTGTTTTTTTTCTCTAAAGATTTTGTTTGTTTATTTGACAGAGGCAATAGCGAGAGAGGGAATACAAGCAGGGAGAGTGGAGAGGGAGAAGCAGGCTTCCTGCTGAGCGGGAAGCCTGACTGGGGCTCGATCCAAGACTCTGAGATCATGACCCAAGCCAGAGGTAGATGCTTCACTGGCTGAACCACCCAGGCACCCCCTTCTAGTTCTTCTGTATCTCTTTATTATAGTTCCATAGTACATTTTTTTATTTGTTAGGGTAAGACCATTCATTCCACTTTTTTAAACAAATGTTTCAATTACAGGAGTTTATATTTGCTACCTAATGGGCGTTATTCAGGAACATTTATCAATCAAGAAATTTCCGGGATGTCTGGGTGGCTCCGTGAAGCGTCTGCCTTCAGCTCAAGTCATGATCTCAGGGTCTCGGATCAAGTCCCGTGTCAAGCTCCCTGATCAGCGGGGAGCCTGCTTCTCCTTCTCCCTCTGCCTGCCGCTCCCCCTGCTTATAACTCTCACGATCTCTCACTCTTGCTCGCTCTCTGGCAAATAAATAAGTAAAATCTTTAAAAAAGAAAGAAAGAAAAAGAAATTGCCAATAAGGAAGAGACTCCGAACAGCATAGTGGCATATATCCCACTCTAGGAGAAAGGACTTTGTGGTACCTGTTCTTTCCTGAGTTGGCGGTAGCGAGTGTTGCTCAGCACGAGTGCAGTCGGGACCGGGGTCCGGGGTCCGGGGTCTGTGGCCACAGGGCCCCTCCAAGGGGAGGAGTGGGGTTGGAACGTGTGACCTTGTGGCGCCAGCGCCGTGGAGGAGAGTGCCCAGTTCCGGCGCTGAGCTCGTGAGCGGAGGTGTGGCTAGAGCCGGTCTCTAACCCCCTCCGCCCTACCAGGCTCTCAGTCTCAGGCACGTGAACCACCTGGGAGCCCGTGGTGTCCCCGTGCGCTGGGGACCCGGTGGCCGTATACATGTGGTGTCTAGCTTAGACTGTGCACCGCCGGTGCCCAGTATGTGAGCTGGTGGTTCCGTTGACATCCACAGACACTGTGGAGGTGCTTATCGGCAGCACTGTTTCCTAGACGGTGATTCTTGGAGAAACTTTGTTCTGAGAACTTTGATTTTTTTCTCTGTCCCATGAAGTCAGATCAAGCTGCTGGTATTACCTGTTACCCTTCTTGCCAGTTCTTTCAAGAGAAGAGCCACACAGTAGGGATTCCGTTTTCTTTTTTTTTTTTTTAAGTTTTTTTTAATTTATTTGATGCAGAGAGAGAGTGAGGGAGGAGCAGGCAGAGAGAGGGAGAAGCAGGCTCCCCACTGAGCAGGGAGCCCAATGCGGGACTTGATCCCAGGACCCTGAGATCATGACCTGAGCTGAAGCAGACTCTGAACCAACTGAGCCCCCCAGGCGCCCCTCATTTGCCCTTTCCAAGCAAAATGGTGCCTCCGGTCAGTGGTGCTTGCCCTTGTCCCGGCACAAGCACAGAGCTCCCTGGACTTCGCGGTATCACGGCGGGGGTGCTGCTGTCTGCAGACGTGGCCGTGGCAGGTGCCAGGCCACTGGGGACCTCAGCCCCTGCCTCTCCCAAAGGCGTGCTCCCTGTGGAAATGAAACCGCTGACACTTTGTCGGCTGCCAACCTGGGAATTAAGAGGCCCTCCTCCCCCAGCCCGACATCTGCTGACGCCCATAAAAAGTAATTGCTTTTGAGATGCTGTATAGGGCTGGGGAATGGCTGGCAGAAACATCGGTGTGGAGGCATGGGGGAGAGATAGAAGTTCCCTGTTTCCCCCCCTGGGGAACAGAGGGGGATGCAACACCTTTATTTTCTTGGGGAGCAGAAAGGTACAGTTGGGTAGTTAAATTTGAAAGAGAATAGCATGACACAGAAAAAAGAGAGAGGGGCATTTAACAAGAAAAATCCCTAGAGGGGAAGATTAAAGCGAACAGGTGCTGGAAGAATGTTTCTGCATATTAGAGCTTAATTAGATTTGAAGATGAATTCCAGATGGGCTAATTATGTATGAGTTGTTGCAGGTTATTTCTTGTAGGGGCAAGCATGTATTTTTGGAAGTGGTGATTTAGTTTGATTGGATTTGATTCCCGCCTCCTACCACATCTCCTCCACCGAGAAACTGCCACTTCTGGGGCCCCAGGACCCACTCAGCCAGCTTGTGTGTCGGGCTGCCCCTGTCGAAGCCGGTAGAGCCACCGAAAGCTGGGCCCAGGCTGACCGCTGCAGAAAGCAGCGCAGGGCGGCCACCTGTCACATGGACTGCAAAGTAACTCCAACTTCAAAGGAAGGCGGACAGACAGGGCGGTGTGTTGTTTCCGGGAATGTACCCTTTGATGGGTGCTCATGCTTCCTGTGTAGCTAGCTGGTTAGACGGATTTGGACCGTTTTCTGGGAGAGCAAAGGGGCAGGTTCTGGTTGGCAGCTCTCTTAAGTTGTGAATCAAGGAAAGGTCGGGAAGACCTGGGTAAACAGATGTATTGCAGACCAGGAATTTTAATTTCTAAACAAAAGGATCTGGGCCAAATAGGACCTCTGGACTTGCTGTTGGGATGATAGACTCGCTCCAGCTTAGGGACAGCCTGTGAAGATTGTCTCCAAAGACGGTGTGCGTCTCTGACGTCCCTGGAAAGGTGGGGTGTGCTGGGGTGGCCCGGCGGCGGCCTGCAGGCCTCGGCGATCTGCTTGGCATCCACTTGGGTCTGAGGGCTTTAATAAATGTGGACCTTTATGGAAGGCCCCATAATTGGAAGTTATGGATGTGTAATTTATATATGACTCAGTGAATGATTTATATGATGTTAAGTGATGATTTAGATAGAAAATACAACCCCCTCTCACAGAATCTTTAATGAAAAGTGTGGGTTCTTATGAATTTATTTCTAGAGCTCTGTTTGAACTCAGCATGTTTGACATAAATCAGATATAATTGTCATTTTATGATTAATGAACATATGCTGGCCGTTTTTCCCCATAATTAAACTTTATGTTCTGTGCATCTGACAAAGCAAAACAAGTTTAGACTTTGACAGATTGGTGGTGGGGGTTTTCCCCGTCTGCGTATTTGTGTATGTGCGCTCATTTGCGTATGTATTTGTTTTATTCACATACACATATTAAGTCGGGTTTCAGAGGTGTGAGTGGGATCGCTGGGAGCTAGCGCTCAGCCCCGAGACCGAGGAGCTCTCGGGCAGGAGGCAGAGGTGCCGGCGCAGTGGGGGGCAGGCGGGGGGGAGCCCCGGGCTCGTGCATGTGCTGGGCAGGGGGCTGTCACACACACTCCCAGCGGAGACTCCCCATTAGCCAAGAGCACGGCTGCTTTTCATGGTGCGGCCATCACGCTGAGCTCCGGGAAATGACGACAGGTGGATGTGTGGCAAAAATATGCCGTTTCCTCTCTCCTTTTCCTACACTTCAGCGAGACGTAGAATCGTTGACAAGTAAGAAGCCAAGCATGTGCACGACGAACCGCGTCACCGGTCAGCACACCTGCACTCACACCACTCACTTCTGTTTCCTGTTTCAGGACATAGACAAGTTTGGCAATGAGATCACCCAGCTGGCCCGGCCGCTGCCCGTGGAGTATCTGATCATAGATGTAAGTGTGCGGCGTCCGCCACCACGCCTGGGGGGTCGGGTGCAGGTCGGGTGCGGGCGGCGGCAGCTCGGACAGTTGCCCCTCTGCTCGGCCCGGGACAGGCGCCCCGGAAGTAGATGCATCATCGAGCTCCTGTCATCCCTGAAGAGCGGGCCATTTTAAGGGTTTTTTTCTTCTAGTTTCAGTTTTTTTTGTTTCCTTAAAAACAACTACAACTAAAGTGTAGTAAAGGACCACCGTCCTGGTCAGGCAGCCTCTGGAGGTCAGCGTGTGCAAGTGGGACCCTGGTCACAGTCCAGCTGCCAGAGCCGGCCAGCCGTGACTGTCCTTGGGTGAAGTGCTCGTGTGCTTTCCCGGGGGGGGCTCCAGGAGCCGGAAGGCAGCTGGCTGCAAGCCCCGGTCCCAGTCTCGGCTCCTCTGTGGAGGCCTGCTCTGCTCGTGGAGGTGTGGCCCCAGGCCAGAGGGCGGCAGAGGGCTCCAGCAGGAATGCCCGACTCATTCACAGCAGTCAGCGCTGTCCCAAGGGGACGGGTGGCTGCTCATTTCCTAACTGCTGCCTGCCAGGTTCTCTTCGGGCCACGTATGGACTCAGGAAGGGCATGTGATGCAGGCTGTAAAATATCACTGCGTTTGGAGCAGCGGGTCCCCGGGAGCCGAGCCCATCGGTGCTCCATTCCAGTTGACAGCTCCCGAGAACATATTTATTACCTAGGCCATAAAGGCATCTGTTTGTTCGACTACCTAGGGTGTAATTAAGATGAAAACAGATTGATGGAGCGTACGCTTAGGGGTCGGCGTGATCTACAGCCAGCTTCCTGAGGTCTTCTCTCCGCCTGGCCTCCCCACCCCTTTCTTCTTACAAAAGAGCCCAGTTCTTGCTTAGTGCGCCACATCAGTGGAGTTGGGTTGTGAAGGGACTCCCCGCCTCGTGATAGCCAAGCCGTGTGTTGTGGAGCGAGGTCGGAGCGGTCCCGTGAGAGCGGATGTCCAGACCGCCGTGCTCAGCCCCTCGTCGGGCCACCGTCCCCGGGCCGCGTCGGCGGAGGTGTCCGGGCATCGACTAGATGACCTGCGACAGGCTGGGGGGCGCTGGCCGCCCCGCACCCCTCTGTGGGGTCTGCGGCTCGCAGGCTGCCCGGTGAGCTCTGGTGCCGTCCTGCGCGCGGGAGGTGCCGGGGCCAACAGAGCCTGCTAGTCCACAGCGGTCGCCCGGTCGCTGTTCTGTTGCTGGCCACTGCCGGGTCTGCCTTCCCGGAGCGGAAGTGCCGCGCCGTCCACAGGCCTGTCCACGGCACGGAGAGCTCTCCTGCTGTCTGCGGAGCCGCGGCAGGCGCTGGCACCCGCCAGGGCTTGTGCGTCTGAGCCTCCGTGGATGTCGGCCCTCGGGGTCCTCTTTGCCTCTAGAGGAACAGACTGAGGCTTAGGCTCCGTAGCTGACAGAGGCCACGTAGCCGGCACGCGGCACTGTGGCTGGAGTCCACGCGCTGCACGGTCTCGTCAGTAAGAGACCAGTGGGAGCAGCGCCTGGCTCCCGGCTCAGTCGCCGGAGTGTGTGACTCTTGATCCCGGGGTTGTGAGTTCAAGCCCCACGGTGGGTGCAGAGATGACTTAAAAATACCATCTTTAAAAGAGCAGTGGGGCTCAGGTCTCAGATGCCGCTGCCGGCTCAGCCATCCTCCGGTGCACTGGTACGGTCACAGCGGATCCTGGGCCAGCCCGCTGCCTTCGCTGGTGCAGAAAACAGACCAGAACACATTTTCATTCTTTAGAAATAGTCCCAAAGGAACCAGAATAGCTACCCTAAATCTGGACGAGGTGTAATCTGCTGCCGCTAGTGTCCTATTGGAGAGGAAAGGCTGTGCCAGCCTAAAGGCGGTTGATGGCTCACACTTGGGTGCTCTCGTGGGGAGGCGCGTCTGCCGGGGGGAGGGAAAACCTGTATTTGTATTGATTCGTGCACATTTACCACTGTCCCTGTAGTTTCTATTGACTACGCGTTAGGTTTAAAATGCCCTCCGTTGTTCCTAAAGCGTGTCTGAGCCAGATGAAGGGCTTAGGTGCCCCTTTGGACACAAGCTCTTGACCCCAGTCCGTGTGACGGGGAGAGCAGGAGTGCCGTGCGCCGCACCTCAGAGGCGGGGGTTCTCTTGCTGCCTCCCCGCGGTGGGACCGTCCGTCCCGGGGGGCCTCAGCAAGCTCTCTGGAGGTCACTGCATGTCTCAGACCGTCGCGGCCGACCCTGAGGGTTCTGGCCCTGTCCGTCGTGTCCCCACAGCTCAGCCTCCAGCTCCTCCTCGGGTGAGGGCCTCCGTGTGAGCGGCTCGGCCGACGGAAGCCCGGGTTTGGTGTCACAGAGGCCGGCACACACACGGACGGCCCATAGAGGGCCCTGCCCCAGAACGTGTGACAGTGATCCTTCGGTTGGCTTCCGAGATCACAGTGTCAGGGTTTTCATTTCGGGGTGTCATTAACGGGACCGTGGTGTCCAGTGGGGGACAGTTAGGACGCTTCGGCCAGAGCTCAGGGGAGGGTGCCACGGTCGGGGCTGCTTGGGACACCTGGGGCCACCCTCACCCCTGTTTGCAGCACAATTTATCAAGGGTTTGTGTTTTTGTTCATTAGATCACAACAACTTTCCCCAAGGATCCAGTTTATACTTTTTCTATTTCGCAAAATCCATTTCCTATTGAAAACCGGGATGTATTGGGTGAGACACAGGTAAGCTCTTTGTCTTTAGAAACATGATTTAAAGTAACTACTGCTTGTTTATCTAGTGTCAGTGTTGTTTTTCCAGAAAGTACCAAGCTTTCAAACTCTGCTGATTGATTCTTGTGACGCAGCCCAGCTGGGACTTGTTCTGAGACACTCTTGATCACCCTGCCATCCCGGCCGGGGCGGACCGTAACCGCAGCAGCAAATCTCCGTAAGGCCTCAGGCCTGGGGATCTGCCAAAGGGCCGTTCTCAGTTGACATCTTCCTTCCCCAAATGGATTTGTCACTTGTGTCCTCAGCCAACAACTTTTTAGTGTGTGTTTGTTAACAGGCATCATCTCCTTGCGGAGATGTGTCACTTCGCCGTTTGCTTTGGCTCCCCGCCCTGTCAGCACCCCCACGTCTCTCACGCACGGTCTGGGCCGTGGGGCCTCGTGCGGCCTGGCCCCCTGGGCTTTCTAGCACGCGGTGCGGGCCCCACGCAGCACGTCCTGTGCGGTGGGCCCTGCCGTCGGCTGCACACTTGCCTCGTGCCGCCACACAGACGGTCTGGGACACGCATTTCTTCTTAGGTCCTAATTGCTAACAGGGTTGGAGGAAAGAGTAAGGAGGGTTCCTTGGGAAGTATGGTGCTCTCTGCTGCTTTGCTCTCCTCGTGGCCCCTCCGCGCAGGGACTCGGGGTGCTTGGGGGGTGCAGAGCCACTCACTTCCTAGGTGGCGCTCTTGACCTCCTGGGTTAGTTCTGCTGAAGGTGGGAGTGTTGCATCTTCCCCCAACACACATGCGCAAGCACACACACACACACGTGCACACACGCACACGCGCCTGCCCAAGGTCAGCAGTGCAGCCGGACAGGGTGCACACAGGTCTTCTCGCCCCAGAGTGAGCCCTTCCCACAGCCCACTCTCCTGGAGGGGTGGGGGCATTTTCAGTCTTTTCCGGATGTGTTTTCCAGCTGGACCAGCTTTACGTACTAGCTCTCTCACACACGTCGATGAGTCACGTGTACTGAGAGCATGTTCCTGGGAGGATAGAGCCAGAGCGTGTGTTGTAGCCACGTGTTCCTCTGGCCTGGGTCCCTGTTGGTGCTGAGAGAAGCGGATGGGGAGAGGTGTGTGTCCACACTCTGCATCCGGCCGTGACTCAGGAGGGGACAGCTGGCCCTCTGGGCTGGGCGCTGAGGTTGTCCTGGGACGCTCGTGCCCACTTGCTTCCTCCTGCCTCCACCGTAGGACTTCCACAGTTTGGCCGCCTATCTGTCCCAGAATACCTCGTCCGTGTTCCTGGACACCATCTCGGATTTCCACCTCCTGCTGTTTCTGGTCACCAACGAGGTCATGCCTCTGCAGGTACAGGCCTGAGTGTGTGCTCGCTGCGCCGCTGGCTTCGGTGGTCCCGGGGGGGGGGGGGTGGCTGTACAGAGGTGCTTCCTTTCCTCACAAGTCAGAGCGTGGCTGGGAGCTGGTCCTTATGTCCTTATGTCCCATGGGCAGTGGCTTTTCACGGGAGGCTCACTGGTAGGAAGGTGGAGTTTGCAGTTAGCATGTGCACCGAAACTGCTTCCCTGAGCGTCTGCCCCCGCGATGGAGGACAGCCTCATTGGTTACACTTCCGTACTGAGCTCTGTGTCCTCTGGCACGGAGCAGTCGAGATCCAGCGGTTTACGGAATTCCTGTCCTGACTCAGCGTCACCGCCTCTGCTGCTTACTGGTCTCTCCCCTCGTCCTCAGTCAACTTGGCTTTTCTTGCCTTCGCCCAGAAGGTTGGCTAGCGTCCAGGCCCGGAGCGCACAGCTGCAGAGTTGGCATTTTTAAGACACGCTGCTGGGGAGAAGAGGGCGGGTGTCACCGATAGCGGCTGCTATCTGGGCAGTGTGGGGCCGTGGGGCCGGCCAGGAGGTCCTTACTTTGTGCCTTTTTTCCTGCCTGAGACCCACGGAAACAGCAGAGAGCGGGGAACGAATTCTTTCTGGGCCTCTGACTTGACACGTTCCCTGAAGGTGACCGAATCGAGTGGAGAGGCCCCTCCGGCCCCACTGCTGTCCTGCGTCAGGCGCCCTGTCCCTGTCCTTGTGTCCTGCTGGATTTAGCTGGTGTCTGTATTTCGTCCCCAAACAGCCCACTTCCGACATTTGACATCAGGCGCCCTGAGACTTCTGTCTGGCTTCGCCTGCCTCGTTAAGCCCAGAGGGTGGCCCCTCGGCCCCAGCGGCAGCCGCTGCCCCTCCAGTGGGACAGGCGGCCCAAATCTGGGCTCTTCACACCGCGGCTGCCTCGCCTGCCAGCAGACGTGTGCTGCTCAGCAGTCAGCTGTTAGAAAACCCGCCCTGGGGGCCGCCGACAGCCCCTACAGCCTTACCAGGTTCTCATTAAATAAATTCCTTCAAGTCTCTGCGCTTGGACCCTGGAGGCCTAGCATCTAGAGCCATGGTTGAGAAAACAGTGAGCCTGCAGGGAGAGCGTGAGGGGGGAGGACGGACCCCAGGAGCACAGGCCCCCGGCCGTGCAGCCAAGCCCTCAGGATAAGGGCCGTGAGCTTTAGTCCCTGCTGGTTGAGCACACTGGTCCACTCCTGTCGGAGAGCAGCACGGAGGGCTATTTGGGAAGAACTTCAATGTAGCTCTAAAATTTAGCCCTTGATTTTATAAACCTAAGTGTGTGGCGTTTTGTGTCTCATAGGGACAGTCTGTGAGATTCGTTAATTGCCTCTGAAGTGTGTCTTGGTGTTGGGGAAGGAGAAACTTGCTGACGAGCGTCTGACCGCCTTCGCAAAGCAAGGGGGAGCCTTCATTTTTGGGTTCTTGCAGGACAGCATCAGCTTGTTGCTGGAGGCCGTGAGGACCAGAAATGAGGAGCTCGCCCAGACGTGGAAGAAGTCTGAGCAGTGGGCCACCATCGAGCAGCTGTGCAGTAAGCAACTCCCCTTCCTCGGCCCCGGGGGTCATGCCCTCGCTCTCCCATTGCCAGAGCCCTGGGAGCCGGACACACGCTCTGCAAAGCTTCTCAGGTCCCCGGAGCCTGACCCCAGATGCATTCTGATGGGTGTCGCGGGCAGTCAGACAGGGACAGACTTTTTCATTCCTGCACGAGGCGTGCTCTCGAGGCCACGTGGGTCTGGGGTACCCAGTAGAGGGTAGCTAATCCTCCGGTGTCTTAGGGGCAATTTGAACGTCGTCGTTTTAGATAAACGGAAACCTTACGTTCAGCACAGTGCCAAAAGGTCAGAAATCTTTGGTCTCCTCGGGCTTTTCTTTTTCCTTTCTTTCTACTGGTCCTCAGAGCTTTCATGAAGGATAAAAAGGAAAAACCTTACAGAATAGATTGTCCAGGAGCCTGAGTCGCCTCGCGGCCCCACAGGGAACCTTTGTCCTCAGTCCCAGGAGCTCCAGGTGGCAGGCTGCTGGCGCGGTCCCTTTCCTTGTGGCTTTGAGAAATACTGGAATGCCCTCTTCAGACAACTTTGAAAATACATAGAAAAAATGCTTACACCATTTTCTCAAAGTAGCGGGCTAGATTCTAGAGCCAAAATTAGCCAAGGAAAACCTCGGTGGAACCTAAGCTGCGAGGGAGCCAGGTGGACACTTGTTGTTCTCTCTTGTCCTGGGGGGCCGGTCCCCGGGGGCTGTGGTCGGAAGCGCCTCGGTATTGTTGTGCTGCGCTCTTGGTCACGTTTTCCTTTCTGCCCTTCTGACCGACAGACCGGTAACGTGGCCGGCCGGATCTGCCACGTGCTCTTGCCCTCGTGTTCTCCAGGGCTGTCCCTTGTTCGAACGCAGAGGACCGGTTCTTGCCACCGAATTCCCCAAGATGAAGGCCCGCAGCCTCGCGCCCTCCAGTGGCCAGGGGTGTGGTGCGCCCCATGCCCGGCTCCTCCCCATAGAGACGCCGGCTGCGGCAGCCGCGCTGTCGGGGGCCCGCTGGCCAGCCCGTAGCAGTGTGGGGTGGGGGGGGCGCTGGGCACCGTCCAGGACTGACGAGCCCTTGTGCTGGACCCCCAGAACTAAGCATCCCGTGTCAGCTGTACTTGGATTAAAAAGAACCTGGTGACGTAGACCTTTGACGCAGAGAGAGCAGCGTCGGGGAGCAGGGAGGTGCGAGAGCCCCGCGCACATTCATCCCCTCGCGCGCATCGTGCGTGAGAGCCGCCGGGCGGCCGTGTAGAAACCTCGGGTCCAGGAAGTCGGCTCCTGGGCTTTTCCCCGAGACGTGAAAACACAGGCCCACGCGGAGATGTGTGCCGGAGTGTTCGTGGCAGCCCTGCTGCTGATGGTGCCAAACCCTCAGCCACCCCGACAGGCAGCCAGAGGCGGTGCTCTCGCCGAGGACCCGCGCTCGGCCTTGCCCGCCAGGAGGCCGGCGGTGGGGTTGAGTCGTGTGGACGGCAGCTCTGTGCAGCGGGCTCGGGTGTGCGCGCCAGGCCCCCGCACGCTCCTAGAGCCCCGTCTGTCCCCCTGCCCGCGGCTGTTTGCGTTAGGGCCGCCTTGTCCTCGGCCGCGCAGTAAGGTAGAGCTCTGGGGGTGGGGGGGGTGGAAACCGCGAGCGGCAACCAACAGCTTCTCTTCCCACCCTGCAGGCACCGTCGGAGTGCAGCTTCCGGGCCTCCACGAGTACGGAGCCGTCGGGGGCTCCACGCACGCCGCCACGGCAGCCATGTGGGCCTGTCAGCACTGCACCTTCATGAACCAGCCGGGCACCGGCCACTGCGAGATGTGTAGCCTCCCTAGGACCTAGGGCTCCCGGCCCCTGCCGGCAGGACTGGGCCCGCCCCAGCCCTCTCTGACGCCGGGATCATTGTAACCATTGCCCCATGGTGGGCAGCCCTGAAGGGTGGGGCAGGGTGGCTTCCCTCGGGTCACTGACCCACAAAGCTTCTCGGCACCAGGCTTCCCTGGAGGGAGAGCCGGGCTGGTGCTCTGTGGGCTCACACCAGCCTCCTCGCGGGGTGGCGCGACGGTCCCCCGCACGCCCCGTTCCAGCCTCCGAGGTGGTGGAAGGACCCGAGCATCTCGGAGCCATCACCCGGGGTTGGGGGGCGGGGAGGCCTTACTGCCGCCATCCAGCTTTCTCTTCCCTTCCTTTTGGATGCTTTTTGTTCTTTCCCCTCCCGTGGTTGCAGTTGGGAGTGTTGGTGGCCGCTGTACCGTGTCACTCTGGGTGGACCCTGCCTGTGGGGGCCACTTCCTCCCCTGCCGGTGGCCGTTGTCTGGTGGAGACACGAGTGGGCCCAGAGTCGCTGGCCTTCCTTCTGCTTGACCTGCAGGTTAATTTGCTGCCCGCCCTCCTCCTTGCTCTCACCTGACATCCAGGTGGGATTTTTAAAGTCTGCGTTGGTTGTAATAACAGTTATCAGTAATTTCTGCCCAGAAGACTTTTATTTATTTCTTTTTAAGATAAAAACAACATAAAAAAAAAAGATAAAAACGACATAAAAGGGGGACTGAGAGAGACTAGTTCCCACTTCCTGCCCTCCCACAGTGAGTCCCTGGGAGTGGGTGCAGGGTGGACACAGGGTGGGCGAAGGTGGTCTGGGACCCACAGTCAGTTTTTCTTGGAAGTAAACCTCAGTGCCTGAGACCTTCCTGCCAAGCCACACAGCTGCCACAGCGGCACCCTCGGTGGTCCAGCAGGGGGGCATCGGCCCCTGTGCACGGGCCAGGCCTGCCTGCGGTGAGCTGGGTTGCCCAGGACCCGAAGCTCTGTCCACGTTCTTGCCGTGGCTCCACCCAGCCCCGGGCCTCCTGCACGGCGGCCGAGCCATTGCAACAGGCCCGTGGGGGAGAACAAGGGGCTTGGCCAGTTGTGGGGGTCCCAGGACAGAGGTCATGGTCAGGCCTTGCATGTGTGCTCTGGGGTCCCCAGGGAGTTGTGGGCGGCACCCTGATGCCTCTTTGCCTTAACGAGGGTCATGTCTCGAGCTGCAGGGCACCCACAGGAGAGGCTGGCCCAGACACGGGACTATGCTGGGGACGTCACATCTCTGCCCTGGGGTGGAGGGAGGCCTGCGTGACCCTCCCTTACCCATGGCACCATGGACAGAGAACTCTGTTCTCTGCACGTTGGGCTGCTTGTGGTAGGGCTGTGCCCGGCACCCGCAGGTCCACCTGGCGTCTCGTCTGCGCTGGGGGCTAGGGGCCGGTCAGGTTGGGTTCGGCTTCAGCAGAGCCATCGGTTGTTGCGGGAGGGGGTTCCCTGCCAGTGTGTGGTGGCTGTCCCAGCTCCGAGCTCGGCTCCCCGCCGCCTGCCGAGGGACTGTCCACGCCTCTGCGGCCCTATGTCGTGTGGTCCCTGCAATCCAGTGTGAGGCTGTGGAGGGGCCTGGTGGTCCTGGGCCCTGAGCTTGCCTCTGTGTCCCGCAGGCCCCTGCCCCCAACCGCTTCTCCTTGTGTCACCACCCACCAAGCTGGTTCCCGTCTCTCTTCAGCCAACGTCCTCCTCACGCCGAAGCTCCGGCAGATGCATAATTCGTTTCCTTTCATCTTTTAGCTGAAAGCGCTGTGACTTCTCTGCTTCCGAGTCACTCTTTGTGCAGTAACGCACTTTACTGTCCAGATAAACAGACTCCAAGCTCAGCGTGAGGGTGTGGAGGACACCCTGCCAGGGCCCTTGGCTGGGGGCAGCTCAGCCACCTTCTCCTGCCCGGGGAGGGAGGGAGGGGTCCCCCAGCCCCACCTGCATCTTACTTGCCCTCGCGTGGACACACCCTCTTGCCACCGGGCGAGGGGTGACAGTGCGCAGCTGTCCAGGTGCACACAGCTGGCTGCCTCGGCCTCCTCCAACCGTCTGTCTGCCCCTGGTGCTGCCGCTCCAGCCCCCCTTGGGGCTGCAGGGGTGCGTCAGCTGGGTTTGCATTAGCGTTACCTGGACTCTGGGCCTGCCGTGAAGCCAATAAAAGTCCTGAAGTGACTGCTGAGCTCCCGATTGTCCTTCCTGGGCCCAGAGGCCTTCCCTGCGCGCCGAGCGCATGTCTGCAGGCCGCGTCCGAGTCTGCTTTGTGTTGTGTGACTTCACTTTTCTCCACACGTCACTGTCCTCGCTGACGTATTTGGACCGCTGAAGGATAGAGACCCCAGCGTGTCCTCGGGGTGGGAGGAGAGCGTGGCCTCCCTCCGGTGCTTTCTCGCCTGTCAGCTGTGTGGCTGCTTCTGGGCCTGGCGGGGGCGTGGGGGGAAGGCAGGTGCTTGCAGCAGGCGGCAGCTAGGGGACGCAGTCTGGGAGCCCCCAGACTGGACAGGTGTGGGGATGCGAGGCCTGGAGGGGACACGCTGCCTGTCCTGGGTTACTTTGTCGATGGCAGCCCGAGGCATTCCCTCTTGGTGGTCGGGTACCATCCTGTCCTTTGGCCTCGGGACGCATTGCTCCCTGGACAAGTACGTACAATACAGCACCTGCCGATGTCAAGGGGGTGCCTCTAGCCCCGCGCCCGGGCCTGGCTGCTCCCAGCAGCGGTGTGGTGCACGCTACCAACTCTAGTCCCCAAGTTGGGGTGACTGCCACACCCGGCCCTTGGCACATCTCTGACCGCTGGACTTGCTGGATCTCTGAAGTGAGCTGCCCCCACCTCAGGAAACCACAGGAAGGGTGTGCGCTGCCGTGAGGAGCGCCCAGCATAGCCCACAGCTGCCCTGCCCGCACAGCTGGCATGAAGAGCACCCACGGGGGCAGCTGCCTTACTCCGCATCACCCCTCCGCTGTCCAAGCTGGCCTTCAGCCCTTTGTGTGTGTGTCAACCGGGGATCAGCACTCAGGACCCCTCTGTTTAGACAGACACTTGATCATAAATCCTTGTATCACAGCAAAGGCAGTAGGGACCCAGCCTAACAGTGTCTGCAGGGGCCTCCCACCAGGCAGGGGCCTGCCTGGCTCCACCTGCCTCCTTCCAGATCCACTTCCCACGTGCTTGTTTTCTGCAGGACGATCGTCCTGGGAGGACTAAGCTGGGAGTTAGTGTGACCCGGCAGCTCACGAGGGATGGCAGGCAGACTGGCCCAGAAGATCTGCGCCCTGTCCTAGGAGAGGAGCCTGCCCCCATTTCCCAATTATGTAGGCCTACTGGGAGTGGGTCTTCATCATGCCTGTCCCCCCGCATCCCAGTGTTTCCAGCCCAGACTTGACCTACATGGAGTTCAACCCAGAAACAGTGGAGCAGTGGCTGCCCACGGCCCTGGGGGCCGAGTGCCCACCTCAACCTCAAGAGGGATCAGATGCAGACGCGCCAGCCTCCGTCAGCTTCACGTCCAAGCTCAGGGACATCTGGCAGCATGCTGTGCTTGGTCACATCCCACAGACGCCTCTTTCGCTCATGGGTGTCTGCCCTTGGAGATTCTCCCGTGGCTTTAATGGAGTAAGGTGTACTTGACCTCTCCATCCGCAGACACCTTTCAGGGACGCTCTCCAGAAGAGAGCGCTTGGCCCCTCTGGTCAGCACCTCTCTCCAAAGCCCTGGAGAATATGAGGGGGAGCTGCCAGGGTGATGGGGAGGAGAGGTGTCTCGCTTCATCCTCACCCCCAGACTGAGTGCTGGTGACCCTTCGCCCAGCCAAACCAACACACCCACGAGCAGCTTGTGGCCAGGCGTGGAGGGAGGGGCGGGTATGGCGCAGCTCAGCTGCTCAGTGGGAGGTGACCCATGCCCCGTGCAATCTAACCGCTCCCCCGAAACCCCACAAAATCGTTTTAGGAGCGGGCCGCCTGCCCCGAGGAGGGTCCCGGACTCGGCCCTGCTCCAGGGCGCACGAGAGAGGGGCGACGCGACTTCGGTCCCAACCACCGGGGGGTTCCAACTACCGGGGCCGCGAGGCCCCGCACCGGCGTGGGAGGGGCTGCAGGCCGCAGGGTCCCCCACCCCGGCCAGCGCCTGGGCCCGCGTGGAGGGCGGATGAGGTCCGCGAGCGCAGGCCCGGGGGTGTCCCGCGTTTGGCTTCGAACACGTTGGCCCTTTGGCAAACCGCCGTGTCCGCGGGCCTCCTCGCAGCGGCGCGACCCCCGCCCACCCGCCGGGACTCCGGACGGGACCCCACTCCCGGACGCCGCGGAGCCCGCCAGCCGACCTAGCCCCGCCCCCGCCGGGCAGCTTTACGGCGGAGGTCGCGCCGCGACGTGGGCGGCCGTAAAGCGCCCACGGCCCCGCGCCCCGCGCCCCCGACCCACACCATGGCCGGCCTCGAGCCGCGGGTGGAATACATCGAGAGCTTCCGCTGCCCACTCGGGGGCCTGGCGGCGGGCCAGCCCCGCGTGCTGTGCCACGGGGCCGAGATCTTCGTGTCCACCGGGAGCGAGCTGGTCTACGCCTACGACCTGGACGGGAGGCTGCTGACCGTGAGTGCCCCGCGGGGGCCCGGGGAAGGAGAATGCCGGGAGCGCTCGGGCGCCTGGAGCCCGGCGGCGGGGGGACACCTCCGGGCTGAGGGACCGGCCACCCGCGGCGAGGAGACTTGAGGGGGCTCCTGGTTCAAAGCCGGGGTGCTGTGCTCTGCCTCCCCTCCGCCGTCCACGCCGCTGGCCTGACGCTGCCTTCTCCCCCACGTCCAGGCTGTGCACAGGTTCCCTGGGCAGGTGTGGCACCTGGAGCTCTCCGCCGTCCCCAGGCTGCTCTACGTCCTGTGTGCCCGGAAAGGCATCTACTGCTTGTCGTTGGACCAGGCGAGCAGGTGACCGGGGAACAGTGGGCAGCATGCGCGGCGGAGGCGGACGCGGCCTCACATGGACTCCTGGTGGTCTCTGGCCTTGGCCACCCTACTCTGTGCCCACTGTGACCTGTTCGCCCTGCGCGGCCTAGATCAGGGTCACAGTGAGCACGCACGAGCCCTCACCTGTGGGGCTGCTGGATGCAGGGCCAGCTCTGAAGTCTGGGCTGCCCCCAGCCCCCAGCCTGGGCATCCTCCAGCAGGCTCCTCTCAAGGAGAATCCTTAGTAAATGGGGCTCAGGCTGCAGAGTGCGCAGCCCGAGGCAGGATCCTGTCTCCTCCGGCCTGACGCACCTTTTAGGTGGGTTAGCGGTCACAGCCAGAGCACCCTGAACGCTGAGGCACTAGAGGGGGCCCATACTGAGGAGCTCGGCTCCCCCGTGCACCAGGCAGATCTAGACGCAGGCCAATGCTCATTGCTGGCTCAGGACCTAAAAACGGGGGTCCAATTCACAGACTAGACCTGGGTTGGGGGGCAGGTCTTACAGTTCTGCACTGACGAGAAGTTTCCTTCTGAACCCGTTTCTGGAAGCTTGGGTACATCCTGTCGTGTGTGTCCCGGGGTGACTGGTGCTGATGACAGCAGTCCTCAGACAGGTGGGAGGTGGTGTGGCAGGCCAGCTGCTCCCAGGTGGGCCTTCCCCACACTGCTGAGGGGCCATAAGGGGCACCCAGGTCACTGCCTAGAAAGACTCCAGGCCCAGTGTGGTCAGTGGCGCCTTGTTGGGAAGACAGCTTAGTCATGTTCTGACCCACGGTTTCCGGGTTCTTGAAGGTCTGTGAACCAAGATGATGGGGATGACAGGGACAGCGAGGACAGTGAGGATGGCGAGCCTCCTTGGGCTGTGATCCCTGTGGACCCAGACGCCTGCCTTCTCCCGGATGACACTCTGTGCGCTTTCACTGTGGTTGGCGATAAGCTCGTCACCCTGGCACAGGGCTCTGCCCGGTGGAAGGTACAGCTCTTTGAGTGCCCCTGTCCAGGGGAGGACGCCAGAACTGGACACCAGCTCGGCGAGGTGGAGTTGTCCACCTCCAGCCCCCCGGCCGGGCCCCTCGGGGAGCCCGCAGCCCCCCGCTTCCTCCCAGTGCTGTGCTGTGCATCCCCGGCGGGCCGCAGCACTCTGCACAGCCGTACGCGGGGCCCTGGGGACTTCTTGCTGGGACAGGCCCTCTTCGGGCTACTCTTCGGAGTTGATGCCTCCCTTCTGGAGTCACCTGTGATCGTCTGTGGTCTCCCCGATGGCCAGCTCTGCTGTGTGGTCTTGAAGACCCTGGTCACCTCCAGGTTGAGCCCTGGCCACCCGAAGGCCCTTGTCAAGATCCTCCATCACCTGGAGGAACCCGTTGTTTTCATTGGGACCTTGAAGACAGAGTCACTGGCCGAGGACGTGGAGGACATACACCCTGACTGCCTAGTGGCACTTGGTCACAACGGCCGGGTCCTGGCCATCAAGGCCAGCTGGGACGAGGCAGGGACTCCGGTGCCAGAGCTGCGGGAGTACCAGCTGCCGGGACCTGTGCTCTGTGCAGCCGGTGGTGGAGGTGGCCGTGTGTACCACAGCACCCCCTCGGAGCTCTGTGTCGTGGACCTGGCTCAGGGAGGCGTCCCCGACGGGGGCCCAGGAGGCCTGCCGTCTCTGCTGTGTCCAGCCGGCTTGGGCGTCTGCAGCGTCATCACCCTCTCTGTGTCGTCCGAGGTGCCCAAAGGTACGAGGTGCTATGTGAACCCGAGATGCCACAGCCTGTCGTGCTGGGGGGTGGAACTTTCCGTGGGCCTGTCTTCTGCATTGTAAACTGGTCCCTCATCGTCTCCTTGCTTTGTTCTTTTGCAAACCCGACGGGCAGGCTTCTCCCCAGCTGCCCTAGGCGGGCGCTTGACACCTGTCTCGGGGGGCGGGGGTTGCCTGCTGGAGTGTGTCCTATGTGAAGAGAGGTGGGTCTTCTTCGGTCAGAGTCCCTGGAGGGCTCCGTTCAAGGCCCGCTGTGAAGCGCTCTCCCCCCCCCTCCCGTGCGGCCTGCCCCCATGCGTCTTCCCCCCTCCCCCCACCGACAGCGAGGACAGAGCCCCCTCCCCCGTGGGCGGGACTCACCAGGGAGACAGCGCGGACAAGGCCAGTGCCTCCGGGAAGGACGGCCGCGTGTTCGGCCGCACCAGGCTGCCCCGCGGCCCGCGTATGCTCCGTGCCTCACGGTTCCGGCTGCCGCACCGCGGCCCAGGGCTGGGGACCTCGGTGGCACTGGGTGTGGGGGACAGGCAGACAGGTGCAGGAGATGGAGCCCAGGGGCAGGGAAGGGGACCGAACGATGCTAGAGAGAGCGCAGACTTCCTGTAAGGCCCCCGGGAGTGCGGAGTGAGACCCAGGGGCTTGTGCGCCGCCCTGCTGTCTGCAGACCCCGGGCCATCGACGGGCCAGCTGCGCCTGGCAGATTCAGGGCCACGTGGGTCCTCGTTCGGCCTCTTCTAGTCCCGTCCCCAGACCCCTTCCCCACACGGCACTGAGCTGTATGCCAGCACTCTCCCCCAGGCCCTTTAGAACGAGTGATGGGTTGGACGTGGGCAGGGGCTCTGCCCAGCCCCTGGTGCGTGTCCAGGCTCTTCAGGACTGTCTCCGGGACCCTCTCTTTCTCGCCGGGGGGCCGGCCGGCTCACGACCTCTGTCCTGTGCCCCCAACAGCTTGCCCCTCCGCCCTGGTGACCGGGTCCCACGGGTGTGCGTCCGCAGGTGGTGTGAGGCTCCTGGCTCTGTCCGCCAGGGGCCGCCTGATGACCTGCCGCCTGCAGCTGAGCTCGGAGCTGCCGGGCCCCAGCAGAGCCGCTGCGGCCAGTACCGGCCAGAAGATGAAGGAATTGCTCTCTGGGATCGGCACCGTCTCCGAGAGGTGAGCGGCTGTGCCTCGGGTGCCTCGGGCAGAGGCCGGTGCTGTGTCTGCGGGGGCGCCATGGGTTCAGGCCTCTGATCCCAGTGAGAGCCCCAGATGCCACGTTGTGTGGCGGAAGGCTGCCTCAGAGGGTGAAGGGGTGTCTCCTGTGTCAGACTCCACCTGCCCCTTTTCCCTGTTAGCGGGTGTGGGAGACTGCCCGTGCTGGACCCTCGGCTGCCCCCCAGCAGACCCCCCTCCTCGGAGGCCTCTGTTTCCTTGTCTCAGCAGAGGCCCCAGTGGCGTTCTCCGCTGACCTGTTCAGAGAAACTGGGCTCCCCTCAGCCCTTCCCTGCCCTTCTGTGTGGCGCCCTGTGGTTTCAGGCCATTTCCGAAGCGCCTGCCGTCCTCTGGGCCACCGCGGTGCTGCCACAGCAAAGGGGCCACTCAGAACAGGGGCCAGGAATGCGCAGCCGCCCCCGGGCCACGCGGCCCTGACGAGGTTGGCAGTGGCCGGGAGCCCGGGGAGCGAGGCCAGGCCCGCCGAGTGTGGGCTGTGGCACCCCATCCTCTGCCCCCCGTGGTCCCGCTGCCCGAGAGGAGGGCCTGGGTCAGATGGCGGGGGGCAGCTTCCCAGGGGCTTGGCATGGCCGGGACCGGAGCGCTGCTCCCTGAGGCGGTGGCCTGCACCTCACGGGGTGTATGGCAGGGAGTGAGGTTCTGGCGTCTTCCAGTCCTGGGAGTAGGGAACAAGGGGCCTACCACCATGCCTCCTTCCCGTCCCTCGGGTGCCACCTTCGTTCTTTCCAGGGTGTCTTCTCTGAGGAAGGCCATTGACCAGCGGAACGAGGCCCTGACGTGCCTCAGCGAAGCCATGACCGTGAGCTGCACCCTGTTGGCCGGCCGGGAGGGCCCCAGGCCCATCTCGTGCACCGTGAGCACCGCCTGGAGCCGCCCGGAGCTGCGGGACGTGCTGACGGCCACCTGCCGGCTGGAGAACAGCAGTGGCCTCCGTCTGGGCCGGGGCTGGGCCTTGTGTGTGCAGGTGCTGACCAGCGCCTCCGACTCCGACTCCGACTCCGACGTGGCCCGCACGGCCACCACCTACACTGTCCCCGTGGAGCGGCTGGGCCCTGGCGATCGGCGGGAGGTGACGCTGCCCCTGGGCCCCGGGGAGGACGGCGTCCTGGACCTGCCCCTGACAGTGTGCTGCGCGCTCCATTATAGCCTCAGGGAGGTCGTGGCCGGGGCACCTGCCCCCTCGGAGTCCTTCAAGCACCCTTCTTTGGATGAGTGCCCCCCCGGCGTCTTGTCCGAGCAGGACGCCGTCTGCCTGCCCCTGAGCGAGCACACCGTGGACGTGCTCCAATGCCTGCGCTTTCCCAGCCTGGCCACACCCCCCACGCAGGCGCCCGGGCTGCTCGGCCCTGCGTGCGACCCTGTGGACACCTTCTTGGGATCTCTCCTCGGGCCCCGCAGCGACCCGGCGGGACCCGCTTCCCTGCAGGCCAAGTTCCTGCCCCCGTCGGTGGCCACGATCAAGGTGTCCGCAGAGCTGCTGAGGGCCGCCGTGGGGGACCGTGTCTCAGGTGGGTGGTGGTGGCTGCCTTCGCTGCGGCCTCAGGGCCCGTGGACACGGGGCCCCTCCTCGCAGGCCCCGCCTGAGCTCATCGCGGCCCCCCGTCCGCAGGCACGTCCCTGGGCTGCGCCACCCTGCAGTGGCTCCTCGCCGAGAGCGCCGCCCTGGATGTCGTGCGGGCCCGCCAGCTGTCCTCGGTCCAGGGAGTGGCCCCAGATGGCGCTGACGTGCACCTTACCATCCGAGAGGCAAGTGGGGTCAGCAGTCTGGGGAGAAGCGTCTCCCGAGTGGCATCCCCGAGCCAGCGGTCTCTGGGCTGCTTGAGAGGCATCGGGGGGCTGGCCCCCACCGTGCAGAGGTTCCCGGCGTGCGCCGGCTGTGCTGGAACAGCCTTTGCGGGGCCGTGGGGTCTGTGCAGGGACCGGCCTGCCCTTCACGGGGGGGCCCCCACCCCGTGCACTGCTGGCGCTCATGGCCAGCTCCCCTAGCTCTGCTTGGCAGTGGTTTGTACCCTGGGGCGGTGCCTGCTGACGCCCGTTCCCGGGCCCCCAAACCCCTGCCCGTTTGCAGAAGGTGCTTCTGGGGGTGCCGAGATGCCACGCTGGCCTGCCGGGGCTCTAGCCCCTCACTCTCACGCACCCCTTCCTTCCCGAGGTGCTGCTGGCGGCAGGCCCGGGGCCGCGTCCGGCAGACTCAGCACCCAGGCCTGGGGGCTTGCGGACCAGCCCAGGCTGCCGGGACACATGTCCCCAAGGTGGTGGGCTGGTCCCTGGCTGCCGCACGGCCTTTCAGGCCAGGCCAGCGTGTCGGGGTTGGGGTGTCCCTGGGCCCTGATTCTGGGCCTTGATGGTGGCTCCACGGGCACTCTTGGTTTCGTGAGCACTCACAATCCTAAAGCACCCCAGGGTTCTGTAAGGAAGAAGTGCCAGGAACAGCGGCCTTCCTAAGTTCCCGGGTGGGGCCCGTCCTCACGTCCTCTGTGTGGAGAATGAGCAGCACATCCTGGCCCGAGGCCTGTCCTCGCCAGGCTTTTGTCTCCAGCTCGCTGCAGCTGGAACCTCCCCGGGGGGGGGGGGTGGCCCTCGGCCGACTGGCCACCCACCTGAACTCGGACCCTGCTGTTGGGTGACCCCGTGTGGGCCGTAGGGGTGGTCCAGACGCGGGCGGTCCACGGGAGGGCGGGCCGTAGAGCGAGTGCCGGGGCTCCGGATACCGAGGGAGCAGGACTCGTGCCCACGCATTCCCCGCGAGCTGCTGCTGGCTGGCCGGCGGGTCTTTCTGATACGAGTTCGTGTGGGGTGGGGAGACCCAGGCCCGGGCGTGGGAGCCGCCGGGGCCCCTGAGGGCAAGTGGAGCGGCCCTTGGGGCCGGGCAGGGCCGAGCGCGGGCGGCAAGGTTCCTCGTGTGTTGCAGGCGGCCGTGACGCACGTGTGCGCAGCGGGGCCCATGCAGACCGCGGAGATCCAGGTGGAGAGCTCGTCTCTGGCCAGCCTGTGCGCGACACACCGCGCGGTCATCGGGCGTCTGCAGGTGTGTGGGCCTGCTCGCACAGCCGGGGTGAGGGCTGTGGCGGACGGGGGCTGCCTGCGTGGGGGTCACGGGACCGTCCCTCCTCCTCTGCTCCCATGGGGTCGTGCTGTGCGGGGGAGCCGTGCTGCCTTGAGCCCCCTGGCCGCTAAAGGACGGCAGTGTGTGTGTTCCCCGTCGTGGTCAGACGCAGGTCCCCGCACTCACCGGGCCGAGCGGCGCCTGTGCGGAGAGACTGTGTGCTGGGGCCGCGTGTGCTGGGGCCAACGTGTGCTGGGGCAAACGTGTGCTGGGGCCAACGTGTGCTGGGGCCGCGTGTGCTGGGGCCAACGTGTGCTGGGGCCAACGTGTGCTGGGGCCGCGTGTGCTGGG
>CM052891.1:972999-993430 GCA_028534135.1 Potos flavus
GGGCTGAGGCGTCCTTACTCTGATCCTCCACATCTCTGCCCAGAAAGCGAGTCTGCTGCCCTCGCAGACACCGCGGGGGGCCCCACATGGCGTGGGAGCCAGCAGCTACGCTGCTGTCTGGGGGCCAGAACTCCTGGATCTGAGAAGATGCTCGCATTCCAAATGAAGTCTGTCACCTGGTCCCTTGGCCAGGCAGAGCACAGGCTCCGGGACTGGCTGGCCCCTCTCCTCCCGCCACTCTGACCGCGGCCCCAGAGGAGTCTGCCGTGGTGGCCGTTCCCTCACCTGGGAGATACATCTTCCTCGGCTGCACCCAGATCCTGAGAATCGGAGAACCCGCAGTCTAGGCTTTTAGGCTTTGACGAGGTCCTGAGTGCTGCTGCTTCAGCCCCACCAGTGCACCCAGGCAGGTGGGCACCGCTCAGGAGCCCGTGCCCCCCACGGCCGCCCTCCGTGTCACACCGTGATGGGCCCGATGCGGCTCCCGTAGCTCAGGAATGTGGTTGCAGGTGCCCAACAGGGACACCCAGCCCCCAGAGCGGTTCCGGTTCCCTCTGCTCAGGGGGGAGCCTCTTAGACCGAGGTCCCTCGGTCAGGCGGTCTCCAGACCCGGCCGCGCACGGCGGTCGGGAGGCGCGTGCTCAGCGTGATGCCGGGGAAGGGTGTCCTGGTGTTGCCGCGACAACCCCAGACCAGGCCCAAACAGCAGGAACTCAGTGCCAGAGGCTGAGGCCTCTCTCCACGTCACACAGATGGTCCTCTGGTTCCCATATTCACACCCAGCTGTCCCCTGTGTTCTGATCACTTGTCATTAGACTCGGGTTCCTCCCCACATGAGCTCATCCTACCTCGTTCATCTGCAAAGGCCCCACGTCCAAGTACAGTCACTCAGCTGCTGGGGACGGCACTCCCACGTGAATTGGCTCCTAACAGGGAGGGCTGCAGATGGTCCCTTGAGAGCCCCTCACGCGGGCCGCAGACCACGGTCCGTCCTGTCGGCTGACGCGCTGCTCCCCGGACGGGAGTGTACCTGGGAGCCACTGTGCATTCGGGCCGTTCAGAGTTTGGGGGACCCTGCCAGGTGCGCAGTGCCTGCCACAGAGGCCGGCAGGGGCCTTGCTGCCTGATCCTGGCTGAGCCCCCAGGAGTTGCCTGGGCCTCCCCCGGGGCGTGGGACAACAAGCAGCCCCGTGGGGCTGTGCCGAGGGGATGTGCCCATGGGGCAGGTTGGGTGGCCTTCGTGAGGGCAGCGGGCACCAGGCCTGGGATGGAGGATGGGAGACAGGGTGGTGAGAGGCGGCTCCGTGGAGACGAGGAGGAGGTGGGCAGCGGGGCAGGGTGGGCAGGAACTTAGGAGAATGATGTCCGAGTCCTCCATCGTCAGGCTAGGGCTGGAGCAAAAGACACAGCGGGGCCCTTGGGGGTGGTGGCGCAGTGCTGGAGGACAGGTGCCAGGAGCCGTGGGCACCGGCTGCAGATGGGGGGAGCATCCTCTCCAGCCCCTGCTTCCTGTCCCCCGCCCCTGCCCCCAGAGGATGGTTGTGGAGCACGCTGCCCAGAGCTGCAGCCCACCCGACCTCCGCGTGCAGTATCTCCACCAGATGTGCAGCAGCCACGAGGTGAGGCCCCCCGGCTCCCGTCCCCACGGCCTCCCGCCGGCCTGGTCGGTGAGGACCGTCCCTGGCCGGGATCCTCTGGGAGCCCAGGGGTCACCGGCACGGTGGGGGGCCGGCTGCGGCCTCAGCCGAGAGTCGGGGCAGGGGGCAGGGTGGGTGCGGTTTCTTGTCTCCGGCCTCGCTCCTCTCGCCCATCCACCTTCACTCAGAGCCTCCTGTCACCCGGGGAGGGGGCCTGGCCACGCGTCCCCTGCACTCCCTGGTCATCTGCCACATCCCAAGTAGGTCTTGTGCATAACGAGCGTCCCCCAGAGGAGCTGTGCGGGGCGGCGGGGGGGGCTGAGCTTGCTGCCCCCACCGGCAGACGCTGCTGCGGGAGGTGCAGACCCTGCGGGACCGGCTGTGCACGGAGGACGAAGCCAGCTCCCGCGCCGCCGCCCAGACGCTCCTGCACGTGCACCGGCAGCTGCGCAGCCCCAGCCTCCTCCTGGTGTGACCCCAGGTGGGCCCCTCCCACAAGCCCCGCGCCTCTGCGGCTTTAAGGAGAGAAGCCCAGGACGTGACCCTGACCGTGGGGCTGCGGGAGGCAGGTGGGCTGGGCCCCTGCTCAGGACACGGGCCCACGGCTGCTCTGGGGCGTGTGTGAAGCGGCACTCACGGCCCGAATCCCCGCACAGCGGTCCTTTCCCTCCGCAGCTGCCCACGGCTCCCGCTGAACCTGTCGTGCCGGGCGGTCCCTGGCCTGGAGCGCTGGAGCGGGATCTGCGACGTCCCCTCCACCCAGAAGTCAGGCCCCAGGCGTGGGGTCCGGGCCCCAGCGCGGCCCGCAGAGGCCCTGGAGAAAGTTTCTGGGGTTGGGACTTGTGGGTTCGTGGCCGTGGCTGTGGTTGTCCCCGCTGCCCCACTGCCCGCTCCCACACGTGCAGACCCTCTCGTCCCCCTCGGGGCCCCTCAGCCCTGCTTCTGGGCCGCTGCTGAGGTCACCAGCTGGGACCGCGCTCCCCGCAGCTCCCACACCCAGTGGGTGCTTGTGGCCGGGGCCGCGCCCAGCGCTGTCTTGTCTCCAGGGCCCCTTGGCCTGGGCAGCCGGTCAGCGGCACTCGGGAGCTGGTGCGTCCAGCAGCGAGGGGGTGACCCCCCGTTTGGACTTAACATGGTGCTCTCTGTGCGTGCGGGGGCCGCGGCCCTCCTGCCGCAGAACGAGTCTACTCTGTGTTGAGCTGCCTCGGCTTCAGTGTGTGTGTGTGTCTGCTCTGACTGCGTTTCCGGGCCTCCGCGGGGTGCGCTTGGATGAACCCTGCCTCAGTCTTTTCCGTGGTCGTGGGGGTGGGTGGGGAGTCCCCTGGCACTGGGGCGAAGGGCCCACCCGGCCCGCAGGGCATGTGAGTCCCTCCCAGGGAGGACTGAGGCCACGCAGACCGCGTGCTGGAGGGCGGGCGGTAGTGGGCACGGATGCCGGGTGTGGGCACAGCAGCGCTGGAAGCACGTCCCCCAGCACCACGGCTTGGCCGGGCTGCCCCTGGACCCCACCGTCCAGCTGCCCGCACAGGCAGCCTGCCGCCCCCGCCGGGCTGCTGACCAGGATGACCCTGGCGAGCCGTGAGCCCGCGTCCTCCCAGGGATGCAGCAGCGGGAGGGGCGCTCCCCCTGCTTGCTGGAGGGGGACCCCCCCAGGGCGGCAGGCCCAGCAGCAGCCACTCGAGGCCCGCCACCTGGTCTCCGGAAAGGGAGACACGCGCTGGGCAGCCAACAAGCGGACAGGAGATAAGGTGGAGTCCTGTGAAACCTTTGTAAATTGGGGGAGACAGGCAGGGGATGAGGACAAGTGGCACACAGGACAGAGCTCGGCCTGGCCGGAGCTGCTCAGGGAGCCTCGTGCTGGGCTCCCGTCAGCGCCCCGTCAGGCACAGCGAGTCCCTCGGCCCGCCCCTGCTGCCCCCGCTGCGAGAGGCTCACTGTCCCCCACGGTCCCAGCCTCCTCGTCCCAGGTGCGGGGCCGTCCTTACTGGGGATGTCCTTACTGTCTCCCCTCCCCAGGCTCTGTGGGCTTCGCTCCCCAGGGGTCTGAGGCCAAGTGCACTACCTGGCAGAGGTCTGCAAAGGAGGGGGGGGGATGCCAAGGGGAATCCTCCCGCTGTGATCACCGCTGGCAATCGGTAGGGGAGCCCCCAACCCCCCCTGCGCTGGATGCCACCAGGGGGCAGCACGTGCCACGGCTCAGGCAGCCACCTGTGCCCTCTGCCGCCTCTGGGCGCTGGTGTCTGGTCCTCAAAGGTTAACTCAGCTCCCCTCGGACCAGCAGGCCCGCTTGGGTCCAGGTCCAGCCCCTCTGTCCTTGAGGCAGGGGGAGGGCAGTGAGGTCAGGAGCAGGCCAGGCTGAGGAGCGTGCTGGGGAGAGCCTGGGGGGTGTCCCTTCTCCACTCTGGTCAGGCATGTCCATTCTGTATGCCCTGCCCGGCACACCTTTCTCAAAGTGCCCCAGTCCCGACTGGCCCACACTGGCTGGACTCACTGGAGAGGGTTTTCAGGCACGGGGAGGGGCTTGGGCTTAGGGACCGGGCACCTGGTCTCATCCTCCCTTCAGGCCCTAGGCCAGGGGTGCATGTTGTACCCCCTCCCCCCGCCCCCAAGTTCCACATCTCCCACCTGGGCCACCCAGCCCATCCAAGAGGCATTGGCCTGGGGGGGGGTCCTTGGGGGTTGGGGAGTGCCTGGATGCCGGCTGGTGGACCACAGACCTTGTCTTGGCAGCCAGCCTGCTTGGGGGGGGGCACACGTGGGGTGAGAGTGAGAGGCCTGGAGCCCCCCCCCAATCTGGGCTATGCAGGGGTGAGAGGGGCTCTCCCCGGGGTTGGCCACTCACACCCTGTTTGGGAGGGGTGGGGTCGCTGTCGCCTCACGTGTGTGGGGGGTTTCCTAAGACCCTGCCCCTGGCGGGGGGAGATCCGGGTGCAAGGATACCTCCCCCCCAAGACCTTGTGAACAGCCTAAGCGCGTACGTCTCTGGGAGCAGTTGTGTGGCGCCCGTGGAGGACAGCAGCCGGGGGTGGGGGGCCGGGTGCACCTGCCGGGAGGAGGGTGTCCCACCCGCTGGACCCGCCTCCCGGCCACACGCCCCTGTCCTGGCTGTCCTGCGCTGAGGATGGGGCGGTGGAGCGCGCACAGCCCTCCCCACGCGAGCGGCGCCACGGAACCCGCCAGCCGCTGCGTCACAGACACGGTTTAATGGGGGGGACGCGCGGGCCGCCCGCTCAGTACTCCCAGAGCGCCACTCCCGCCGGCGTGTCCGCGTCCGCGCGCAGCAGCCCGGAGGCGCCCCCGCGCAGGTACTTGCCGCCCCGGGCGCGGATGGCCAGGCGGCCGCGCTCGCGGAACTCGAAGAGGAAGTCCTCGGCGCGCTCGCCGTCGCTGTACACGCTGCCGTGGCTGCCGGTGTACCAGAACCCGCCGCCGCGGCCTGGGGGACGGGGACCGGGACCGGGACGGGGACGGGGTCGGGGGCGGGCCGCCCGGGCCGACGCCCCGCGCCCCGCAGACACCCCCCCGCCCCGCAGACAACCCCCCCGCCCGCAGAAGCTCCCTGCCCCCCACCCCGCAGAAAGCCCCTGCCCTGCACCTTCCTCCCCCCGCCCCGCAGACACCCCCGCCCGCAGAAGCCTCCCGCCCCGCAGACGCCCCCCGCCCGCAGACACCCCTGCCCCGCGCCCCCCACCCCGCAGAAAGCCCCTGCCCTGCACCCTCCTCCCCCCGCCCCGCACCCCCCACCCTGCAGAAGCCCCCCACCCCGCGGCCCCCGCTCCCGTTCGCACCTCGGATTTGGTAGGCGCCGTCGCTGAAGGTCAGATGAAAGACGTCGTAGACGGAGCGGTTGGTGTCCAGCTGGTTGGAGCCCCGGCGGTGGCAGACGAAACCATCCAGGCCCCGCAGCACAAGGATGGGCCGGTTGATGAGCTTGAGAATGAACTGCTCGTCCTCACCTGGTGGGGAGTAGGGGCTGAGGGGCCCTTGCCGCAGGCTGCCCTCCCGGGGTTGGGCAGGATGGGTGGGTCTGGGGGCAGAAAGGGCCTAGGTTCTTGGCCCCGCCTTTTGTGGGCCTACATCTGCCATTGCCATGACTCATGTGACCTTGGCCTGCTGCTGCTAAGCCCTAGGTTCCCTGAGTGTGCAGTGGAGATGAGGGGGCTTTGGGCTCTAATTTCTCCTTGATGTCCACAGTGATTATCTCGACGAGCAAGTATGACTACTGCCAAGGGCCGCCTGGGCAGCGAGGAGGGACCAACTCAGTAGAGAGGGATCCCTGGGCAGAGGGCCCAGCCCCAGTTCCCTGGGACTAGGGAGGAGCGCTCACCCACAAAATCGCTGATGGCCGCCAGCTGCCCGTTCTTCTTCATGCACACGTAGCGGCCATTACTGGCCTTGAGGGCCACCCGCCGGCCGCGCCACTCCACCTCAAACATGGTGTTGGCAGAACTGGAAAGGTCAGGGTAAAGTCCCCTCAGAGTGGCAAGACGTTGGGAGCTCAGGGTCAGGCTTGCACACACCCCTCAGGTCCGGTACCAACCCCCAGGGGGAGAGACCGGCGCTTGCCTTCCGCTGACACACCCACCACCGAGAAGAGCTGCCCCTCCCCCCAGCGGGTATTCTTTCTTGGCTGGGCTGCCGCGGTGGTCCTCGTGGTGGAGGTGGAGGTGATGGAGATGGTGGTGATTGGGGCAGTGGAGCAGGTGTGGTGATGCTGATTGTGCTGGTGGTGGTCGTGGTGGTGGCAGAGGTGGTGATGGTGGAGGTGTGGCGGTGATCCTGGTGTTGGTGATCGTGGTAGTGATGGTGGTGGTGGAGATCATGGTGGTGGAGAAGGGGGTGGTGGCGGTGGCGGTGGAGATGGGGGTGGTGGTGGAGGCGTGGTGGTGATCCTGGTGTTGGTGATGGTGGTGGTGATCATGGTGGTGGTTGATCATGGTGGTGGAGGCGTGGTGGTGATCCTGGTGTTGGTGATCGTGGTAGTGATGGTGGTGGTGGAGATCATGGTGGTGGAGAAGGGGGTGGTGGTGGAGGCATGGTGGTGATCCTGGTGTTGGTGATGGTGGTGGTGATCGTGGTGGTGGTGATCATGGTGGTGGTGGAGATGGGGGTGGTGGTGGCGGTGGAGATGGGGGTGGTGGTGGAGGTATGGTAGTGATCATGGTGTTGGTGATGGTGGTGGTGATCGTGGTGGTGGTGATCATGGTGGTGGTGGCAGTGGCGGTGGAGATGAGGATGGTGGTGGAGGCGTGGTGGTGATCCTGGTGTTGGTGATGGTGTTGGTGATGGTGGTGGTGGTGATCATGGTGGTGGTGGTGGTGGCGGTGGAGATGAGGATGGTGGTGGAGGCGTGGTGGTGATCCTGGTGTTGGTGATCGTGGTAGTGATGGTGGTGGTGGAGATCATGGTGGTGGTGATCCTGGTGGTGATGGTGGTGGTGGAGATGGGGGTGGTGGTGGCAGTGGAGATGGGGGTGGTGGTGTGGTAGTGATCATGGTGTTGGTGATGGTGGTGGTGATCGTGGTGGTGGTGATCATGGTGGTGGTGGCAGTGGCGGTGGAGATGGGGATGGTGGTGGAGGCGTGGTGGTGATCATGGTATTGGTGGTGGTGGTGGTGATCGTGGTGGTGGTGATCATGGTGTTGGTGCTCCTGGTGGTGATGGTGGTGGTGATCGTGGTGGCGGAGGTGGCGGCGGTGGTGGGGCTGGGGCACTCACACCTGTGTGGCTGTGGCGTGGATGCCCCCATGGGTGACGAGGGTCCAGTAGCCCCCGGTGCTGGAATAGAAGGTGCACTTCTTTGTCTCCTGGTCAATTTGCATCAGGAAAGTCTCATGATGCAGTTCCTCGTCCTGGTTGGCTGAGACGTTGACCCCTGGAGGAAGGATATGGGAAGCCACTCACGCCTCTCCCTGGGTAGGGGGTGGGGAGCAGAAAGATGGGGAAAAGCATGCTCTTGGGGCAACCCTGAAGGCAGAAGGGGTCTCATCTAGAACCCTTTGGAGTTAAGATTTGGAAGGCACTTCTAGGAGGGTAGGAGGCGGTGCCCCATGGCCATGTGGGCACACCGCAGACCCCTGCATCCAGTTCCCTAAAGGCCCTTGGCCTAGCTCCTACCGCAGCCCCAGGAACCAGACCCTTCCGTGCCAGCAAATCCCTTGCCTCTGCTAATCATTAGGTAATCTGCTTGCTGCTGCCCTCTCGACCCAGGACTTAAATGAGCCTCTATTTATAACTCACTCCTAAGCCCCTGGGTGGGCACAGTGGGGTCCCTCTTCTTCCCCAAGCCATGGCCCAGGGCACAGCTGGAGCCTGGGGTCCACTCCTGGGCACGGAGGAGAGCCCGGCCCACTGTCCCCTCCCCAGCCCCCTTTTTATGTGTGTGGTCTCCCAGGAGCCCTGAGGGAGGGCAAGGCTGTCTGGGGCGCTGCCTGGGATTCCTGGAAGGGGGGAACTGGGGACATCCATGCCCAGGATGGGGGGCAGAGAGTCTCCCTAGTATCTTCCCCTAAACCACGCCCCTGTTCCCAGGGCTGTGGCCAATCACAGAGCTCCTGGATGAGGCCGGGCCCCAGCGTGGCCAGCTGGTGCAGCGGGAGGAAATGGGGCCTGAGAGTCGGGGCCAGATCCTGCCCAGCCCTGTCCCCAGGAAGGCAGGGCGGGCACCAGGCAGAGCCTGTGCTGGAGAGGCTGGGACCTGCCATCCTTCAGCAGCTCCCAAGGCTGCTCCCGCCAAAGCCGCCCAGACAGGGATCTGTCCCACTTCTCGCATGACCACCGCCAGCCCCGTCGTCCCGTCGGCAGCGCTGAACTAAGTGAGCACCCGAGGCTCCGGGCACGTGACCAGCAGTAACAACACGGGCAGCGGAGACAGTTTGTCGGAGGCCCGTGGGTGCTGTGGGCCTTGGCTGTGATGGCTCCTGGAGAAGGTGATGCTGAAACAGACAAGGAGGTGGGAGACCCGTGCCTGCGGGTGCTGAGGGCAGGAGGAGGCCAGGGCTCCTGAGTCGGGCTGCACGCCTGCACCGGGGCCCCACTGAGGCCAACCCCGCGGGCGTGCCCAGCATCGCCCCAGACAGACTGTGGCCGAGGGGTTTCCAACTCCCACAGCGGTCTGCTGGAATAGCAGCAGCCGTCTTGTGACCAGCAGGCCACCAGCCCGAGGTCAGAGCTGTCCCCCGAGAGCAGCTCCGCAAGGAGGAGAGAGTGAAGGGCTTTGAGGACCCACGGAGCCGGCGATGATTTCCTGCCTGGGCCCCCACCGCCCCCGGGCCTCCAGACTTCCATTTATAGGAGATGATGTCCTCACAGCCTGAGCCACATGGGGCCGTTCTCGGAGCTCCACCGTGCCACTGAAGGCCGGCCATGGGGGCCGCAGAAACAAGCCAACTCTGGCTGATGGGGGTGGGGGCAGCAAAAAAGATGCTGGGTGGGTAAAACAGGCCAGCCGGGGGGCTCCCAGACACCCCATGGGAAGAAGACGGGCTCGGGGGCTGCGTGACCAGCAGAATTGTTGGGATCCAGGCGGCACCCCTCGGCAGAACCCGCAGCTCCAGCTGCCCCCTCCCCCGCGGTGGACACGCTTCCCCAGCCACTCGCTGCCGAGTGCACATCTGAACATCTGGGGGGCAGGTCACACGCCCCAAGATTATTGCAGAGGAAGCAAGCAGGCGAATGTGGGGTGGGTCTGGCTTCTACAGTGGAAGGCAGACCCCGTCCTTAGTAGGGGAGGGCGCCGGGACAGAGGCAGTCAGGTGCGGGGCCTCCAGGGACGGAAGCCGAGCCCGCCCGCGCCCTCCACTGCCATCGCGACCGGCGCGCTCTGCCCCTCCTCCGCCGCCCGCAGCACCTCGGCCTCGTTCGCCCCGGAGCCCGTCCAAGTGCTCCTGTGTCCGCCTCCCCCGCCGCACGGGGGACACGGTTCACACGGTTGACAGGCCAACCATGGGGCCTTCCCGCAGGCCAGGGCGTGGTGTGGCCAGACTGCAGGGCCTGTGCCGGGAAGGACAGGGCTGATGGTCCGTGGTGCCCCGCCACGTTCCAGACGGGCGTTCAGGAGGGTTTGTGGGGTGCCCAGCGCAGCACAGGACCGGCCTTGGGAACCCTGGCTCCAGGCGGGGGCCCCTCCTGAGTGCTCGTGGCTGGGCCTCTGCCAGCGGGACTAGCAGGTGGCAGCGGGCCGGGTCAGGATGTGCCTGGCCACTCCTGGGGGCACAGACCCAGGGGCCCACGCAGGGGGCAGCAGTGACTGCTGGCCTGGGCCCGTCTCGGGGAGGTAGGAATTGCCCGTGTTTGCCTCACAGGCGTGTGATGGCGTGTGGAAAGGCCCGCCGGTCACACGAGGCAGGTGGCCAATGAGCCAGGATGGACAGGCTGCCCCCGGCCGGCAGAGCCCATGCCATCCATCAATAAGCCCGGGCACCGGGGGAGGCCACCAGACTGGGGGGACCCGCAGGTCCCGCCACACTCCCCTCCCGGGTTGGGTGAGGATCCCCACTGGTCAGGCACGGGCGGTGTGGGCACAGGGGCCCCGCCCACTGCACTCCTGCTGGCTCCTTGGCCTGACCTTGGCCCCCTCCCCAATTTCCTGTAAAGTTCAGAAAATAGAGCAGGAGAAGAGAAGGGGATGGCCGGGAGTGGGGGGCCAACCCGGCGCGGGCGGGACCTGCCGCCCTCCCCTCGAGGCAGCGGGCTGGGGCTCCGTGGTCCCGTGTCCGGCACGGGCTGGGCTCAGGGGTCCCACCCGCGCAGACACGATGCCGCTGCCCCACGTGTGTGGCCGGCCGCCGCGCCCGCGTTACCTTGGCGCACGGACACGTAGCGGTGGTTGGCGGCCACCAGCACCACCTGCGGGTGACTCTCCTCCAGGTCGAAGAGCTCGTCCTTGCCCGGCCGCGTGTTGCGACCCGCCCGGAGCGTGCCGGCCGGCCCCACGGGCGCCAGGTAGCGGCCGTCGGCGTCCTTGAAGGCCAGCTTGCCGGCCTGGAACTCGAGGGTGTAGCGGGCCCGGGGCTCGGGCTCCCGCACCAGGCGGCCGTCGCTGCGCAGGTAGCGGCTGTCGCAGGCCCTGAGGCAGTACTGCCGGCTGCGGAAGATGAGGGTGATGAGCGCGTCCACGCCCCAGGGCGTGTTGCTGTCGGCCGCCATCTCGCCGGCCCGCGCGCACAGGTGCACGTAGCGCCGGCGGCGGACGCTGAGCAGGTGCGCCTGCGGGTGGATGGCCAGGTGCACGGCCCACAGCTCGGCCGGGGAGATGGCCGTGGCGAAGCAGGACAGCTGGTCCCCGGTGCCGCCGAAGAAGCGGCCGTGCGGCTCTGACCGCAGCGCCCAGCGCCCGTCGGGCTGCGGCAGCACCAGGAAGCGGCAGTCGCGGCCCGGCCGCTCGGCCTCGCAGGCCACGCGCCCGTCCTCCTCGGCGGACAGGTAGCGGCCCAGGTGGCTGCTGCGGAAGAGCACGGCGCTGCCCTGCCCCGGGTCGGGCTCCAGCACCCACGTCTGCTTCCTCTTGAGGCTGGGGGCCGAGGCGTTGACCTTGAAGCCGAAGCTCTCGGCCGTCAGGTAGCGGTCAGTGTCATTGATGAGGCCAAACTGGATCTTCAGCACCTGGCGCAGTCCGTTGGTGGGCATCTTCAGGGCTGGCCCGGCGCCCCGCGCGGGGCCTGGGACGCGCGCTCGGCGTGCTCACGGCCCCCGAGGTCCCCCAGAGGCCCGGCCGGCGGCATGGACCCGCTGCCCTCTGGCCAGTGGCTGCGGGCCCGCGGGCGGCAGAGGGCGGGTGGGAGGGCGGATCAGAGCTGTGCCGGCTTAGGGACAGCGGCTGCCTTTTGTTACCCCAGCTTGGATTTCAGCCACTCGTGGACTGCACCAGCAGCCGGAGCCGCAGGGCCGCCAGGGGTGGAGAGCTCCGCCCGCCGAGGGCTGACCTCCTCCCCGTCCTCACTGGCGGCTGCCCGGGCCCTGCGCCCCGCCTCCCGGCCCCTGCGCCCCGCCTCCTGACCCCTGCGCCCCGCCTCCTGGCCCCTGTGCCTCTTGGGCTTTCTCCTCGTTGGCCCCCGCGTCAGGGCCCCCAGACCCACTGCACAGACTCACCAGCCCAGCCCAGCTCTTTCCCAGCGTGCAGAAAGCTGCCTGGTGGAAAACTCAGCGAGGCCGCAACCCGATCGCAGCCCTTCACCCTCGGCGGGCGCCAGATCCCCAGCCAGATCCAGTTACTGCTTCTCTGATTCCCAGTGCCAGGAGCCCGGCAAGGCCCCCCAACCCTGGCAGCCTGGAGCTGGAGTCCCGCCCTGTCCCCCTCGACCACCCCCTGGCCACAGCCAGCAGCCCTGGGCCCGCGCCTCCCCCAGGGTGGCCTGGGCTGGGAAAGTGGCAGCCAGAGGGTGGGGGGCCGGGGAGCGGCCACGTGTGCCCAGGCACCCCATCCTGGCACCCGTGGCACCCAGGCCCCAACCAGGGTCGCACTCACGTCGATCCAGGCAGCCTGGCTGTGCGGGGCCGGAGGGGGCCCCCGGTCCGCCTGGAGGACCATGCAACGGGAAGGTGACACGGGATTGTGAGCACGGAGCAGGGGCCGTTGGACCCAGGGCCAGAGGACCAGGCCTCGGCTGACCCCTGTGCCATAAGCACCTCAAGGAGCCCACGAGACTGCTCCCCCTCCCCTGGGTGAGCTGTGGTGAAGCCAGCCTTGCTGCGGGGGCCTGGGGACTCCTCTAACTATTGCTCCTGTTGCTGGGCCGACTGGCCTGACTTGCGGCATCTTTATAGGGTCTGGTCCCGGGGGCGTGTGGAGGGCAAAGCCCTCTCAGCAGAAGGGGTGTGGCCAGCAGGCCTGGAGAGGCCAGAAGCTGCCCACCCCCCCACCCCCACGACCCCAGCACCTCCCAGCCGCAGCCACTGGGACCACCTGGCCACACTCCCTCCCCCCTGAGCACAGGGACGCATCTACGGGGACCCGCGGGGGGCCTGCTCGGCGGCATCCTGCCTGCCTGTCTCCTGCACCTGCCTCGGGGGCTGGGAGCCAAGTAGTGAAACCAGAGCTGCCCGGCCTGGGCCTGGGCCAGCCTCGGTGTCCTCTTCCTCATCGCAGTGTGTGGCCCGCAGGCCTCCCTGGGGGAATGGGCCCGGGGCCACGGGCATTTCCAGCCACAGCCTCATGGGCCCTGGATGCCGCAGGCACACCGCTCCGACCCTCTGGGGGCTGTGACAGGGCCCCGTGCCGTGGGGGTCCCGCCGAGGGTAAGGGCCTTGAGGCGGGCAGGGCAGACAGGATCAGAGGTCCTTCCTCCATCCTGAAAGCCCAGGCAGAGCCCTGCCAGGCGCAGGCAGACACCGAGGGCCAGGGCGGGATGCTGGGAGACCCGCCCGGACCCCCGTCCCCCCGGCAGCACAGTGCACGCTGCGAGATGGTCCCTGCCCGCGAGCACTGCCCGTCTCCGCGACCCCCCTCGCCGATGGGGCAGCCACCGTGGGCCTGGCTGGGCTGCGTGCCAGACGCCCACCGGCGGGGGGAGGCGGTCTGGGTTGGCACCCCCTCCCCACGGGGCGTGCCCCGGGCCCAGCCTCAACGCCAGGCGGATGTCCCCGGGCTGGGGGCAGAGGCCACGAGGCTGCCCGCAGCTGTCTCTCGCCGCGTCGCCCGCTGTGCCACCTCTCAGGGCTGCAGGGACGCCCGCGGAGCAGGGGCTCAGTGGCACTGCTCGCTTCGTCAGTGCCCGGGGGGCCTGGGGGCAGCTGTGCCTGGCCCCCCCAGCTCGCGGCCAGGCTCCGAAGGAGCCTGGGGTGCCCGATGGGCACGAAGGCCTCATTAGCGCTGATTGGCGCTGGCAGGGCGCTCACGGACGTCGCGTGCCCAGTGGGAGGGAGCCCAGCTGCCAGGCGCTAAGTGGGCCTGGCTCCAGGCAGCCTCTCGGTGGCAGAGCCAGAGTGGCTGTGGCCTCTCGGTCCCTGGGCCCCTGCAGCCCCAGGTGGGCGTGGCACGAGCTGAGGGGGGACCTCTCAGGCCCCAAGGGGGAACGCTGAGAGGTGGGCCTCCCAGCCCAGGCGTCCTTGCAGGGAGGTGGTTTGCGGGGATGGCCCCCCAGGACCCAAGCCCCGAGCCCAGATGCCCAGGGTTCCTCTCTGGATCCCCTGTAAGGCTCTGGCGCGCCGTAGGTACTGGGAACGTTCGGTGTGATGGGCTGAGCCTCTGCAGGGAGGTGAGGCAGTGTGCGTGCCAGTGCAGGCGAGTGTGCAAAGGTGCACACGGGCGTAGGACAGAGGGAGCCACGGTCAGTGGCTGGGCCGGCCCTGGCCCTGGAGATGCTTCCCTGGATCCCAGCCTCAGAGCCCATTCACGGCTGCCCAGCAGGGAGATCAGGTTGTGCACAGCACAAGGGAATCCGTGTCGCGGACTACTCGTGAGAGCCTGTGGTTGCTGTGTCTTCAGGGACACACGTGCCCCTGTCAGAGGGCACACAGCCACCCACATGGGGCCCATGAGGCCTGCGGCCTGTCCAGGGACCCTCGGGGGCATCCGAGGCTCCCTGTGAACCTGCCCTCCTGGCGGATGGGGTGTGTATCGGTGTGTGTGCATTGCCCTGGACTGCTGTCCACCACCCCCGGACAAGGCCTGAGGACAGGTGTCAGGGTGCCTGACGCATCCACTTCAACGTGCGTGACTTGGCGTCCTGGGCACGGAGAGGCCGTCCGGGCGAGCAGCTCCCCTGCGCCCCTGCTCCAGGGAGTGGCCAGCTGCAGACGGACACAGCCGGATGGGCCCTGCTGCCTGGAGCGGGGCCTAGAAGGCAGGGGTCACTCCAGCTCTCCGAAGCCCCCAGCACGCGGGGGGACGGGGCCCTGGCCCTGGACCTCTCAGGAAAGCGCTCCTGCCCTGGGACGCTGGGGGACGGGCAGGCCTGGCCCCTTGCGGGCCCCTGGGGGGCTGCAAGGGAAAGGAGTCCCGGTGCCGCAGATCTAGACCGCCAGCCCCGGCTGCTACAGCCCAGCCCGGGCTCCTGCCCAGCACGCCGCGTGCTGCCGTGGCGACGGGCGCGTGGACCAGGCCGGACGCCCGGGCAAGGCTGCTGCTGGTGGCGTGAGCTGGCACGGGCCGCATGTGGGTGCCGGCGGGGGGAGCGGTGGCTCCCCACTTGGGCTGGCCTGGAGCCCTGGAAACTGGGAAATGGCCCAGGACGGAGGGACGTCCCCAGGCCGCACCTGTCCCGGACCCAGGTCGTGGCCCCCTGCGTGGGCAATGCCAGCTGTGCCCTTCCTTCCCCACAGGCCAGTGAGTCTCTGGGAATTCACACGGAGGAAATCCCCAGCGCCCTGCCCGCCCCCGCTTTCCTGGGCCCCCGCCTCAGCCCCAGGCCACCGCCCCTCTTGTCGGCATTCCTGTCCCACTCTGCTGGCTGCAGGCACTCGGGCCGGTCCCCTTCTGGGCCTCTGTCCCCAGGGCTCCTCCGCCCCTTCCTGGAGAGAGGCCAGGGCTTCCCTGCTGGCCCGATGCTGCTGGGCCCGGACCAAAGGCCGTGATTTCCCTGCTCCCGGGCCCAGCGTCTGTTCCCAGGGTCTGGCTTGGCCAGCACCCGGGGCCCAGCCTCTCTCGGGGTTCTTGAAAACAGGCCCCAGGGCTGGGCTGCCTCATGACTTTTTCATGGCGGAGCTCGGCCACTCCGAAGTTCCACTTACACGGGCAGGCGGGGCCTGGGTCGGCTTACTGGAGGCTTGCCGGCGGTTAGGGTGACAGGCTCCCTCCTGCAGGGCAGGGAGGAGAGGGCAGTGTCGGAATGAAGTGTGGGGAGGGGGCTCCCCCGTCTCACACTGCTGCGCGGTGCCCGGCCTGCTGCCTGCCCCACGTGACAATCCACCCACTTCCCTTCCCCACCGTCCCGACCCCCCGAGACCCCTCCTGAAGGCAGGGCAGCTCACTGAAATGCAGGTTTTCGTGGGCTCCTCTCCCCTCCCCAGTGACCCTCCCCCTCCCCCTTGAAGGGAGCGCTGCTGGCTGGAGGGTGAGTCCCCCCCTTGGTGCTGTCTGGGCAGAAAGCCGGTATGGTCTCCCGGGTCTTGTCTCTTGTAAAACCATGAAGTCCTGGGCAGGGGGTGCTTATTTCTAGAGGGGAGGGGAGAGAGAGGGACCGAGGAGTCCCCGGGCCCCAGCAAGGCTGAAGGTCCCTGAACCGACCACAAGGGCAGCACAGGGGATCTCAGCCTGCCCAGATGTGACTGCTGCGGTGGTCCCACACCCCGACCCCAGGACCTTTGCATGTGCCTAGAACAAGAGGGGAGCATCTCAGGAGAATCTGAGAGTAAGTCCCCCGCTGCCGGGGGCTCAGGGCCAGGACCAGACCAGCTCCAAGAGACTAGATGGCTCTTTACTGTCCAGCTGGGGTTCGAGACACACCGGCACCGACGGTCGGGAGCCCCTGCTCTGCAGGTGACTGGGCCGCCTCTGCGCAGCCCGGCCTTCACGTGCAACCGTGCCCGTGCGGGCGTGCGGCAGACATGCGGGGACCGCAGCTGTGCGCAGGGGGGCGCCCGTCACCTCGGAACCAGGCCCTTCCCACCGACCCTCACGGGCACACAGTAAGTGCCTACTGTGTGCCTGGAACCTTGATAGAGATCCGAACTGGACTTCTGGGACAAAACAGGAATGGAGCGTTCCCCTGTCCTACAGCGGGAAAGGCCGTGCATGTGGTCACCTTCCTTCGCCGGTCAGCTCCCAGGGGGACAGCGCCAAGCACCAGGCCGAGGCCTCAGTGCCGGTCCGCTTCCTGGGAAAATCCGAGCACCTCTGGGTGCCGCTCCGAGCGGTGGGCGAGGAAGAGAGAAGCCTGGGGGATGTAGCATGGGACGGCTCGTGACGCCTGGATGACACAGGTGGCCCCGGACCAAGTCAGGACGACTGTCGTGAACACACAGCCTGCAGCCGAGACCAGCAGCGACTGAACGGGCCACCGTCCTTCCGCCGGCCGATGCCCCCGTTCTCAGGAGAAACACACTGGGACGCGGAGGCGGAGAGGGCGGGACGTCTAGAGCAGCCCCCAAAGGGCTCGGAAGTGAAAAGACAGATAAAAAGAACAATAAGGTAAGTGTGGTAAATGCTAGAAAGTTAGTAAGTTTGAAATGATCTCAAAACAAAAGAGTTAGAAACTCTAATAGCTGGGATAAAAAATTCCATTACAAGGTCAGAAGAAGTCAAAGAAATATCCCAGGGGCACGTGGGTGGCTCTGGGTTAAAGCCTCTGCCTTCGGCTCAGGTCATGATCTCAGGGTCCTGGGATCGAGCCCCGCATCGGGCTCTCTGCTCGGCAGGGAGCCTGCTTCCCCCTCTCTCTGCCCGCCTCTCTGCCTGCTTGTGATCTCTCTCCTCTCTGTCAAATAGATAAATAAGATCTTTAAAAAAAAAAAAAGAAAAAAGAAAAGAAAAATATCCCGGGAAGGTGGGCAGAAAAACAGGTCAAAGAAACAGTAATGGTATTAAAGGCCTGGTGGGAGAGATACGGCACCCCATTATCAGAGATCCCAAAGAAAAAAAACTGGAAAAAAAAAAAAGGAAAGAAACCGTGAAAGAAAGAATGCAAGAAATTTCCCAAGAGCTGAAGGCCACTGTGTGCCCAGGGGCTGGGAGTGGCCAGGACAAGAAGGGGACTCCGGCAAGAGCACAGCCAGAAATATCACGGCAGCAGAAATGAAGAGAAAGGCCTAAAACCTCACAGAGAAACACGAGACACAATGCTGGATATCGAATCAGAACGCAAATGATACCCACTTCCCCAAAAGAGCCATATGAGCAAGAGACGGGGAGGGAGTCAGGCCTTCAAAATCCAAGGGCACATTTTCTTATTTATTTATTTATTTGACAGAGAGACAGCGAGAGAGGGAACACAAGCAGGGGGAGCGGGAGAGGGAGAAGTGGGCTTCCCGCCGAGCAGGGAGCCCGACACCGGGTTCCATCCCAGGACCCTGGGATCATGACCAGAGCCGAAGGCAGACACTTTAGGATTGAGCCCCCCAGGCGCCCCCAAGGGCACATTTTCCGCATGGAATTCCCCACTCCCCAAACCACCCTCCCCAGGTAGGGTAGAATTCAGGTGTGCAGATATGTGATCCCAAAACCATACTCACAGGACCCTGCCTCCCCTCCCCAGCTGGGCCGCCCACCAAACTCAGCCCCCCCCAGTGTCAAGTGGGGCCTGGCGGGAAGGGGTGGCGGAAGGCGCTCAGCATAGCTGGGCTGCTCCCTGGGGGCGGGGGGGGGGGGAGGCTCCCTGCAGTGATTCACTCCCACAGTCCCCTGTAGACACTCGTGTTGGGGCCACCCCACCTGTCACCTGGGGAGGCAGAGGTACCACACTGACACCCAAGATCATCGTCTGTCCTTCCCCCAGAAGGACGTGACCCCAGCCTGGCCGTCTCGGAGCCCCCTCCCCACCTTCAGGCCCACCTCTGCGGCCCCCCCCACCCCAGGACATTCTGTGGCTGTGGTGCTCCAGCGCCCCCTCCCCCCTTCCTGGGGCTAGCCCTGCAGGTCACAGCCCTGCACTGCTCCTCTGTCCCCCACCCCACCGGGCTCTGTCCCCCACCCCACTGGCCTCCCATAGCTAGCAGCGTGAGCAACCAGCTGGCTTTAGAGTCCCAGGGCTCCAATCCTGGCGCCGCCTTTCCTGCCCTGTGACCTGGAGCCCCCTTTCCTTCTCTCTGAATTGGTCATCAATGGCCCTCTGCCTGGGGGGTGGCTTCTAGCTGCGGAAGTAACCGAGTGTGCCCAGGAAGCAGACGGGGCCTGGCAGCCAGGCGCCCACCTCCCGGGCCAGACGCCGCCAAAACTGTGCGTCCAACAGATACAAGACACGTCCAGGTCTGCCCGGCTCTGGCGATCCTCTGTGGGTGCTGTCTGCGCCTGGACATCAGGGTGCGCTGCCCCGTCTGGCTGAGTCAAGGCCCTGGCCCTCCCCTCTTCCACTGCCCGGTTGCCGGGGTGCCGGCTGACCCCGATCCCACCTTCTCTCCCTGCGTCAGCACTGGCTGAGGTCAGCGGCCACTCCCACCGCTCTCGGGCGGCAGTGACTCAGGGGCAGTGCCGGGCGCCTCCCCAACCCCGCCAGTAAGGCTGGGCGGGTCCCTCCCGGCGCAGACAGGTGCAGCGCCGACTCCTCGCCCGGCCCCGCTAGCGGGACCCACCTGGCGGCGCACCTGGGGACGGCACCGGGCCCGCCCCGGAGCTGGGCGCCGTCTCCTGGCCCAGGCCTCCGCGCTCGCTGCCCCTGGGGAGTGTCCCCGTGCCCAGCCCGCGCCCCACCGGGCCCTGCGCCCGCCTCCTCCGTCCCTGGGGGCCACGGCGCCGCGCCTGCCCGCACCCCGCCGACGCGGAGGAGATGGGGGTGCGCTGGGCGGCGAGGGACGCTGCTGCCAGGTCTGAGAGCAGCTCACAGGAGGAGGGCAAAGGGCTGCGGGGGGCAGGGCCGCCCTGTGGCCGGTCCCTGCTCGCATCCCCGGGGACGGGGCAGGTCTGGAGAGGTCGGGGCGCCCCGGGTCTCCGGCTCCAGCGGGCGCTGCCTCTGGGGTAGCGTCTTCCGCGCCCGGCCGCCCGCTGGTTTCCCGGGTCACTAGCGCTGACCTCAAAGGGCGCGGGGAAGGCGAGGGCGGGGACCCAGGCGCCGGGAGGGGGAGGGGGGCGCGAGGACTTTGTGGCCCCGGCACCGTCCCCCGACCAGAGAGGGACCATGGCCCCGGGCGCGGTCTGTGAGCGAGCGGCCGGAGGCCCGCCCACCGGGGTTCCCCGGCGCCGGCGACAGCCCATCCGCGGGGCCTGCGCCCAGCCCACGGGGGCGGGCCTAGCGCCACCACGCCCCGCCCCCGCCGGCCCGCCCCCCGCCCGCCGCGAGCCTTTCCCGGGAAGCCGGGGCCGAGGAAGGAGCGCGCTGCAAAGGGCCGGGTGATCCGTCCGGAGCCCGGCTCGACCCCAGCCTGGCCCTGCGTCCTCCCACTCTGCCAGCCCTCGGCACAGTGGCGGGGAGGACGGAGCGCCCCGAGCAGCGTCCTCCTGCCCGTGTTCCCGCTCTGATCCTCCTCCTAGTCCTCGGAGTGGCGCCACGCGTCCTGAGGGTGGGGACACCTGCCGCGCGGGGCCCTGACCTCGTCTCAGCCAGGAGAGCTCGGCCGGCAGGGCGCGCTCCCCAAAGTCCGGGGTCAGAGCGGGAGGTACAGGGCTAGCCTGCACCTTCCCTGTGCCCTGCCCCCGCACCTCAGCACTGTCCCCTTGCAGCCCCGGGAGCCCACCAGCGCAGAGGAGAGATGTGCGAGAACAGTGTCCCAGGGGGCAGACCTTGCGGCTCCCTTCTCAGCCCAAGAGACGTAGCCCCTTTTCTGCACACTGGAGTCAGGGTAGGGGGACAGCCGGGCCGGTGCCTCAGGGAAGGTCCCTCCGCGGCTCTGAGCAGCTCCCTTCTCCTCCCTCCCTTCATGCTCTCCGCAAAGGGGACACCGGCTGCCCCATTGTGCCCTGGGAACCTACACTCTGGGGCAGAGGGTGGGGACAAACAGTGAATAACCAATATCCAGGTAGGAGGTGGGGGGACGGGACCTGAGGCCCGCGCATGACCTGGAGGCCTGCAGGGAAGAGGCAGCCAACTGGAAGAACTTTCCCGACAGAGGAAGAGCCAGGCACTAGTTTGGGGTCAGGGCAGCGAGCACGCGATGCAGTGGGTGAAGGGTGCGGGCGGGCCAAGCCCCCACCAGGGCCTCCCGCACCCGGAGCAGAGGGACCTGACAGGCGCCGGTCACCGTGGGGAGGCAGGCGGCAGGCGGCAGGC
>CM052891.1:993530-1034407 GCA_028534135.1 Potos flavus
CCAGGCAGAGTGCGTGCCTCTTAGCCAGAAATGGACCATACCAGGATGTCGAAGCCAGACGCGGGGAAGACAGCAGGGAGGGCCTGGGGGTGGTGGTGGCAGGGAGACTCACCAGGCCACCCCATGGCCTCCTGTCCCTAGACCTGTCGTCCAGCACAGAAGGACTGCCAGCCTCAGAGCCTCGGAGGGGCCGCACTACCTTCATATCACTGGACAGCTTCTTCAGGGAAACTGAGACACAGGGAGGCCCTGACTCGGCCCGCTGCTCTTCCAGGACCCTCCTTGGTTGCTGCTACACCAGGGTGGGGGGATAAACTCCCCTGAAGCCTCTCCTTGAAAAGCCTGGAACCCTCGTCTGCGGGAACAGGGGTTCCTGTTCCTGGCCTGGGGGGCCTCTATGCCGCCCACTGCTGTTTCCCCACCTGTAACATGGCATCGTTTGGGGGTATCTCCCCAGATGGCAAGAAGTGGACGGCGCATGGTGGCCTGGCCCAGGACGGAGTGGCGGCGATGAGACATCGGCACCAGGGTCCACACACCGCGGTGCGTGTGACCCTGTCACCAGCCAGCCACCACGCGGCTTCCCTTCCACTGTGCCTCAGTGCGCCCAGCACTGGCGGGGGAACAAGCCCCGCTGGGCACTAGTCCAGACACTGAAGTACGTGGCTCTGACCTTGCCCTTTGACTTGAAACTCAGAGGCAAGGAGGCCAAGCCAGCAGGAACCTGGCCTTGCCTACCAGGGCCGCCCTGGGGACTACCGCGGCTCAAGCCTGCCCCCCTCGCCTCCCCGCGGGAGCCTGCCCAGCGCCCAGCAGACGGCTTCGGGCGGCAGAAGCATCGTCGTGTATGTGATCTGTCCACGGGCCTGGGAGAGTAAGAGAGAGACCTACGGATAGAGGAACTGGTTTTCCTTGGGTTTTTTAAAGTGAAGTTTTCATTGAGACAATTTTAGATTTACAGAAAAGTGGCACAGACCGTCTGAGCTTTGCTGTACGTTCCACACTCAGTTTCCCTCGTGCGACAACTTACGTCGGCGTGGTTCATCTGTCACCGAGACCAGCTTTGGCACTTGGTACTAAACTCCACGCTTTCCTCAGACTTCCCTGGTTCCTCTGTTCCGGGATCCAACCCGACCCCACGCTGCGTTTGGGTGCAGAAGGAAAGGCATCCCAGGCAGGTGGAATGGCAGCGGCAACGGCTCGGAGCGGTGGCCCATGACCTATTCTGTCCAACAAGAGATGACTAGTTGGGAGGCAGCTAGAGGTGGGAGGCACGCAGGGGTGAGAGAGAGAGGGGGGTGGGGGGAGCCATGATTCCAGGGGCAGAGGTCCTGGGGAGCAGGGAGAGGGCAGGCTGGTGCGGGCTTGTCAGCACCCAGGACCGGAGCGCTACATCTCGGCCCCACCACAGTTACTGGCAAGGTGACGCCACCTCCCTGCCCCGCTATTTTCTCAGCCATTAAATGCATGAGAGAGAGAACGAGAGGCAGCAAAGTCACAACAAATCCCCCAAAGCCAGCAAGGAGCTAGAAAAAAAATCACATCGTTTCTCTGAGGCTCAAGTTTCTGTCCTAGAGATGGAAAGTACCCCCCCCCCCCCCCCCCCGCTTCTGGGCCGGACGGCGAGTGCAGACTCCCTCCCTCCTGCCCCAGAGCTTCCCCGCTCGCCCGGGCCCGGGGCTGCCGCGTCCTCGCGGTCCCCTCCCCAGGGACGCCGGCGGGGTGGGGGCGGCCCTGAGCTTCCAAGAGCACAGCCCCGAGATGACCTTGGGCGAGGCCTCGTACTGCCCAGCTGCAAAACAGAAACATCGCAGCGCAGAAGGCGGCGCTCCCGCAGCCCCCTGCGCCGGGCCAGCGGGCCCAGTTCTACCTGGAGCCGGGCCCCGCCGCGTCCACGTATCCCAGGCTTCCGGTGGTGCTTCCCAGAAGGGCGGTCACTCCCCTCCTCCCCCGCCGGGCGTCGAGCCCCGCATCGCCCTCACCCCCTGCGGCCACCGGACCGGGGTCCGGGGGGGAGGGGCACACGCGGCCCCACCCCCACTGTCGCGGCCGGGCCTGAGGCCGAGCCGCGGGGTCGCGCGGAGCCCGGGGTGGGGGTGGGGCACGGCGGCCGCCCCCTCGGCTCCCGCCCCGCCCCTGCCGCCCGCCACCGCCCCTTTGTTCCGCCGGCCAATCGGCGGCCTCCTTGACTAAATAAGGCGAGGAGCGCGCCCGGCGCCCCCCGTCCGTTACTTCCACCCCCGCCCGGCCGGTGACTCAGGGCCGGCGGCGGGCGGGGACGGGGCTGCCCGGGCGGCGGGTGCCCGGGCGGCGGGCGGGACTCCCGCGGCGCTCAAATGGCCAAATATGGCCGCGCCGCGCCGCGCGTGCCGCCGCCCCCCGCCGCACACCTGCCGCACCGCGCCGTGCCCCGCGCCCCCCGCCGGTGACACACCGCGGAAGAGGAAGTAGCGCCCGCCCCTCCCCCTGCAGCCCGGCGCCGCGGCTGGGGGGGGCGGGGAGCTCGGGGCTCCCGGGCCCCGCCCCCCTAACCTCCGCGACCCCGGGGCTGAGCCCCCGGCGTCCGGCCGACCGCAAGGTGCGCGGGGAGGAAGGAGGGCGGGGACAGAGGTCCGTGGGTGTCTGTGCCCTCCCCATCTGTTCCCAGAAGCGGCCGCCCCTTCAAGCACACCAGACAAAGGAGAGCCAGGGGCGGCTGGAGTTGGGAGGACAGCAGGTGCCCCCCAGCCGGAGGCAGAGGCCTGGGTGGAACCGTGGGCGGACCCAGGACGCGGACACCTTAGTACTTCCCACCTTCCCTGTGTCCTGTGTGTGACATTTTGGGGCCCCCAAGTGGAAGTCATCCTCGCATCGCGGACACCCCCACCTGGGGGCTGAGCAGGCCGTGATGGTGTCCTCGGGCGCCAGTGGCCCCCAGTGTGGATGCGGCTTACGGAGGCCCAGCCCGGGGTCTCCCATAGTGGGGCACACACCTGACGCACAGCAGCCTTGCCCTGCGCCCCCGAACAGCCTGGAGAGTCGGGGACCCAGCTAGGCCTGGGGGCATGGGTGGCCACAGACAAGGCCTTGGCCTCTGGCGGACTGCGGTCCTCAGGCGAGCTGGGCGGCAGCTTTACCTTCTGGGCTCAGCGTCCTCATCCACGGACGGGGCCACGAGCTCACGCTGCAGGGTTCCAGGGGAGCCCGCCCCGCCCCCCACCGTCAGACACCTGCCTGGGTCAAGCTGAGCACCTGGGGACCTTGCGGGAGTCCTTTGCCTCACTCGGCCTGGCCCCACTGCCACCCCTCTTCGCCTGTGCTCTTCCCCACGCCTCCTCTGACGTCTAATTCTGAGCACCTCCAAAAGCTTACAAATCAGCCCAAAGAAATCATAGTCTTTGGTTCCCCTCTGGGCATAACCAAAACACTGGTTCCAGCAGGTGCGGCTAGGACCCTGCTGGCCATGACCGGCCTTCCAGCTCAGGCTCCTGGGGGGGGGGGGGGGAGGCCACACCCTGGACCCGGCAGGACACGCAATCCCGGGGCAGCCGGGGCGGGGCCGGCCTATTGGCGACCGGGGTCGAGGAGCAGTGGGGCGGCCTGTTCCTGGGGACCAGCAAACCCACTCCTACCCTGGCTCTCTCTAGTATCCTAAACGCAGAGAAGAGGGTGCCCACCAACTCCAGGGGAGAGCCCACCGCCCGGGCAGTCAAAACTTCACTTTCCTGCCTCAGTTTCCTTATAATGCGCGCAGAAGCTTAGAACAAAACAAAGGCCCTCCCCAGTGGGTGGGGGGGTGGCCCCAAACCCCGAGGGGAGCCCGCTCCTGGGGACGTTCAGGCCTGTGGTTGGAGGGGCAGGAAGCGTGGGCGCTGTCTACAGTGAAGCTTCTGTCTCCGCACCACCAGGGACCCCAGGCAGGGCGCCCGCTCCTCCGGCGGAGGGACCTGCGCGGCGGTTGGCCGCGGTGGGGGGACAGGCGGCTCCTAGCCCTCCTCACGGAGACGAGGTCACGACTCCTTGGGGCTCCCCCGGGCCCAGGGCGCCGCAAGGGCGACCGGTGGGGACCCCCCCACCCGCCCCTCCCCCAGCCCAGGGTCGGCTTTCGCAGCCCACGCTCTTGGCGGAGCCTCGGGGTGCAGCTCGGGGTGGGCGCGCAGGGGCAAAACCCCCCACCCGTGGGGCCGGGCCGCGGGGACACACCCGGCTTGGGGCGCGGCCGAACCCTGGGCCAGGCAGTTTCGGGGTGCAGCCGGGCCTTCCCCCACAGCGCAGCAGTCCCGGGGCGGGGCCGGCCTGTCCGACCCGCAGCCGGGTCCGCGAATCCCAGGGGGGTTCCCGCCCGCCCTGCCCGGGCGCGGGTCCGCGCGGGGTCTCGCGCGCGGGGTCCGGAGCGCGCGGGGGCGGCGCGGGCGGGGCCGTTGGGGGCGGTGCGGGCGGGGGGCGGGGCCGGGCGCGGGGCCCCACGTGTCCCGGCCGGGCGAGCCAATGGGCGTCCGGCGTTCGGAAAGATCGCCATATATGGACATGTTCTGGGGCCGCGCGCGCCGCCGGCCCGCGCGCGCGTCCCGCTTCCCTTAAATAGCGGCGGGGGAGGCCGCGCTCGGTCTCACTCGCCGCAGCCGGCCCGCGCTCCGCTTTGTCTCGCCGCTCGTCCTTGGCGTCCACTGCCGCCACCTCCACCGGTAAGAGGCCGGCCTGCGCGCCCCGGGCCCCGAGCCCCGCATCCCGCACCGGTGTCCGCACCACGCCTCCTGCGCGAGGGGCCCGGCCTCACGGCCCCGGGATCGGCGGGTCCCGGCCTGGGCGGGGTGGACGGCGGGCGCAGGGAAGGGATCCTGGGGGGGTGCCGGGGCGGGGCAGGGCCGCAGTGCGGAGAGTCCCGGTCGCGCCGCCGCCCGCGAGTGGGGGGCGCCCCGAGAAAGGCCGGGGCCCGGTTCCGGGCGGTTACTCCCCTGCGGGGCTCGGGGGCGGCGGGGGGAGGCGGACTCTCGGTGCCGGGCTCGACCGACCGGACGGGTGTTCACGCAGACCGCAATGGAAGAGGAGATCGCCGCGCTCGTCATCGACAATGGCTCCGGCATGTGCAAGGCGGGCTTCGCTGGGGATGACGCCCCCCGAGCCGTGTTCCCGTCCATCGTCGGGCGACCCCGACACCAGGGAGTGATGGTGGGCATGGGCCAGAAGGACTCCTACGTGGGCGACGAGGCCCAGAGCAAGCGGGGCATCCTGACCCTCAAGTACCCCATCGAGCACGGCATTGTCACCAACTGGGACGACATGGAGAAGATCTGGCACCACACCTTCTACAACGAGCTGCGCGTGGCCCCTGAGGAGCACCCCGTGCTGCTGACCGAGGCCCCCCTGAACCCCAAGGCCAACCGCGAGAAGATGACCCAGGTAAGCACTGCCCCATGGGACCACCGCCCATCTGTTTTCGTTAAGCCATGTTGTGCTCAGCCTTATTTTCTGAAATTCAAGTATTTCTTTCGATATTTCCAGGGTTCTGTTCCTCTCCTGGCATTTCCTCCCTGAAGTCTCAAGGTTTCTTATTTGTGTTTCTGCCTGCAACCTTTTCTTTTCTCTACACATCACATTTGTGGCATGCCAGCATGTAGTGTGTGAGCATGGGGGTGGCCCTGCGGCCTCGCTTGGGACTAAGGAGCCCGTTGCCTTTTCTCCAGATCATGTTCGAGACCTTCAACACCCCAGCCATGTACGTGGCCATCCAGGCCGTGCTGTCCCTGTACGCCTCTGGCCGCACCACCGGTATTGTCATGGACTCTGGGGACGGGGTCACCCACACTGTGCCCATCTACGAGGGGTACGCCCTGCCCCACGCCATCCTGCGTCTGGACCTGGCTGGCCGGGACCTGACGGACTACCTCATGAAGATCCTCACCGAGCGCGGCTACAGCTTCACCACCACCGCCGAGCGGGAGATCGTGCGTGACATCAAGGAGAAGCTCTGCTACGTCGCCTTGGACTTCGAGCAGGAGATGGCCACGGCCGCGTCCTCCTCCTCCCTGGAGAAGAGCTACGAGCTGCCCGACGGGCAGGTCATCACCATCGGCAACGAGCGGTTCCGCTGCCCAGAGGCGCTCTTCCAGCCTTCCTTCCTGGGTAGGTGTGGGGCGCGGCGGGCCCGCCGTGGCTGGGGGGGCGGGTGCCTTGCGGGCGGGTGCCGTCTAACGGGGAGCTCTGTCTCCAGGCATGGAGTCCTGCGGCATCCACGAGACCACCTTCAACTCCATCATGAAGTGTGACGTCGACATCCGCAAGGACCTCTATGCCAACACGGTGCTGTCCGGCGGGACCACCATGTACCCCGGCATCGCCGACAGGATGCAGAAGGAGATCACCGCGCTGGCGCCCAGCACCATGAAGATCAAGGTGAGTGCCGCGCGGCTGCGGGCTGGGGCGCCAAGGCCGAGGCCTTGCCGGGAGGAGGCGCCCTGCGCTAATGGCCACCTTCTTGTGTCGGCAGATCATCGCCCCGCCGGAGCGCAAGTACTCGGTGTGGATCGGGGGCTCCATCCTGGCCTCGCTGTCCACCTTCCAGCAGATGTGGATCAGCAAGCAGGAGTACGACGAGTCGGGCCCCTCCATCGTCCACCGCAAATGCTTCTAGGCGGACTGCGAGCAGACGCGTAGCGTTTGCTGCATGAGGAACCCGGAGTAGAGTTTGCCCCGGCAAGCGTGTGCACCTCGTGCTAGCCTCCTGAAACTGGAAGAAGCCTTTGAAAAGAAATTTGTCCTTGAAGCTTGTACCTGATATCAGCACTGGATTGTAGAACTTGTTGCTGATCTTGACCTTGTATCCAAGTTAACTGTTCCCTCGGTATATGTTTAATACCCTGTACATATCTTTGATTTAAACCCTTAGCACATGGGGCTCGGTCAGTTCGTGGCTGAGGTCGAGAACACGTTCATGGAAGAGAAATCCGTTGATTGGAGAATCCGCGAGACCGCGAGGTTCTTGATCTGTGCAGGGTATTAATGTGTGAGAGCTTCTGTTCCAGGATTTCTCTAGAGGCTGGCAAGAGTCCTGAGCGAGTTGTCATTTCTGTCTTGCCGGTCTAACAGGGTTGGGAAGGTCCGAGCCTTAGGACCCACTTTCCTTTCTTACCCGATGTTTTCCTGCCAGAACACCGTGGGTTGTTAATTGCCTTGAGTTGGAAAACGGTTTGCATTTACAACTGTAAATTTATTCATCCTTTTAATTTATGTAAGGTTTTTGTACACAATTCTCAATTCTTTAAGAGATGACAACAAATTTTGGTTTTCTACTGTCATGTGAGAAACATTAGGCCCCAGCAACGCGTCATTGTGTGAGGAAAATAAAAGTGCTGCAGTAACATTCGGTGCCTTCTGTTGAGGGGAGCAGAAGGGTGGGGCTGGGGGACAGTGTGGGTCCTTGAAGAGCAAACATGTGACTATTGTAAGAATCCGGTCTAGCAAACAGCTTGGCACAGAGCGTACTTTGATAACGGGGGAGCCCCTCCCGTGGACGTGGGTTTGTGCCCGGGGGGCCCTGTGCAGCTGCCCACCGGAGCCGAGACTAGAGCTCTTGGAGGAAACGAGCTAACTTGGGTCCTACGAAGGCTATGATGCCATGAAGCACTTGGAGCCCTACGGGGTGGGTTCCCTCCGCATGTGGCTTGGGGACTTCGGGGTTCCTTGTCTTCTACAAGCTCAATGGAGCAGCCGTGAGGTTCATGAAATCACTGGGTCCCTGAAGCAAGAGACCAGTCCCCAGTGGCAAGGTGACCGACTTCACCTTCAAAACCCTCATTTGTGCCCCTGGCCTCAGTTGAAGTTTTGGGGGTTTCTGATGAGGGGCCTGAGTCCTGCAGCTTCTTCAGATACTCAAATTGACCTACTTGCAGGTTGGATCAAGGAAATAAGCTTTCGTTTCGAGAAAGGGTGCACTTTGGGAGTGGGAGGGTAGAGGGCCAGAGTCCGGCAGTGGAGGCCAGCTCGGGGCTCGATCTCACTACCCTGAGACCTGAGCTGAAATCAAATGGAGCGGGGCGCTTAGCCGACTGAGCCACACGGGCGCTTCGAGGAAGGAAGATTTCTTAACCGTAAACGCTTAGGGATTTAGAAGGACTTATTTTCGAAATGGTTAAACATTCTACTGGCTGATGGGCCATTTTTGCCTCGCTGCTGGGAAGCATGTTAATTTATCAGCGGGGAGGACGGGGGTGCTTCCTACGTCCCGTCTCTGTTGGTTGGGGACAGGACCCCTCCTGTTAGGCTTGGAGCGAGGGGACCCGAGAGCACATGACTGAAGGCTGTGGAGGGTCTCCTAGCAGAAAGTGGGCCCTCCCAAGCCCCGGCCTTCGCCCCGCTTTTCCCTCCTGGCACTACCCGTGGGAGCACACGGAAGGAGCAAACTGCTTTCTTACCCTGCGCAGTTTTCCTCTTTCAGTCGGGACGAGGCCTGGTCCACCGTGTGCGTGGATCCTCCGTGTGTGGCGGGCGGGAGAGCGGGGCCAGAAGAAGAAAGGGGGGCCACCCCGTCAGCCCTGTCCCAGCCCCGCCCTCCTGGTGCTGGGGCCGGTGGGCCAGTCCCTCTACTGTCCCCACACAGGACAGTCGTGGCTTCTCCCCACGGGTGTGAGGACACAGTGAGGCCCCGACGCCTGAGCCAGCAAACCACTTCTGTCCGCATTCCTCTCAGGAGCTCGGAGTCCGCCAAGATGCTAAGCTCTGAGAAAGGAGATGGGGGTTGGGATGAGTTTTAAAAATCTGCTCAAACCAAAGCAAGACAAGGATGCTTTCTGTCTGCTTCTACAAAAGAAAAGGCAGCGCTCTTCAGGGAAGATAGATCATCATCAACAAAGTCAACAGATGTACCTGGGACGCAGCATCTTCCAGATGGAGAATCAGGGACTTCTCTCCAGACGATGCAGGGAGCTGCGAACCAACAAGACAGGGGGGAAAATCTGCAGACGAGTGAGAGAAAGTGTACGAGTGGACAACTTCCAGAAGATGAAACCTCAGAGGCTAACGTCTTAAATACCCTTCAGGTTAATGAATGGAAGCTTCTGGAAGGGATGCCTCCTTGGAGAAATGTCTCGGCTCTCCGGGGACGCAGTGCACCCCTGCAAGGCTCCCCTTCCCCAGGGCTACCCTGGGGTCCTGACGGTGAGGCAGAGGTGAAGGACGGCTCTGAGTGGGGCGGGGTCCCGCGGGGGCCAAGCTCTCTGCAGCGTGAGGAGCGTCTGCGCGCCCAGCAGGTGCTCAGTAACCACTCCAACCCGGAGTCAGTGTCCCCGGGCAAGAGATGGACATTGCGTTCATTGGACGCAATTCCAAGTCCAAGGTCCTTTCATCTTTAACGGCCAGTGTTTTAGCAGAGGGCAGAGGCCACTTCGAGGACTCGCCCTGGAAAGGCTGGTCTCTGGTGAGTGAGAGACGGGCTTCCAGGACCGTTTCCGGTGAGAGGCCGCAGCCGTCCAACGCAGTGGGCTTCCATCTGAGAAGTAGGGGCGCTGCTGCCGCTGCACGCGGAGCCCCACGGCCTCCCTCAGCCTCATCCCCGCCGACCGCCGCCGGCCCGCTCGTCTTCCCTGCAGCGGGCTTCCCCTCCTTCCCCGCTCCCCGAGGGGGCCCCTCCGAGAGGTGCCCTCCAGGGAGGCCTATCACGGCTCACAAAGCCCAAGGGTGGCCCTGTATTTGCAGGAGGCTGCCCTCTCTGGAGAGTTACACGTCCTGCCCCGCTGATTGCGGGTTTGGTCGCGGGACATGTTTTAGACAATGAAATAGCTTGAGGAACTTAGCAGCCAGGGCGGAGCGGCTCTGGTCTCTTTCCCCTCTGCTCTGGGACCACCGTATTCCAGAGAGAGGCTTCGCCATCAGTCTGGAGGCTGGAGAGATGCCACCAGAGCCAACCTGGACGGACATACAGGGTGAGCAAGAAAGAAATCCTTATTGCTAGAAGTCAATGGGATCGTGGGGTCGCTTGTTACAAAGCATAACCGAGCCTCTCCTGCCTGATACAGCATCATGGTATATGGGAGTGGTACCCTCTGGAGTTGTGGCGTGCACCCTCTGTGTGGCCATCCGTGGTGTCCCTGCACAGCCCCGCCTGCCCCCCGTGCACCGACCCCACCAGGTCAGTGCCTGTGTTATTTGTCTCCCTCCCTGGTCTATAGGATCTATCTATCTACCTATCTATCTATCTACCTATCTATCATCTATCTATCTACCTATCTATCATCTATCTATCTATGCATTCCATCCATCCATCCATTTATCCAACCATCTTTTTTTTTTTAATTGTGTTAAAATATACAACATGTAAAATTTATCTTTTTTATAATAGCATCAAAAAGAATATGGGGTGCCTGGGTGGCTCAGTCGTTAGGCATCTGCCTCCGGCTCAGATCATGATCCCAGGGTCCTGGGATCGAGCCCCACATCAGGCTCCCTGCTCAGCGGGAAGCCTGCTTCTCCCTCTCCCACTCCCCTTTCTTGTGTTCCCTCTCTCGCTGTGTCTCTCTGTGTCAAATAAATAAATAAAATCTTTAAAAAAAAATAATGAAATGCATGGGAATTAACTTTACCAAGGAGATGAAAGACTTGTACAGTGAAGAATATAAAACATTGCTAAAAGAAGTTTTATTTTATTTTTTAAAGATTTTTATTTCTTTATTTGACAGAGAGAGACACGGCGAAAGAGGGAACACAAGCAGGGGGAGCAGGAGAGGGAGAAGCAGGCCTCCTGTGGACCAGGGAGCCCGATGTGGGGCTCGATCCCAGGACCGTGGGATCATGACCTGAGCTGAAGGCAGATGCTTAATGACTGAGCCACCCAAGTGCCCCTAAAAGAACTTTTAAAAGACATAAGTAAGTGGAAATACCCCATATTCATGAATTGTTAAACAATAGTGTTAAAATGTCTATATTATCCAAAGTGATCTACAGATCCAGGGCAATTCCTATAAAAGTCTTAATGATGGTTTTTATTTATTTATTTATTTATTTATTTATTTATTTATTTATTTATTATTTATTTGACAGAGAGGGGAGAGATCACAAGTAGGCAGAGAGACAGGCAGAGAGAGAAGGGGAAGCAGGCTCCCTGCTGAGCAGAGAGCCTGATGCGGGGCTCGATCCCAGGACCCTGAGATCATGACCTGAGCCGAAGGCAGAGGCTTTAACCCACTGAGCCACCCAGGTGCCCCCTTAATGATGTTTTTTTTTTCAGAAGTAGAAAAGTCCATGCTAAAATTTATATGGAATCTCCTAGCCCCAAAATAACCTTGAAAAAGAAGAACAAAACAGGAGGACTCCACTTCCTGATTTCAAAATCTGCAAAACTATAGTAATCAAAGCAGTGTGTACTGGCATGAAGACAGACCACAGGGATAGAACGAAGAGCCCAGACAGGAACCCTCGAGTGTGTGGTCAAGTGGTGTTCGACAAGGGGGCCAGGACCTGTGAGCGGTGAAAGGACAGTCTCCTTAACAAATGGTGCTGGGAAACTGGATGTCTACGCGCAGAAGAATGAAGCCGGACCCTTACCTCACGCCATATGCAAGCGTTAGCTCAGTACGGACCGAGGACCAAAATGTAAGACCTAGAAAACCATGGAAGGGGAGCCTCAAGGCATTGGATTCGGCAGGGATTCCCTGGGTATGACCCAAAGTCACAAGGTGACAAAAGGAAAAAATAGACAAAAAGGACCTCGTGAAAGTTTTACGATTTTGCGCATCCGGAGATGCTTTGTATCTGTGGATTTGATGACTCTGGAACCTCCTGGAGGTGGAACCGCACAGCGTTTGTCTTTTCGTGTCTGTTTCCGCCACTGTCCAGTGTCCTCCAGGCTGGCCGTGGTGCAGCGGGGTCAGGACGTCCTTCCGTGAGTGAAGCTCAGTCTCAGGTAGAACTTCCATTTGTCCGTCTGCTCCTCCGCGGACGCACACCGAGGTGCTCCCACCTCTGGGCTCCCGGGAATCGTGCTGCTGGGAGCACGGGGGAGGAGGGTAAGTGTCTCCTTGGGTCCTGCTTCTCGGTCATTCTCATGCCAGGAGGGGGAATCCCGGACCTCAGGCGGTCCTAACTTTCCGGGGGGACCCACCCCGCCTGGCGGCAGCGGCCCGTGTCACGTTCTCACCAGCCGTGCTCCCAGGTCCCCCACACCCTCCCGCCGCTCGCCGTTTGCCGCTCTGTCACTAGTGGCCGTGGGAGTGGGTGTGCTGCGGGCTCCTGGAGGGCGAGCGCCGTGGGTTCACCGGGGTCTCCCACCCCCTCCCGCAGGGCCCGCCTGGCCCGCAGTAGGTGCCCAGGGCCTGTCCGGCTCATCTGAGCCAGCAGACTCGGTCCTGCCTCGGGGGTAGTGCGACAGAGCCCTCGGAAGACACTGAGGCTCAGAGTTCAGGGAGCAGCGCTGACACGGCTTCGGGCGGCCGGGGCGCTGGGGGAGTCTGGGGGCGTCAAGGGCATAGAGGGTACTCGGGACCCGCTGGCACCCGAGCTGAGCTAGGCTTCCACCTAGAAGGCCGTGATCTCCGGAACCTACCGGCCGGTCACCACCAAGGCCAGGCGGGGGACTGAGGGGCCTCTGTGTCCCCTGACCCCAAGCCGGGCTCCACACTCCCAGCCGCCTTCGCTCCCTCCGCCCCGAGCCGGCCAGAGCCTCGGCACCCAGAGCCGCAGCAGACACCCCGAAGGAAAGCCACGGCTGCGCCCTCCGCCCCCGGCGTGGAGTCTCTCTGAGGGACAGAGCGGAAAGGCCCTCCCTGTCCTCCTCCTGTGGGCTCCCCACAGCCCGCTGGCTGCCCCCCGACGTGGCGTCATCTGGGGTCTGGCCCAGCTCAGGTCCTGTCGCGGTCAGAGCCCGCCTGGGAGCCCGCCATGGCTGCGCCCCTCCGGCCCCCCGGCCTGGGGTCTGCACCCTGCCCCGTGGCCCTCGCCTGTCCCCTCCCTCCCCCCCCCCCCCGGCAGGGGCTGATGGTAAGCCGTGGTTTGAGGGGTGTGTGCTGGGGGGCACTAGAGACAGGCCTATATTTTCGAGACCCTCACTCAGGGACCCGGCTCCCAGGGAAGAGGGGGTGACCCAGCTGTCCCAGGAGCAGGGGGCTCCGGAGGGCTGTGGGGCCATCTGAGGGGCTGGCCTTGTCCGAGGTGAAGCCTCAGCAACGGTGAGCGCCCCAGGACTCGTCTAGCTCCGGCCCGCCCGCCCCCCCTTCCGCCGCCCACCGGCCCCAGCCTCGGACCCCGGGAGGACACCGCCTCTGGGAATAGGCGTACCGTCTGTATCTTAGAGGGAACTCGCTGTGAGCGCAAAGGTAAAGCCTTTGGGAAATGCGGAGGGAAAGCCGTCACCATAGGGGCCAAGGAAAAGCTTGTGGGCACCGTGGGAAGACCTTTTACGTGCTCCCTGTGCTTGGAAAAGGACAAGTTTCCATGGAATGTTCGATGCTACCCCCTGAGCTAAGCCTATCCTTCCATGGGTTCCTTTTCCTCTTTCCCTCTCTCCCCTCCTTCCTTCGTTTTCTTTTTAATCGGCTTTCAACTTGAGAACAGTTTCAGATTTCCAGAAAGGTTACAAAGATAGTCGGGAGTCCCACCCACCCTACCCCGAGTCGCTGCCGGCGCTGCGCGCGTCCCAAACCAGGGACCAGGCTGGGCTCGCTGCTGTTAACCGAAGTTCACGCTTTGTTCGGGTTTCCTTGGTTTTCCTGTCACACCCTGTCACACCCTCTCTCCGGCCCGGTCGCCGTGTCTCCCCAGGCTCCTCTGGGCTGAGCCGTCTCTCACGTCCCCCGTTTCGGGGGGCCCGGCGATTCTTGGGAGGGAGGGAGGTTCTGGGGCCGTCCCTCCGTCGGGGTTGTGGGATGATGGCTGACGGGTTCCGGGAGGAAGACCATGGAGCTGAAGGGCCTTCTCGTCACCTCACGTCAGGGGTCTCTGCTCTCAATGGGACTCGTCACCGAGGATGGGACCTTGACTCCTGGCTGGCGTGTGTTCATTCTCCCCTGTGTGTGTACTGTTGTCTCTGGGAGGACATCACTGTGTGGGGCCCACACTCCGGGGGTCGGGGGAGGTCATGCTTTACTCACACTTCACCTTCTTGAGTGGGGGACCTCGACATAAATCCCTTTCCACTCTGCGTGTGAGATTTGTGTCTCCCCCACTTGCTGACTCAGTCATGTGTGTACGTCGGTGGGTATCTCCGGATCCATGGATATGGTGGGTTATTATCCGCGACTAGGTCACTTACTCTGTTGTCTAAACCGCTTCAGCCTCGGCCCCCGGGAGCCCAATCGGAGGGAGCTCTCCTGCGGGGATCACTTTCCTGGCGCCACACAGAGCTCCAGGCCCATCCGGTACATTCCCTGCCTCGGGCCCAGGTCAGCGGCTTCCCGTGTCTTCCTTCTCTTGGAGAACGGAATTAGAGACCAAAGTCTGGGGCTGGGTGTGCTCATTGCTACTGGGGTGTCCTCGCCGGGGCCCTCTCTGGCGATGGAGCGAGGAGCTGAATGTGTGCATATTTCCCTGCACACGCACGTGCACACACACGTTTCTCCGTGTGAACACCTGTGGTTATATTAAGCTAGCCGTGAGTTCCCACTGCCATGTCCACCTCTAACCCACACCACACACGTCGGTCCACCCCACCCCATGCCTCTCGTCAGCTCCCACTCCAACAGTGCGAAACCTGACCCCCAGCACCCGCCGCCACCGACTCACTCACTCAATCCCAGCACACCGGCCGTGCTCTCAGAGTTGCTGACGAGTACCTCGTGGGAAAAACTTGACCGACTGCAGTGCAGGTCCTGTGACGTCCCTTCTGCCCTTCAAAGTGACCCGGCTCAGCACCATGTCCCCACCCCCTCCGTCTGGTGGCTTCGGGCATGGCTCACTTTCTCTGCTCTAAAATTCTATGGGTTTGGGGGTGCCTGGGTGGCTCAGTGGGTTAAAGCCTCTGCCTTTGGCTCAGGTCATGATCTCAGGGTCCTGGGATTGAGCCCCGCATCGGGCTCTCTGCTCAGCAGGGAGCCTGCTTCCCTCTCTCTCTCTCTGTCTGCCTCTCTGCCTACTTGTGATTTCTCTCTCTGTCAAATAAATAAAATAGAATCTTAAAAAAAAAAAACCTGACATGTCAGTTCCTCGAAAATATTAAAAATAGAATTATCATAATTATAACCCTGAAATTCCACTTCTGGGTATTTACCCAAAAGAACTGAAAGCAAGGTCTTAAGGAGAGATTTGCACACTTACATTCATTGCAGCAACATTCACAACAGCCAAAAGCAATGCGACACGAGTGTCCATCGACAAATGAATGGATAAACAAAATAGGATCCCTCCATACAATAGAATGTTATTTATCCTTAAAAGGGAAGGAAATTCGAACACATGCTACAATATAGAAGAAACTTGAAGACATTTTGCTGCATGAAATCAGCCATCACAAAAGGCTACTGTATGAGGAACCTCTTAGATGAGGTCCCGAGAGTCGTCATTCATAGAAACAGAAAGTAGGACGGTGGGTGCCAGGGGCTGGGGCGGGGGCAGTGCGAGTTATTGCTTAATGGGGACAGGGTTAAGTTTAAGTTTTCGAAATGGAAAGAATTCTGAAGATCGGTTGCACCACCACGTACTTAACACCACTGAACACTTAAACGTGGTCATGATGGTAAATTCTGTTATGTGATTTTATCACATTTTTTTTTTAAGTGAGAATACCAGATTGCTGGCAAGGAGGGGAGCAAGGGACTCCGTCACTCAGTGTTGGTAGGGTTGCAAACCGGTACAGCCGCTTTGGAAGGTAATTCGGCAGTTTCTTACAAAGATAAAGATCGTTTCAGCATTCAATCCTGTGATTATGCTGCAGATATTTTACCCACCTGATTTGAAAGCCCCTGTCCACACAAAAAGCTCCATAGAAATGTTTGTGTTCGCTTTATTAGTAATTGCCAAAAAACAGAAACAAACAAAATGTCCTCGAGTAGACGCGTGGATAAACAAGGCGTGGGACGTCCACGCTGGACTATTCGGTGATGAGAAGGAGGGAACTCCTGAGCCAACACAGACGTGTGGACGATCTTGAAGGGCGTGTGGCTAAGCAGAACAGGCCAGTCCGAAAAGGGTCCACGCTGTTGCCTCCATGACCGTGGCCTCCTGAAAAGGCAAAACGGCAGAGAGAGTAAATAGCCAGACGAGTGCCGGGGCTTGAAGGGGGGGGATTGAGAAGATGGAGCACAGAGCCTTTTTCAGGGCGAGGAAACTGTCGTCGTTGTCCTGCGATGATGGGTCCATGACACTCTGCATTTGTCCAAACCCGTAGAATTTTTTTTTAAGAGTTTATTTATTTATTTGACAGAGAAAGATCACAAGTAGGCAGAGAGGCAGGCAGAGGGAGAGGGGGAAGCAGGCTCCCTGCTGAGCAGAGAGCCCGATGCGGGGCTCGATCCCAGGACCCTGAGATCATGACCTGAACCAAAACCAAAAGTAGGATGCCCAACCAACTGAGCCACCCATGCGTCCCGGGTTGTTGTATTTTTATTATTAGTTTTAAGAGTTCTTTATATTTTTTGGATGCAAGACCTTTATCAGATGTGTGATTTACGAATATTTTCTCCAAGTCTGTGACTTATCTTTTCATTTTCTCAACAGTGTCCTTCACAGAGTAAAAGTTTTAAATTTTGATGAAGTCCAACTCAATTTTTGCTTCTGTGGATCATGATTTTGGTGTTGTAGCCAGAAAATCACATCCGAGGTTGTGTAGATTTTCTTCTATGTCTCCTCGAGAAGTCTGATAGTTTCGGCATTTTACGTTTAGGCCCTGGGGTTAGGACTTCCACACTTGAATTTTGTGAAGACACAATTCAGCCCATAAAACCAGTGTGCCTGGAGCTTTATCAAAGTTATTGAGGTTTTCAAAGAGCTAGCTTTTGCTTTCATTGATTTTTCTCTATTACTTATTCACTTCCTATATAATCGATTTTTGCTATTTTCTTTGTCCTTCTATTTTGGGTTTAATTTGCTCTTCTTTTTTCTAGGTCTTAAGATAGAAGCATATATACTTGATTTTGGACCCTTATTATTTTTTAATATCAACATTGAAAGCTATATATACCCTCTAAGCTCTGTTCTGGTTTCATCTCCAAATTTTTGATATATTGTGTTTTCCATATCATTTGGTTAAAATATGTCCTAATGTCCCTTTTGATTTTATAATTGATGGACTAATTAGGATTATGTTGTTTACTTCCAAATATTTTTAATTTTTCCAGAATCTTTTTGTTGCTGTTTCTACTTTAATTCTGTAGAGGTCAGAGAACATAATCTATATAATTTCAATCCTTTTGAATGTATTAAAACTTGTGTTGTAGCCCAGAATTTTCTCAATCTTAATTTTTTTAGGGGGGGTCAGGGGTAGAGAGAGAAAGAGTCTCAAGCAGAGTCCATGCCCGGCTGGGAACCAGATGAGGGGCTCGATGTCACAACCCTGAGATCGTGACCCAAACCGAACTGATTGAGCCACCCGGGTACCCCAATCTTATTTAATTTTCTAAATATGCTTGAAAAGGACGTGCAGGGCGCCTGGCTGGCTCGGTCGGTAGAGCATGTGACACTCGGGCCTGCAAGTTCAAGCCCCACAGGGTATCAAGCATACTTTTAAAAAATAACTAACTAATTAATTTTTAAAAAAGGGAAAATGTACATTCTGCCATGTTGGGTGTGGTGCTCTATAAATGTCAATTAGGTCAAGTTTTGAGGGTTGATAGAGTTGTTCAGGTATTCTATTTCTTACTGCTTTTTTTCTTTAATTGTCTCAATTTCTTTTTTTTTTTTTTTCTAAGAGTCTATTTATTTCACAGAGAGAGAGACAGCCAGAGAGGGAGCACAAGCAGGGGGAGTGGGAGAGGGGGAAGCAGGCTCCCTGAGGTGCTCGAACCCACAACCCTGAGGTCCAGAGTTACACACTCCACCCACCGAGCCAGACAGGCATCCCTTGTAGCTTTTTCCTTTAATATTTCTTGTAGTGCAGGTCTGCTGGCAATAAACGATCTCAGCCTTGTTTGACTGAAAAAGTTTTGTTTTGCCTTCCATTTTGAGGAGGATTATCTCTGGGTACAGAATTCTAAGTTGATAGGTTTTTTTTTTTCCTTTTAGCAATTTAGATATGTCATTACATTGTCTTCTGGTTTGCATTGTTTCTTACAATAAGTCAGTAGTCATTCTAATCTTTGCTTCCCTAAATGAAACATACCTCCCCCCCCCCTTTGGATGCTTTTAAGCTTTTTCTCTTTTTATTACTGGTTTTCAAAATTTTGATTCAGATGTGTCCTGGTATGGTTTTATTTTTTTTTTAAATATTTTATTTATTTATTTCAGAGAGAGAGAGAGAGTGTGCATGAGCAGGGGGAGGGGCCGAGGGAGAAACAGGTCTCTCACTGAGCAGGGAGCCGGATGAGGGGCTCAATCCCAGGACCCCGGAATCATGACCTGAGCCAAAGGCAGATGCTTAACGACTGAGCCACCCAGATGCCCCTTTATTTATATTTACTTTGCTGGGATTGCCAAATCAAATTTTGGATCTGTGCCTTTATAGTTTTGAACAAATTTGGAAAACTTTTAGCTATTATTTCTTCAAATTCTGATGGCATATAGGTTAGGCTGATTGCTATAGTCCCACAGGGTCACTGGGTTTCTATTCATTTTTCACACTTTTTTCTCTCTGCGATTTAGGTTGGGTAGTTTCTATTGTTATGCTCTCAAGCTGACCGATCTTTTGCTTTGCTTATCTATCCGCTTCTAGGTCCGTATAGGTCCATTTTTAATTTCAGGTATTGTATTTTTCGGTTTTATTTATTTATTTTAAACTTTTGTCATTTTTTAAAAGATTTTATTTATTTGTCAAAGAGAGAGTGAGAGAGCACAAGCAGGGGGAGCTGCACAGACAGAGGCAGAGGGAGAAGCAAGCTCCCCGCTGAGCAGGGAGCCCGACGCAGGACTCAGTCCCAGGACTCTGAGATCATGACCTGAGCCGAAGGCAGACGCTTCACCAACGGGGCCCCCCAGGTGCCCCTATTTTTCAGTTCTAAAAGTTCCATTAGCTTCTTTTATGTCATCTCTTTCTCTCCTCCTTTTTTTTTTTAAAAAATATTTTATTTATATATTTGACAGAGAGAGAGACAGCGAGAGAGAGAACACAAGCAGGGGGAGTGGGAGAGGGAGAAGCAGGCTCCCCGCCCAGCAGGGAGCCCAATGTGTAACGTGATCCCAGGACCCTGGGATCATGATCCGAGCTGAAGCTAGACGCCCAACAATTGAGCCACCCAGGCGCCCCATCTTTTTTTTTTTTTAATTTTAAGTAGGCATCGTGCCCGATGTGGGGCTTGAACTCACAACCCTGAGGTCAAGAGTTGTATGTTCCACGGACTGAGGCAGCCATGAGCCCCTTTTTGAGGCTATTTTCAAGCCGTGTTAGAGTGGGTCTGGGTTAGCCTTCTGTTCTGGGATAGGTCAGCCCTGCTACTAAGATGCGACCCTTATGAAATCGGCATGAAATGCCCTGGGTGCTTAACGAGGTCTGCTGGGAGCTCAGACGTCTCTCTGTCCCCCGGGAGCCCTGGGAATTGTCCAGCTCCGCTGTTCTCCAGCGGCTGTTCTTTGCTGAGTCTCGTGGGGTTTCCTTGAACACAGGCACAGTTTATTTTTTTATTTTTATTTATTTATTTATTTTTTTGGGGGGGGGCACAGTTTAAAATGTACCAAAAACCTTAAGGGAACCTCCGTGTAGATTTCTGGAGCTTGTTCTCTGCACGGCTACTTCCGCCGAGGCCCTCTGCCCTGCGAACTCCAACCATTTCAGCCTCTCCCAGCTCCAGTCTCTGTGTCTCAGTCCGGAGAGCACCTCCCGGCAGAAAGGCAAGACAATTGTAGGGCTCACATCTTTGTTTCTCTTCTCTTAGGGATCCCACGGTCCTGGGCCGTCTACGGTCCAACATCTTCAGAAGGTTGCTGTGCATTTTCTTTTCTTTCCAGTGTTCTAGTTGTCGATGGCGGGATGACAAATCCCAAGCCAGTTACCCCATGATGACCAGAAACAGAAGTGCCTTCTATACTTTGTAAGCCGCATATTAACCTGTTTTTAGGATATTTAGGATTTAAAGGATGTATTCTCCCATGATCTGATTTTTCTTCTATCCACATGCTGGTGACATCTTTCCATGCCCATACACGTAGAGATACCTTCTTCATGGCTGTGTAGTATTCTGCCATGGAAATTCACTGTCAGTTAGCTTCTTCTCCCCGATGGTTCCGAGGTGGCACTAAGTTCTTACTATCATACATAACGTACCAGAGGGAATTCTTGTTTATGCATCTTTATGAACTGGTCTGGGGGTGTCCACTCGTCCGAACCTCTCGGCCAGCCAACCTTGAGCTTTCTCCAAGGGCATTGACATTTTAAGACTTCTCCTAATTTTCAGGGGAGAAATTTCTACTTAAATGTGGAGCTTCTTCTGCGCCTTTCCACCAACGAAGCTAAAAGCAGGCAGGCCTGGGTAATTGGTTTCTTGCTTTCACTAGGTAACGCTTCCCCCACTTTGCCAAGACAACCATGGGTGCATCCCGTTCTTTTCACTTCCTTTCTGTAAGCATCTCCCCAGATGGTCACGTACTGCTTGCGAGATGGCCAGGACTCAGTACTTGCCTCGTCGGACAAGTCGGCCGCTGCCACGTGCTAAGGTTAAAACCCACCTCCGTGTGACGACGTGAGTGGTAGAAGCTCCTACCGCGCCCACCGCCATCCTCGAGGGAGGTTACCCGAGGGGACGCTCCTGGGCCACAGTGTGTGGCCATTTGTGGGCTCTTCGGACGTATCCCCAAACTGCTCTCCGCAATGTCAGGCCGACTTACAGCCCCTCGGTTCCTCCTCGTCCCCTGAGGTCAGCGGCCCAGGCTCCGGCAACTGGGTCATCCCCTCCCTGAATCACACCCCTGCACCTGCTCCGGTGGTGGGTGGTGGCGGGGCTGATGGCAGGGGTGGCTGTGGGCCCCATGGGTACCCGGCACGTGGCACCGGTTGCATTTTGCTGTGTTGAGGTGGTCGGAGCCAGCGGCAGCAGCACGACCTTGGACTTCCCGGCCAGCCGCGCAGGTCTTGATCCCGCCCGCCCCCCCCCCCCCGCCCCCTGCCGCCCCACCCCTACCCACCTGTGAGCCTTCCCATTGCTAATGAAAAAGTCAGTTCCTCTTCCGGGGGCACCTGGGTGGCTCAGGGGTGTTGTTCCGTTGACTCTTGGTCTCGGCTCAGGTCAGGATTTCAGGGTCGTGGGATCGAGCCCCGTGTCAGATTCTGTGCTCAGCGGGGAGTCTCTCTCCCTGCACCACTCCCCCCTGCTCACAGGCGCACATGCTCTCTCAGTCTCTCAAATAAATAGATAAATACATCTTTTAAAAAATTCCTCTCCTGGGGCACCTGGCTGGCTCCGTTGGTGGAGCATGAAGACTCAGGACCTCGGGGCTGTGAGTTCAAGCTCCACGTTGGGTGTAGAGATGACTTAAAAATAAAATCTTAATTAAAAAAAAAAAAGATTCGCCTTCTGCTCGAATGTGCCAGAGTCTTCCCGCTTGTGGCAGCGTGCCTGTGTTCCACTTGGTATTCACTCCCACTTCTTTCTGGCCTGTGGAATCCTTCTTTTGTTGGGGGCGCTAAGGCCCAGGGGTGCGGTATGCTTGGCTAACACCAGCCGTGACGACCTGGTTCCTGGTGGTCTCAGGATCCCTCACGTGGCGGGAGGTCACGCGGCCCGTTCGAGCTAGTGGGGCCTACAGGGCAGAATCTGCTGCAGAGGTTTCCGGAAGAGGTTTCTCTCTTCCTAAAGAAGGGGACAGATGCAGGGCGCCATGGGGGGCTCAGTCGGTCGGGCGTCTGCCTTCAGCTCAGGGCATGATCCCAGGGTCCTGGGATCGAGTCCTGTGTTGGGCTCCCTGCTCAGCAGAGAGTCTGCTTCCCCCTCTCCCTCTGCCCCTCTCCCCACACGTGTGTGCTCGCTCTCTCTCTCAAATAAACAAGTAAAAATTGTTTTAAAGATTCTATTTATTTGAGAGAGAGAGAATGAGAGAGCATGAGGGGGGGGAGGGTCAGAGGGAGAAGCAGACTCCCCGCTGAGCAGGGAGCCCGAAGTGGGACTCGATCCCGGGACTCCAGGATCATGACCGGAGCCAAAAGCAGTCGCTTCACCAACTGAGCCCCCCAGGCGTCCCAAGAAGTAAAATCCTTAAAAAAAATAAAGAGGGGACAGATGTGACTGGGCCTGTGTCTTCCTCCTTTCTTCTTTTCTCCCCACGCCTCGACTGTGGAGGGGACTGTGAGCCGTGGCTGGCGTCCCAGTGACCGCCTCGCAAACCGTGAGGACAAAGCCCGGGCCAGCTGCTGGCCATGCCGGAGCCGAGACCCGGAGGGGGGCGGTCCTGGACGAGGGCAGCCCCACCTGCAGATTTCCGGTTACGGGAGAAAAATCGCCGCCCTGTTTAATCTCCCATTCACCGGGTATCACGCTCCCTCCGGCTGAATCGCTGCTCTTACCCGGACGCCCTCGGAGCTGCCTCTGCAGATAAACGCGCGTGTTCACACGGCGCTCGAGGGCTCGCGAGGGCTCTCACTTTCGGGCTCTGTCCTCGGTCGGGATTCTTGGCAGTGAGCAGCAGACACCCAGCCTTGGGCAACGAAACACGAGCCAGTTCGGTGGCTGAGACCGGGCAGCCCGCAGAAGCCACGGGAAGACGGAGGGCCTCTCCAAGGCGGCGGACAGGACCCCAGGGGAGCAGGTGCCCAGTCCAGGTGCACCGGGCGCGTCCCGTTGCGGGGTTCCTGGCACCCCAGCCACTTGGGTCAGTAAGATGCCTCAAGTCCGTCCTCAAGTCCGCTGAAGGAGGCTGAGGGCCACGTCTATGGAGCTGAGTGAGGCTCTTCTGCTGGGATTCTTCTGGAAACCGTTCTGGGACGCGTCCTTCAGACTCGGGTGGCCTCAGCCTGTCCGGTGTAGACAAGTAATTCCCTTGGATACTTTCCAGATTTCTTCTTGCTGAAAATATTAATTTGCTGGAAACAAATCCCTTTTTGTGACTCCCGCAGATTTTGCCTGTCTTGGTGATATAGGCAAAAGAGCGATCCAAACTGTCAGGCCCAAGGGAAGGTCAGCGCGCCAGGCCCGCCCCAGTCCCGAGGCCGCCTGTCCCCCCGGGGGGCACGGACAAGAGAGGCCCGGGCCAGGCCCTGCTGCCGGACGGGGGCCTCCTGGGCTGGTGGGTGTCCACCGTTCTGGACAAATGAGCCAGCGGCCAGGATGACACTGCCCGGGGAGTGGCCCGGCGCCACACTGTGGAGCAGCGGGGAGACAGGAACGGGCCCTTCAGTGCTGGGGCCCCATTACATCAGCTGTCCAGGGTCAGGAGATAATTTGTCAGCTCTCTGCCCCACGTGGCCCCTGTGGAAATCAAACAAGCAGTCTTGCCCATTTTTAGAGATAAATTAAATGCATCAGTATAAAAAAGTCAGGCAGCGAGGCGGAGGGGAGAGGGTGGGGAGTGGATGGAGCTGTGATTTATCGGCTCTTTAATAAGCATTTCTGGGGCTGCCCTGGCAGTCTCCCGCCCATCGCCCGGTGCCCGTGAGCCTCTCCACTGAGGTCAGGAGTGGAGCTCCCACTCCGACCTGCCAGCCGCTGGCGAGAGGCGGATCTCCTCCCAGCTGCTGTCTCGGGAGCATCAAATACAAAACTGCGCTGGGAGCCAGCCGGGGAAGGAGCGAGGGGCAGGCCGTGGGGGGGGGGGGGCGTGCCACGGGGGACGGTCTCCCCAGCTACCTGAGGCCACTTCCTGCAGCCACAGGGCCACCCCCGGGGGTCAGCAGCCGGAGCCTAGAGGCTGCCCGCGGGCTGGACTCCCTCAGGTCCTCAGCGGGGCCCCTGCCCTCCCTGCCACCACGGGCGCCTTTCCCCCGCCCTCACCCGTCAAGTGTGCCAGTGTGCTAGGTGAGAAATGACACCTCGCGGCTGTTTGAGGGTTCCTCTCTGAGCTTGGGGGGCAGAGCGCTGGGGTCACAGCGGAGGGTCTGCTCACAGCCACCGCCTCCGCGGTTTTCCTAATAGAGACGCGCCGATGTGTTGAGAACGTTCACATTTTGTCGTGCATGTTGCACAAAGCAGCCCACTTTATTGCCGCATGCTGGTTCTGGGGTGCGGCAGGGGGCGGGCTGGCCTTGTCTGAAAGATGGCCTACAGATTTACCGTGGATTTATATTCACTACTTTACTGTCAACCAATCCTTAGGGAGGGCCTCCTGGGGACTTCAGGATACAGCTGGAAACACAATGGGCAGAAAGAACTCACAACCTTGTGGACGGAAACAGATTTAAAAACAGGGAAACTGCAGTGTGTGCGAGCTATGGAGAAAAAGGTGGGAGGGGGTTGAAAGTTCAAATAGGGTCTGGAGAAGGCCCCTCTGAGAGGACAACATGGGAGCAAAGTTTTGAAGGAGGGGATGGGGCACCTAGATGGAAGGGAAAAGAGAGGTCCCCAGAGGCACGGACAGTGCAAAGGCCCTGGGGTGAGTGCAGGCCTGGGTATATTCCAGGAACAGCGGAAGGGCCCGTGTACCTGGAGCTTGAGCGTCTGGGGCCGTGAGATAATCGGGGACCGAGCAGGGAAGTGGTCAGATGAAATGGGGCTATGAGTTCCTGGGAGGACTTTGGCTTTTCCTCTGAGAGCTGGGTGGGAAGTCGTCAACTCTGTAGCAATGCAGCATGGACAGCTGAGCAGGATTCCCAGTTTGGGTAGAGAGCGCCGAGGCTGGGGGCCCGGTAACTTACAGAGGTTTACCTCCGCAGCCCTGGGGCCACCAGTCCCTCTGAGGACCTCCCTGTCTGCCTGCCCTGTCCTCCCTCCCTGCCAGGACCTGGGGCTCCTGAAGCACATTCAGGGGAGCAGAGGTCCCACCCCGCTTGGACATGCCCCCCCCCAGGACTGTGCAACAGAGAGGAGAGGGGAAAAGGGGATGCGGTGGCGCTTGTCCCGGAAGTGTGGCCCCCATTGTGCACAGGGACGAGGTGTTATTGGCCCTGTGGCCCATGCTCCTCCCCAAAGGGCTCTCCCCACCAAGCTGGGCTCCCCGGAAGAGAGTGGGGGCAGCACCTGCTTGGCCCTGTCATTCAGCCCATTCCCCTTTCTGGAGGCCAGGGTCTGCCCCGGGGCCTCCCTCTCACTCTCTGTCCGCTGGGGCCGGATCCCAGGCAGGGGACGAGGGGCTTCTCTGGGCTGAGGCTGCGGGTCCCTGAGGCCTTTGTGCAGAGCCCCGCCCCGGCCACCTGGGCAGGCCCGAGGGGAGAGGCCCAGCTCCCAAGACAAGGGGCAAGGTCCTGTCCTGGAGGTCCAGGGTCCCGGCCTTCGGAACCCAGCACGAGGGATCTCCGCGGAAGGGGCGGGGGTCCCAAACGCCCTCGATTTTATTGGTTCCTCCCTGAAGCAGAGCTGACCTAATGGAAATTCTCCCAAAGCCTTTTCTGGAAACCTGTCGGCTCGGCTTAGGGGCTGGGGGAGGGGGAGGCGAGGGGAGGCGGGCCCGCCCTGCCGGGGCCCCCGCCGCGGCGGCCTCGCGGCCCGGGGACGCCTTTGTCTCGCAGAGTGCGCGGCCAGATGTCGCCCCCCGCGCTCCCAGGGGGCCGGCTCGCAAGTTCTGCGTCTCCCTTTTGTCCCGCGGCGCTGGTTCCCCCGCAGCACTGACAATCCCGCGGCAACACAGCGCTTCCTCCTCCCGGTCCTGCTTACAGGGTCCGGGCGCCCGGGGCCGAGGCGGGGCGGGCGAGCGCCGACCCCGGGGCTCCCGGCGAGGCCGGCGGGGGGAGGGGGCGCGCCTGCGGGACCCCTGGTTCGCGCCCCGCCAGGAAGCAGGAGCGCGCCCGGACTTCCAGCACAGGCCAGGGTCGCACCCCGCGCGAGGACCCCCGGCGCCCCGGGGGACCCGGGGTCAGACCGGGGCGGCTCCCTGGTGGCGGGGCCGGGGGCGGGGCCGCGCGTAGAGCCCAGTGCGCACGCGCCTGCTTCCCCCGCCCACCGTGCTCCCATTGGGTACTGGGCCGCCGCCCCCGTGTGATTGGCCCGGGCTGTCGCGCTCTCGGCCAATGGACGCGCGGCTCCTGGCGGGCAGGGCGGCGCGGGCGAGGCGGGCGGCGGGGGCGGGGCGCGCGGGTCCGCGGGGGCGAGGCGCGCGGGGCGGCGGGGCCTCTCCTCGAACGCTCGGGCTGCGGCCCTGCGGTGGGCGCAGTGAGCCCGCGAGTGAGGCTGCGAGCCCCCCGGTGGTGGACCTGTGCTCAGAACGCCACGCTGGCCAGGGGCGACCCACGCTCGGTGTCACGGTGGCCCCCGCCACCTCGCTCACCCCTCGCCGTGCTCCTCTCTGCTCGCCCCTCGCCGTCGTCCTGCCCATCCCAAAGCCCAGGCTTTAGGAAGCAAACGAGCCCACACTTGTAAACAGCAGCACCATCACGGAAAGTCAGCGGTGGTGGGGTTGGCGGTAACGACAAAATGTTCTCTTGTCTGTCCTTTATAAATTATCTTCAGTGAATATATAATTAGTAATGAAAATGTTACTTTTTAGGGGCGCCTGCGTGGCTCAGTCGGTTAAGTGTCTGCGTTCAGCTCAGGTCGTGATCCCAGGGTCCTGGGATGGAGACCCGCACCGGGCGCCCTGCTCCGCGGGCAGGCTGCCTCTCCCTTTCCATTTGCCTCTCCCCTGCTCGTGTGCACAGGCTCTGCTCTCTCCCTCTCAAATAAATAAATAAAATCTTTTTTAAAAAAGGAAAATACTACTTTTTTAAAAAAGTTAATGCTACACTGTGATAATAATAGGAAGAGAGGGAACAGGTGATGATGGAAGTAGAGAACTTGGAGCCTCAAGCAGGGCTGGCGCAGCCCTTACGGAGAACAGCCTGTCCCCGGCCAGAGTGCTGAAGATGGAATCCGCTCCCGCTGCGGGCTGTGCGCCCCGAGCCCGTGAAAGCAGGAGCTCCAGCAGGTGCTGGTACGCCAGTGTTCCCTGTACCACTACTCGCAGGGGGGACAAGGTGGAAACAGTGCATGTGTCCCTAAGCCAAGGGACAGGCGAAACGTGGTCCGTCCACACCGCAGAATATTATTCAGCCTTAAAAGGGAAGGCCATTCTGACACGGTGCCACGCGGTGGATCTCCAGGACGTGATGCTCAGTGACACACAGACAGGAAAAGACAAATATTATATGATTCCACTTACACGACACGTTTAGCACAGGCAGATCCTTAGAGACAGAAGGCAGATTGGAGGTTAGCAGGGGCTGGCGGGAGGTGGACTGGGGAGTTACTGCTTAATGAGCACACAGTTTCTGTTTGGGGTGACGCAAACGGCTCTGGGACGGAGAGTGGAGATGTTTGCACGACATGCTTGAATGCCACCGAACTGTATGCTTAAAAGTGATTTTAAAATGGCAAGTTTAATGTCATATATATTTTACCACGATTTAAAAAATTCATGATGTAATATACCAAAACCACGGAGTGGTACACTTCAAAGGGGGGACTTGTATCTCAACAAAGGTGTTGAAATATTTAAAGCAGCAAAGTTGGAGACGGTGTCTGCCGTCTCTGCTCCAAGGCGCGGCCGGACTGGGGCAGGAGGTGTTGGCTCCTTCCCGGCGGGGGGACACGCTGCTTCAGCAGGTGTGTGTGCCTGTGTGTGTGCCCCTTCTGCGGGACGTCCCCTGGCGAGCAGTGACCGGGGAGCACACACCAGAGGCCGTGTCCACGGCACAGACAAGGCCCCGGGCCACAGGACCGCACCTGATGGGGACAAAACTAGACCCAGCTCCCGAAGTAGTGTTCCCCCGACTCCTCCCCAGCCCCGCCCCGCCCCCTCGGGCATCTGGGCGGGAACCCCGCAGTCCCCGCAAAAGGTGTCTTGTTTTTTACTCTCACAGGGCAGCCTCCTTTTTGGTTTCTAAATTACCTCCCATCCAATCAGGAATACCGGCGCCGGGAGGGCGGGGGCGCGGTCCAGCGGGGCGGAGGGGTCCGGAGGCCAGATGCTGGAGAAGCGCCAGCCTCGCGTCCCCGCCGGGGTTCCCGCAGGTCGGCTGCCTTCCGGGCCGCGGCCGCTGGAGGGCGCCCCCGCACCGCTCCTGCCGACCGGCGGACTCCCGCCGGGAGGGCCCTCGGCGGCGCGGGAGGTTGATCTCCCGGTTCACGCCAGGATGAGAGGCGGAGGGTCGGAGCGGGAGGGCGCGAGACGTCTTCAGACCTGGTCCCCAGACCCGCCAGGAGGCCACTTCCCGCCCCAAGGCTGCACCGTAGCTCGCCGGGTAGCGGCGAAGATGCAGCAAAGACTTGGGGGGGCGAAGTAACCGCCATTCGTTCCTTCCAGGGCCATGTGCCTCCTTGGTAAGGGCTTGGTGCTCAGCTCTTCCGCAAGCAAACCCGGACTAACCCCGCCCTTACGGGGGGGGGGGGTGGCCGGGACGCGGCCTCAGCACTCACTTCCTCGAGACACGGTATTGACGGCCGGCCGAGACCCTCCATGGCTCTCGGGTCCCTCTGGCCCACCCCCAACACCTCTGTGCCTCCAAGCTCTACCCTCGGGGCGATGGGGTCCTCAGCAGGTGACAGCGAGCAAGAATCAAGAGAGTGACCCTCTCCCCGCCCCTCCCTGGCTGTCCCCCGACCTGGCAGGACCTCTGCACAGCTGGGCCTGGAACTCAGGGTGCCTCCTAACAGTGGCCTGGCTGGGAAGGGGGCGGCCCCCACACTGATACCCCCTGCCGTGGGCCCCCCCATCACCCAGTGAACTAGCCCAGGCTGATTCCGGGCGGTGGCATCCTCAGCCAAGCCCTAACCCGACCTTGGTTCACCCCAGCGCCCTTTCTCAGCCTCTGCCCTGCAGCTCCTGGTGAGGGCGGCGAAGGTCTCCCGCTGACCACTCCGTCCTCCGTGGCGGTTTTCTGATAAGACCCTGTCGGCCTCGGGTGGTCCAATCACAGTCACCTGACATTCAGGGACAGCCGTGGTCTGGCTGCTCAGGGTGACAGTGAGAGCGCCAGTGCGCTGGCACAGGGTGAGCTAGAGCCCTCTGTGCAGGGACCGGCGCTGCGCGGGAAGCCTCCCCGACTCCCTGGGGCCCACCCCCCACCCCCTGCAGCGCCAGGAGAAGGAGGCAGTTGAGGAGGTGGCCCAGCCGCCCTTGCTGGAGTCAGGGGACGGGCGTGGCTCGGCAGGGGCCGGCTCCCCAGCAGTGGCCGGCTCGGGGTCAGCTGGGTCACGGAGCAGCCAGCCCCTAAATCATTCTGGGCCTGCCCGAGGGGGAGGCTTCCGCTCCAGGTGGGGGACTGGGGGCCCCAGCTATCACCTCCACAGTCTGTTTCCTCTTTCCTCTTTCCTCCGCTGCCTCCCTGGGCCTCCTGGGGCAGGCTCCTCTCTAGGTGGAGCCTCCCAGCTTCCGGAGGCCTCCGTGTGTGTGTGTGTGTGTGTGTGTGTGTGTGTGTGTAACAAAATACCTCTGAAAGGAGCCTGTGGGGTCGGGAAGCTTTGGTGCCCCAAAAGTTGGTAGGGCAGGCAGCCGAGAAGCCCGGATGCCTGAATCTTAGGTGGGGAAATGGGTCTCTGTCAGCGAGGCCGAGCGGGGAGCACGCACCCCTTACCACCGATGGAATCTCCCCCACGACATCCACGGGCTGGCCTTCTCTTCCCTCACTGCGGCAATCAGCCCTCTGAACGGCAGGGAAAGGGGTGTCCCTGCGCCCATCTTCCCCCCGAACGCGCACCAGGGAGACACCCCAAGAGACGGGCGTTCTGTCGCCTTGCCTCTGCTTCCCTTCTGTGTGCCATGCCCAGCCACCCGGATGGGGCCTGTTTAATTGATTCAATTTGTCCGACAGTAAAAACACTCTGCAGATGTCCGCCTCCCAGCACCCCGCCCCCAGGGAAGCAGCAGACACCTGCCAAGGCCCTGGGGCTGGGAGTCCTTCCGGGGGCCACTACAGCCGGGCTGCAGGGGAGGCCCCGGCGCCCATGCTGCTTGTTGGGAGCTGCCACCCAAGCGACATCTATGGCCGAGGGACCGTAGTGGTACAGAGGTGTTCCGAATGCCGATCAGATCAGTCGGTCTTTCCCAAGGAATTATGCTTTGTATGGACTCCCAGTTCCAGGCAGATGACTCCTGTTTTGGTCGAGATGCTATTCCTGGGCCGGTGTTAGGTGTTAGGGTTCCAACTTCTCCATCGACTAGGGCTTGGGGGCTTTTCCAGGTCAATGGGGGATGGGAGGGGGGCTGAGGATTCCCTGGGGCCTGGCTGCCCCCTTCCTAGGGCCCCAGCGGTGGCTTGGTGGTCTCCTTAGTGGCCACCTAGTGGGAGAAAAGCATTTGAGCCTCTGAGCTCACAGCTTGTTGGGGTCCTGTGTAGAGAGGGACCACAACCATCAGGTTGTGGACCCCAACCTGAGGGACCTCAGGTCCCTGTGTAGAGATGAGGAGCCCTGGGTCCACAGCCTGGCCAGTCCTGCAGCCTGTCCGCCTCTGAGGGTATGTGTGACGGGCCACTGCCACACTGGGAAATGCTTTCTGGCCGTTTCTAGGGGGAAGGTGGTGAGCCAGGAGGCCGACTCAGACCTGAACCCCTGAACTCCTAGCCCGGCCCAGAGCCCCTCTTTCCCTGTGTGGGCCCCTGGCTCCTGGAGCCACCACTTTCCACCCCAGAGGGAGACCCCTGGAAGAGTGAGTGAAGAGCCGGGATGATTTAGGGAGAGTTGGCACAGCTGACCCGGCGGAGGCAGGGGCTTCTGTCTGCCCCATCCCCCACCCAGCCCCCGCTGGGACGGGATTCCTCCACCGCGATTAGGAAAGAACCGTCACCCTGAATATGGTCTCATGAATACGTTCGCCGAATCCGGACACCCAGCTCCCCTCCTCGGCACACCCCCACGTGCACCCTCTCCGTAAAAACCCGAGCCTTTCTATCGGTTGCTTGTTACACTGTACAAGGATCCCAAGCTCAGTTTTTATGGGCTCTTCTCCACAATTCCTAGGAGGCAGGGAGAAAGCAAGGGTAAGGGGACAAAACGACAGAGAACTGAAAGGGCCTGTCCAAGGTCAGACCCTGCACAGGCCGCGTGTCGGGCGGTAGATTCTTTCTCCTGCGTGTGAACAAGTTGGGGGCTGGGGGAAGGCCGGGCCCCCCGAGCGGCCATTTTAGAGGGACGTCGGGCGGCGGCCTGCGGCCCCCCACCAGATCCCTGGCGGCTCCGGCCCCGGCCCCGGGTGGGGGTCCCGGGAGGCGGGGAGCGGGCGGTGGGGCGCGCGGCGCCGAGGAGGAGAGAACAAAAGGGAGCCCCGCCCCCTCCCCGGCAGGCCCGCGGCGGCCAATCGTCGCGGCCGCAGCTGAAGGCGACCTCTGATTGGCCGGACAGCGGCCAATCCGGAGCCGAAGCCGCGAGCCCGTGCAGCCCCACGTGGGGCGGTGCGCGCGGCGGTTCGCGGGCCGCGGCGGGTGGGCGGGGCGCGAGGATCGGGGCCGCGCCTCGGGGACGGGACGGCGACCGCGCGCGCGCTTCGCCCCGGGGACCCCCGCCCCAAGGCTCCCCGCGCCGCTCCAGCCGTCGCCGAGGCCCCGAGCGCCCTGTGCACGCAAAGCGCCGTACCACCTTCTGGCTGATTTGCTGTGCGGGGCCGGAGTGGTGGCTGCCCTCGCTGCACACGCGGGGCTGCAGGGACAGCCTCATAGCCCCCCGGCCTGTTAGGGAGGAGGCCGCTGCCGGGCCGCGGGGCCTCCCTGCCCCGGGGGCCTGGGCGCAGGGCTTCTCCTCCCACCGCGCCCCCCCACCGCTGTACCCCCAGGGGACTGCGCTCAGGGACCCGGGAAGGGAGGAGAGTGTCTCCGGGCTGGGTCGGGTGGAGGGAAGGAAGACGTGGTCTGCTGTGGGTGGTGGAGGGACCGGTTCATTCATTGATCGAGTCAGCTACTGATGCGTCCTCCTACAACGTCCCGGGCATACAAACGGCAGTGGCCCCAGCGGAGGCTAGGGGGCTAGCCTCCCCCTGGTTTCCATTAATTACTCCAAGCTACTCCAAAAGGAACATACAAGAATGTTCTTTGATATGAGTCATTGACATGGTCTTACATTTTTATAGCACCCTCAGACGGGGTATTTGAGCCGAGAGTTGAATAAATGGAAATCCAATGAATTAAAGGACAGATCGTGCAGTACCCAGGGCCAGCAACAAAGGCAGCTGTTACCACTCCAGACCCGAAGGGCAGTGGTAGTCACAGGAGAGGCGCAGCCAGCAGGAGCTGTGACCTTGGGGAGAGGGACACAGCGACCTGGCAGGGAGGAGAATGGATATACATACTGACCTTGCTTTCCTCCTGCCTGCTTTTCTCGTCTGCAGGCTCCTCATTGGCTAAATCCAGCCCGAGCGGGGGCAAAGGAGTCCCCACCGACACTGTGCCCACTGGACAGCCTCTGGCTATCATGCAGGGCAGCTGGGGCAGTAAGGTGTCCACTGACTGTTCTGAGGTGGGAATAAAATCATCTTAGAAATGTTGCTGTTTTGTTTTATGGGCAGCGGCATACAATGTAAGTGAAACCCATATACATCCTGTGCAGAGGTAGCCTCCACACCCTGTATCCATACCACATATCACCATACCCCATATCCACCGCCCCCCCCGGGTGGGGCAGGGCTCAGCTGAACCCTTCTCTCCTGCAGAACCATTTGGAGCCGCTCCTGCCAAGACAGCCTGCAAATGATGAGTGCAAGGCAAGGCAAGGCAGTGGATGAACAGTGCTCCTGTCAGTGCGCATGAGCAATGACGTTCAGGTGCCTCCTCCTCCAGGAGGCCTTCCCGGATGCTCTGTTTTCATTAAACAGTTGCCATAGGGGACTCTAAGTCCAGTGGTAAGGACTGGCCTTGTTCACTGTCCCCTCTTCATGGTTCCTGTGTCTGCTGGGTGCTCAGTACACGCTGGGGGATAAATGGCCCAAGCCTTTTGCCTGGGTGAGGGCAAACGCAGGTCTTCCCTCTGAACTAGGGGCATTTATTCACCCAGAGAAGGGGGGCCTTTCTCTGCCCAGCCGGGCTCAGCCCCAGGGGACCCCGAGGAGAAGTTCAGGATAAGGCAGCCTGAGCCAAGGACCTGGAGAGGTTCTGGAGGGAGGGGACTCCTCGGCAGAATGGGGACAAGGGAAGGAGGTGGCACTTGAGATGGCTTGGAAGGCAGGTAGGAGGTGGGCGGTAGAGAAGGGGAAGCAAGGGGCATGGAGGGAAATCGTGTGGCATCTGGGGAGCCTGATCTTCAATGCATACTGACAGAGCCCCCGCTCGTCCTCCGAGGCCGGCCCCGCTCAGCGGCAGCCACGCGCTACAGCCCACGACCGCGTCCGTCTGGTCTTTTGCACGGCTGAGTTGTATTTCGCTGTACGGGGGCACCGCGGTTTATCCTCTCGGTCTCCGTTACTAGACCCGTGGGCTCGCCCTAGCATTCTAGCGCATGTCTTCTGGGTGTGTGCCTGGCCAGGGGTGGCTGCGGAGGGAAATGTTCGGCTTTGGTCCAGATGCCACCGGTCCTAAGTGGCAGTGCTGACCACCATTTCCACAGGCTGCGTGAGTGGGTTCCGGGGGCCCTGTCCCTGTGCCAGCCCTTGGGATGATCCATTCCTTACTCTGCCCTTTGGGGGTGGGGGGAACGCACTCCACCTCCTGATGTTCCGAATGCCTCCGCGAATAGGAGGCGAGGGGTATTATCCCCATTTATAGGACAGAAACTCTGGCCACATCTGCCAGTGAGCACTGGAGCTGCTTCTGAAATTCCAGTCTCAGTTCTTCCAGAAAATGACGTCTGGCTGGTGTGGATAGCTGGCCGGCCCCGAGGCACGGCGCTCCAGTGGGAGGTCAGGACTGGGGCAGAACAAAGCCCGCTGGGGAGGGGATTCTGGGCTTTGGGAGAGGGGCGGGGGGGGGGCGGTGGTGTCGGGAAGGTCAGTGCCCACTTGGTGGGGCTTTGCTGGGGGCAGGTTTGTGCCCAGACCCAGAGCTGGGTGCAGGGACACGACGGTGAGCACACACAGGAAGGGCCCTGCCCGCACGTTAATGGCAGTCGGGGGCAGCGGGCAATCAAGGCAATCCACAATAAATACATAATTACAGGCTGCGATGAGCGCTCGGTGCTGTGAGAGGCCTGACCCGGCCTGACATCAGGACTGAGAGTGAACCGGCCTCAGAGATCACAATGTCGGGACTCTTAAGGGAAGTGTCCCAGTAGCATGGGGACGAGGGTCTGGGAGGAAGTGCAGAGGAGGGGAGGGGAGCCCTCCGAGCCCGGGGGTGGGGGGACACTAAATCACACCCGAGCTCCGGCTTCGTCCCCACAGGAACTCCAAAGTACAGTGACTTAAATGGGGGAGACATTTCTTTCTCTTTCACGGAGTCTCCAGGAAAGCTTGGGAGGCTCCGGGGTCACCCGGAACCCGGGCTCCTTCTGCCCTGTGGCTCTGTCACCCCCAAGTGTGGCTCGCTGGCCGTGGTCCAGTTTGGCTGCCCCAGCCATCACGTGCACATGACAAGCAGCAGGAGGGGAGGGCGGACGCGGAGGAGCACAGCCTTGGTACTGAAGGACACGCCGCCGCTGTTCAACCTCGTTGGCCAGACCGTGGTCCCAGCATGGCATCTAGCCGCAAGGGAAGCTGGGGAATGTGACCTTGACCCTGGACAGGCAGGGGCCCAGCTACACGTTGGGAAAAGGGGAAAACAGATGTCAGGGCCACGCAGTCTCTGCCCCTCCCAGTAACCGGAAGCCAGGGGATACTGCTAGGGGCCAGAAATGACGAGTGGATGGGATCCCCCTCGTTCTCTGCACACAAGGGGTCCCTCAGCGCCCAGCAGCGGAGGCTGCGGGGTCACAGGGCACGTCGGAGCCCTTACCAATGCCCTGTCGGCATCTCATTTTCAGAGATGAGAACTAGGTCTCAGGAGAGCAAGGTCCCATGGTTGACAGACAGGCCAAGAGAAGGAGGCCTGTGGAGAACTTTCCAGAACTTCTACCCATCTGGGGGGACACTCAAGACCATGAGGTCCCCGTCACTCCCTTACCAGGATGCTCCCACTCTCCCAGTCCCTTGCTGACCGACGCTGTCCCTGCCTCCTCTTTAAGCAGGGCACGGGAGTGGCCATAAACCCCTTCTCATCTTCCCAGAGCACGGGAGGCAAGTCAGGGACAGTGATGGGTGGCCAACCCCTGGATGGCCAGTGCGCCCTCAGCGCTGGACAGGAGCACAGGCAGACAGGAGAGGACCTGGGAGCTGCGGAACGGGCCACGGACACGACGGGCACACACGGCCCCCTGCTGCCCTCCCAGGTGCACGGCGTGCACGGCGCCGCGCGGGGTCTGCCCAGTCCGGTGGGACTGCTGCTGCCGGGCACGTAGGGGTTCCAGCGTTCTGTCGGAAGTCTCGGCCTTGCAGTACTAGTGCAGTGGTTTTGGGGGGGTCCCCAGAAATTCGCCGCCCTTTCTCCTCCATCAGGTCTGCACTGGCCCCACTGCCCAGCAGAGCGTGCTTGCTGGACCAGAGCCCGAGGGGAGAGGGTGTGTACTGGCAGGAGGGCCGACCGTGGGCCTCTGGCCGCTCTGGGAGAAAGGGGTGGCAGGCCTCAGGGCTGGTGCAGCCAAGCCCCTCCAGTTACAGCTGAGGGGCTCCCAACGCCAAGTTGCTTGGCCGCAGTGGCCACCAGAACGGGCTGCCCTGGCCTCTGGGTCTCCGAGGCCATCAGGGATGCCGAGTTTCTCTTGTTGCTCGGCTTGGCTTCTCCCCACGTGCTGGCCGGGCCGCCCGTCCCAGCTTGGTTACCTGGTACGAACACAGGCTTCTCCCTGCATGTCCAGGGACGGGCTTCCTCCCTGCGCCAGGGGTCAGCGCGCTGCGACCGTCCAGGCCTGGTCCTGAGCTCCCCGCTGCACGGAGGGCGGTTGGCGGCTCTACGGAACCGTGTGGGTCTGGGGAGGGCAAGTCCGGCAGGAAGCAGGGGTATCTGCTGTGGGAACAAGCGGCCAGGAGGCCACACTCTGGCCCCGTGGAAGTCACACATTCTTCCTCCACACACCCACGACTCCGGGGGCCCCGCTTGGCACAGTGCCGCTGTCTGAGGGCCAACAGAAACATTTCCTTCCCAACAGAGGTTGACCTCAGGCACGTGACTGTGGCAGTGGGAGGCGACTGGGACCACGGTCCCCTGGGGCGTGCGTACTCCCTGAGTTCTGGTAAGATTCTGCCCTGTGTCCGCAGCACCGAGTAGATGCTAGAACTACCCACCGCCAGCATGTCTGAGACGCCACAGCGGGAGGAAGGAAGAGGAAAGGAGGAGAGAATAAAACGCGTCCAACCCCAGACAAGTCCAGATGACATCCTTTCTTCTCCCCATGGGGTCACAAGCCACTGTTGGTGTTCGCAATCCCTCTGTTTCTGACCGTCCACGTTGCCCTCGCCTCTCGCTGGTGCCGCGGGTGGGTGGGTTCCCTCCCTGCTGGGCTCGCCCGACCTTTAGTGCTGAGGGAGTAGGAGCCCTTGTGCCTTTTGGCCCCCTGGGATTGCAAAGGTCCCCCCTAACACGCCAGCATGCCACGAAGGAGCGTTCCCGAGGTTCCCAGTCCCACCCGTGTCTTCCTGCCAACTGCAGGCCGGGCCGGTCACCCCACGCCCTCTTTCCCCATTCACTCGGTGTGGCCCCGGCTCCCATATCCAGGGCTAGCTGTGTCCTCCCCTGGGCGACACACTGCAGGGCAGCCCAGCTCTGAGTCAGGATAGAAATCAGAGCCCAAGCTCGCTGGTACAACACAGGAAGCTGTGCCTACTCCTCCAGCTCCTGGACATGTCTGGGGCTGAGCAAGAAAGAGCCCTTATGTGGGTCTGTGGGCTGCACCCCCTCGGCCCGAGCTGCAGGGGCTGGGGTGGGCGAGGCACGGACATGATCACCGTCCTTTGTTCGGAAAGGAGTTCCTTGGTGGCAGGGGCTGGGTGGGGTTTCCTGGGCAGGTCTAGGGGTTCACCAGGCCCATCAGGACATGTCATGGCGGAAGGGCCCGATGTCACTGGCTCGCTGCTGCACAGCGGCTGGGTCCCCTGAGGCATGGTGTCCCAGTCGGCATTTGAGGTCTGTTGTATTTGTCGATGGAGATCCAGGTGGAAAGGTTCACGGCGGGCTCCTTGTGCACATCCTTCCTGCCCACTGTTCTCAGCATGCGCCCAGGAAGCAAGCCCGAGGCTGGCTGGGGGAGGGGAGCTGACAGGCCACCCTGGGGTGGGTCACATGCCCACTGGACCATGCAGGACCCTTCTGCAATGGGCCTCCGATGACGTTCACATGGGCAGGCAGATGCCCGGCCTCTGGGCACAGTCCATGATGTCTGTCCACTCTCCTTCTCCAGCTTCCCTGAGTCCTGTCATCTGCTCCTTCCAAGTCCCTCATGTCTGGCCAGATGGCTGGGCCCTACCCAGGACTCTGTGTAGACCCTGGCCTTGGACATCCAGGCCTCTGCTCAGACTCTGCGCCCTGCCCCCCACCACGGCAGGAAGGATTGTCCTGCAAGGCCTGGCTGTGACGGCACTGTGGTCCGCTTGCAGCTGGGGCTGGCACATCTGTACACCCACATTGCTTCTTCCTTGGTCACCAGATCTCAGGGCTTCACGGAGGCCACGAGCGCGTGGCGGGAGTGGCCTCCTCTATGTGCACCCTTCTGCTCCATGCTGGACACCTGCTGGCTGCACCTGCTTACGGCCAGGTGGGCTAGGGAGCACCCCGTTTGACAAACAGCTGGGTTTCGAGGTCAACCCATTGTTCCCCAGTAGCGAATAAATATAGGATATCGTGTAAATTAAAATTTGAGAGAGAGGGTGCCTGGCTGGCTCAGTTGGTAGAACTTCCGATACTCGATCTCCAGTTGTGAGTTTGAGCTCCTGGCTGGGGGTAGAGTTTACTTAAAAAATATTTAGAGGCACAGTGAGTAATTTTTAGCATAAGTATATCCCTAATGCTGCATGGACCGGACTTATGCTAACAGTTATTTGTTGTTTATCTGAAAGTCGAATTAAACTGGGTGTCCTGAATTTTATCCGGCGACCCCCTTGGGTCGGGTGCGCAGTCCCGCCTGGGGACAGCACGCAGCCCAGGCACTCAGGTTTCGCTGGCGGTCTCGGGGGCGGCAGCGGCGCGGGCTCACGGGTCCCGCGGGGTCCCCTACGCAGCGGGGCTTGCCCCTCCCAGGCTCACCCGAGAACCCAGGGGCAGGCCCTGATTGGCTCAGCTTGGGTCACGTGCCCACCCCCAAAGCCAATCACCTTGCCAGAGGGGGCGAGGCGCCCTGATTGGGCCAGCCGGGGTCATGTGACCAGAGGGCGGCATGGCAGCCCGCATGGCCCGGCGCGTGCGGGTGGGCTTGGCGGGGCGGGTAGTGTTGGGTGCCCGGCCGCAGGGGAGCTTCTTCCTGCGGCCGAGGGCCTTCCGGGCCTGCGGGATAGTGGCGTCGGGCAGCCTCGGAGGGCCTCGGGTGTCCGCAGGCCCGCGGGGCCGGGAAGGCGTCGTTCCGCTCGGTGTCCGGGGGGCTCGTGTGTCCTTCCTGGGGGCGCCGCTCCACGGCCGCTTCCAGCCCGGGCCCGGCGGGCGCCGGGGGCACCTCGCCCAGGACCAGGGGCGCTGGCGAAGGGCCCGCTGCTGTGAAAAGGATCGCCCTGTCCGTGCTGAGTCCCCGACGCCCGGCCTGCTCGCTGCCGGCCCCCGGGTCTGTTCCTTATAAGTGAAAACAGATTTCCTGACAAGGGGCAAGATCTTAAACTTGTTCAAAGGCTCCCAAATAAAAAGGGTGGTTTTAACTTTCCCCTCGCAGCAAACCAGATTGTGAGGAGGCTCCTAAACCGTTCCATCGCTGCGGGAAGGGTTGGGTTGAGTCCAGCCCCACCGCCATCTGGAGGGCTGCTTCTCCGCGGAGCCCGAGCCCCAGCCCCCACCCCCAGGCTGGGCCTGAGCAGCTTTCGTCCAGGCCTCGGGGCCAGCCTGCCCCAGGGTCAAGGCCCCGGGCCCGGTGGTGGTTCTGCGGCACTGTTTTCTAAGGGGACACGGACGGAAGGTGGTCCCCCGAACTCTCCTGCTTTCCTCCGAAAGCTGCTCCAGCTTGAATTTACCTCTGTGGATTAAACCAGTCCAAGGAAGCAGCTGAGATGCCCCTAGAAGTACTTCCTGCCAGGGGCTGGGCTTCCTGGGAGAGGAGCAAGATTGCCCCCTTCCTTGGGCTCCTTGACGCGGACTTCTTGGCCTGCAGCTGCTCTGTACTAATGAGGGGCCCTGTCTGGCCGCCTCCAGCACACTCCTGCCGGGCTCTGAGCGCCTGGAAGGTGGGGACTTCCTCTGAGCTCTGCAGCCCAGTACCTGGCAGGGAGCCCAGCACACAGTAGGTCGTCAGCATGTACTTATGGAAATGACAGACGGACAGATGGATGGCTGAGATGCAAACAGGTCGTGTTCCTGCTGATCACATCTGCAAGGACTGAGAAACCCCTTTTCTGATGGGCTGGACGGCTGCTTCCACGATGTGTGCCCTACGTGGGAGGTGTTGGCAGCTTTCCCGCCAGCCCCGGCCCTTCGCAGCGGCCGCTGTCCCTCCATCGAGGATGACAGGACTGGTGAAGTTTATCTCTGCGCGGTAGGCATGGGCCCGGGACGCCCAGGGTCAGTCTGGGCCTTTTCTCTCTGTGGACAGGTGCAGTCGGCCTTGGGAGGACTGCCAGATCAGACAGGAGATGCCCATGGGAGGGGACCCCCAACCCCCTGACTGGAGTCGGGGCAGCACGTGACAGAGAGCTCGTGAAACTCCATCTAGGCCAGAGAAGGGGGACGACATCAGGGGAATGCGGAAACTAAGAAAACAGTTTTCCAAGTCTGCGGCCCATTCGGAGCCCTTCCCTGGGCTCCAGGCCGCATGCTCGGTCAGCTCATCTCCGAGGCAGTGACGGGGCCAGACGGTGGGCGCTCCTCAGAGACGGCCGCGGCTTCCCGCTTGGGCTGGGGGGCCTCTCCCCAGCCCTCAGGGGTTGAGTGGAGTGGGCTGAACGGACTCGAGAGGCGTGTGAGCTTCCAAGCTGCCCTGAGTGCTGGAGAACTTGGGCCTCGGACTCCGTCCCCTCAGGACCGCGCCGAACACGGAGGGGGGCGCGTCAGGCCACCCTGTCTCCTTCTGGCCTGAACCGCGCCCCCGCAGGACTCCCACGCGTGAGGGCTGGGGATGGGGCGGCTGTCAAGACTGCCGGACAGGGGGCCAGGGACCCGATCGGCGAAGAGGGCCCGCCCCTCCCCCACACCCAGTTACAGCCCGGATGGTTCCTCTGTCCTGCGGCCTCTGGCGGCCCCGGCCAGACTGGAGGTAAGGAGGGCCAGGGATGGGGTCCCAGGGCTGTCCATAGGGCCCGCAGTCACCCTATCCATCCGATTCCTCCTGGGGGTCTGGCTCCTCCTGCATCTGATGGAGACTCCCAGGGGCCCAGACTACTCTTGGGGTCCCATGTCCAGCAGTGTGTCAGTGCTCCAGAGAGGGCAGATCCCCAGAGTTGGGGCCTGGGGACGGGACCACCAGTGCGGGGAGGAGGGGCGTTGACACCTCCTACCCCAGCTTCCGCCCAGAACTCTCCTCCCCGGAGGCGTCTCTGCTCACCTGGCCAGGAAGCCGGGGCCTCGCTCTCAGTTCCCTTCCTCCGGTCCTGTTGGTCTCAGAGCGTTTGCCCCAGCAGCCCCCATGCTCCTGTCATCTTCAGGGCTGGTCAGGGAGCTGCACGGGGGCCACGGCATCCCAGGCTAGTGGAGAGGGGGAGGC
>CM052891.1:1034907-1052456 GCA_028534135.1 Potos flavus
TCGCGGGCTCGTGGCAGCGAGCCAGCGTTAACTAGCTCCGCCAATTAGCATGAGAGAACCGTCCCAGCCAGCGCCGCCACGGCACTCAGCGCGGTACCTGTCAAGCCCTCCCCACGTCCCCCGTGAGCGCCCACATGCACAGGAATGGCACGCCACCTGACACTCAGTGGTCCGGCAAACAACCGCGCGACAGGTACCCCGGGAGCCGCCATGTCACCAGACTGCGAGCTTCCCCAGCAGCTGCGGAAGGGCCGCTGCTCTCACGCGTTCACGTGCTGAGCTGGGGAGCCGAGCGGGAGCGCGCGCGGAAGGAGGGGTACCCAGTTTCTGCTGCCCACCCCTCAGCCTCTTCTGGGTCCCTCCCCCGAGGATCCTCTCAGGGAGAGCAAGACAAGCAGAGCTGACACCCACCGGGCTCACTCTTGTCCGCCGGCTTGCCCGCGGCTCCTGCGGCCCGGCCCGGTAGCAGGACCCCGCCGGCTCTCTCCCCTGCACCAGCTGCCGCGGCGTCCTGCCCCTCGGGTGGCACTGCCTGGGGCCCTGGCTGCAGGCCCCTGTCGCCTGGCCCCTGGTCCTCCTTCACGGGCTCAATGGCTGGCTGACCATTTCCTTCTGGAACCTTCTGGAGATCTTCGGGGAGACCTCCTGCAACCTCCAAGACCTGGTCCTGTCTGGGTCTCTCTCTTTCTGCATCTGGCAGGGGCGGTGCCATCTGAGCCTTGCCCCCCGGAGCCTTTTCATCCACGCGCTTGGACGGACGCTCATTCTCCTCCAGCTCTTCTCGGTCTTGACCTTCGTCCACTACCACCTTGTCATGAGGGACAGGGGGCTCGTGGCGGTGCGCCTCGCCCATCGGTACCGCCACACCTGGAAGGAGACAGACATGTCGGGGTGCAGGCAGGAGAGGGGGGCCCGGCCCTCCTTCCCAGGAGCATGAACTGGGTCCCAGTGCCCGACGGTGCGACACAGGCTGGCACAGCAGACTTTTGTCTGAGCACAGACCCTACTTCTAGAGAATTACAAAAGGGGGAGCTGCAAGCCAGCTGGTGGGGGCCAAGGGGAGAACGTGCGTCTGAGTCACAGAGAGAAGGAGGCAGAAAGGACCAGAACTTAGGCCTCTCCCCTGCCCGCCCGCCGCGCGCCAGCCCACCTTGGCCGGGGCGGTCCAGCTGTGCCTCCTCCTGCTTCTCCTTGGCGCCTTCCCTCTGGGGCACGTTCATGGGGCCCTTAATCTGGGCCTGCTCCATCTCGTCTTTCTCATTCGGCAGCTTCGGCTTATCCCGGCCGTCCTCGGCCGCGTCCACAGCTGGATTCTGGCCTGCAAGCGTGGCAACGCTAACTGAGCCCTGTTACCACATGGCTACACCGCCCGTCCGCACGGGAACTGGGCGGTTTTCCCTAGATTGTAATCACGCTTCCTAGTCGGATGGCAGAGCCTAAGCAGTTATTTTTTCCCTGTTCAATCATTAGCAACTAAGTAGCACAGAAAACTGTCATTTTTCATGCGTGTTCATAACAAAAATAGGTCAAAATGCAATTTACACCTAACTGGGTGCAGAAGAGCGAGGCACCACCAGAGGGCAGCACGAGCCCGCGGTTTGCGGCAGGACGCGGGCGGCAGCCCGGGCATCTGCCTAGGGTCCCCCTCCTGCGGGACAACCGCCCTGCCACACGTCAAGCCCCTGCTCCAGGCCAGTATGGGGGTGGCGCTGGGAGGTGCTCGGGGAGAATGCCACTGGAAAAACCGATGTGCGATGCTGTGGGCCTCTGACTGCAGATGGCGAAGATCAGCAGCAGGGAAGACGACCCCCCATCCCCAAGCACCACGCCTGTCTGCACCTGTCCTCTCACAGCCGTCCTGTGCGACAGCTCACCCACACAGCAACCATGGGCCCCGCAGGACCAGGGCCAAAACCGAGCCTGTTAGAAAGCGGTCACCATTAAAAAGTTGGCAAATGGAGCAGAAACTGAACATCCTGGGAAAAGAAACTTTAAAAACCCGTCATTTTACCCTAGAGGCTGGGAGCATCGTCTGTGTTCCATCACAGGACACGAGCTGCCCGGAAAAGGGCGGACTACTGTCCTCCATGGGAGCAGTGGTGCTGCTGGCCGCAGGCGAGGCTGGGGGTGGGGGTCACGGCAGTCCTGCTCGGACAGGGCCCTGCTGGCCCCGAAGGAAAGGAAATTACGCAGGTCGCCTGGACCTGCGAGCCCGGGGCAGTGCCCTTACTCGTGTGGGTGGCAGCTGGGGACTGCGCCCTCAGCAGACCGGCACAGGGACGGGGCCCTGCCAGGCGGTGGGCCAAGCCCGCGGGAAGCAGACTCTGGACTCTGCGGTTGAGCCAAGGGGCTGGTAAGAGTGAGCGGGTGAGCGTCGCCAGAGCAGGTGACAACACCTGGTCTCCGGCACACCACTGACCCCTTCCCGGAGGCCCTGTGCCCAAACAGGAATCACCATAAATCAAGGCGTCTGTCTCGTGGATCACAAAGTTAAGAAAAACGGTCAGTAGGGACGCCTGGGGGGCTCAGTCGGTGAAGCGTCTGCCTTTGGCTCCCAGGGTCCTGGGATCGAGTCCTGCATCGGGCTCCCTGCTCAGCGGGGAGTCTGCTTCTCCCTCTGTCCCTCCCCCTGCTCATGCTCTCTCTCTGATGAACAAATAAAATCTTAAATAAAAAAAAAAGAAAGGGCCAGAAGGAGAAGGGAAAACACAAGAAAAGAAACAAAGCTGCCAAGATATCACAGGACCAAGTCGCCTATGCATGGCCCTGTCTCAGCAGGGACCGAGGCAAGTCCCCCGTAAGAGCAGGGGCGGCCTGGCGGGCTGGGCTGAGGGGAGCCCTGTGGAGGCGGCAGGACGGCAGGGAACCCGGGCGGTGCGGAGTCCTCCGCCGGGGCCCTCGGACAGAGCTGCGGGGACGTACGCCTCTTCACCACCTGCGGGGGACACCTGGCTGCACAGCAAGGCCAAGGCACCTTGGGGCTCCCACACCCCCCAGCCGCTGGCCCCCGGCCTCCAGCATCCCTGTCCACATCCCTGTCCACAACCCGCGCACCCTGGGCTGGAACCGGGCTCTCCGCACGGACAGCTAGCCAGCGATGCCTGCTGGCGCGGCAAACCAAACGTAACCCCCGGAACGAGCAATTTGAGCCGCCCAGGCCCGCCGGCAGCTGGGGCCACGCAGACAGCACACAGCCCGGGAGCAGATGGGCACCTCGGCGTCCCCAGCAATCAGCGGCCATCTCACTCGCCCTCTGGGTCGTGGCTGGGTCCCAGCAACCACAGATGACCCGGGACAGACCCAGGACAATCCCGACTCTGCCAGGCGGCAGGAGACCCCGCGCTGCCCGGGGCAGGCCTGGCTTTCGGCAGAACCATGCCGCATGGTGATGAGGGACCCGATCACCCCTGATGGAGCGTCCGGCTGGCAGCGCCCCGAGACAGGCCGATGGACGGTTACCCGTCAGGCTCTCCTCTCCGGGGTCCAGCGTGGGTATCAAGTCCGTGATTCCAGCTCAGCAGGACGGACGCGGCGCTCTGGGCTGTCTTTGGAATCGGGGATGCGGGGGGGCGGGGGCAATCTCTGCACCAAGGACGTCTGTGCTCCAGCACCTGGGCTGGGGGCGTCTGCTGCCAGTGGCCGGCAGGGACCAGGCCCTCCCCGGGGACCCAGGGCTCAGTTGAGACAGCAAGCACCAAAATAAAGGGACCGCTCCAGTCACGCCTGAGCCCACAGATGGATCCATGTCACCAGCAGCCAGGCCCTGCACTTAGGTGACTTTCCTGACCCTCAAGGTGGCTGTGAGAGTGGGTCGGGGAGCGCTGACTTCTGAAACCCACTGCGCTGGGCGTGGCTGGCAGGGGCAGGCTTGCCCGCTGCATTCTCGCATCCTTCCAAGCGCACAGGACCCGAGCGTCCCGGCCAAGGGGCCACGGTGCCTCACTCCTCCCGGTCCCCTAGAGCCAGCAGGGCTCCCCACGGGCAGCGGGCAGAGGTGGGCGAGCCGGTCCCCGGGGGCCTCCAAGGGCAGGTCAGGGTCACTGAGGGCTGCACACAGGAGGCAGCTCCCTCCCTGCCCCAGGGGTCCCTCCGACTGCGGTGCGGCTGGGCTGCGAAGTCACCACAGAGGGCCCGAGTGACATGCGGGCAGCGGGGACAGGTGTCACAGCACAGCGGCCGATGGAAGCCCCGTGAGCAGGGATCGGGAGGGCTGTGGTGGGACTGAGCTGCCCCAGCTGAGGAGCACGAGCGGACGCACGTGGGGCCCTGTGTCCCTCACACACGCCCTGGCATCTGTCACGGAGTGTGCATGCGTTCCTGCCCCCGTGCAGGGGTGAGTCCTCGGGAGAGAGTATGGGGTGGGGGGCCCCACAGCGAGCTCTCACACAGGCCTGTGGTCACCCTCTGCCACATGCACCTAGTCAAGGCCGAGCTGCTGCCCCGGCCCTTAGCCTGCCCCCCGGGCCTGACACCCAGAGCCCCCGTCCTGGCCCCTGGGGTCTCTCCCCACAGAGCAGAAGCCGCACTCCTGCGGGGTGGCCGTGGGGGAGCTCATGCACCAGGGGTGCTCTGACACCGTGACACGGGGTGGGGATACTGCGGGGGGAAGGAGGAGAGGGGACATGGCCGCGTTCAGAGGAGGGACCCAAGCATGTCACAGAGCCCGACCTGACCCACCAGACCTTCAGGGGCGCTCTCAGGAGATCAACAGTCTAATTAGTCTTTTTAACAGAGAATTGCCTCGCAGGGCCCAGCAACCTCTTTCCTCCACCCTTGCCGCCCAGCACACCAGCAAGCGCGCGTCCCGGGCTCCGCTCTCCAGGAGTGCCAGGCCACAGGTCCCAGTCCCGCGTGTCCCCAGCAGGGCAGGACCGCCATCGTCTGTCCCGGGCCGGCTCAGGGCTCTAAGGGAAGCCGGCACCGTTCTGGCCTCTGTGCCGTCAGAGAGACCAATAAAACGCCCCTCCGGGCCGGCGTCCGACAGGGCGCGCACACGGTGCAGGCCCCCGCAGCCCCGGCTCCGCTTCAACTAGGCGACCCAGCAATTACGGGGGAGGCCGGGGGCGGGGGGAAAACGGAGAACGCGCTACCAACGAACAGCATGTGGCTCTGAGGGGACCATGTGTTCTGTTACGGGCTCGTGGAAGCGATGGAAACCAGATGTGGCCACGGCCGGCCTCCGTGACAGGCTGCAGCTGTGGCACAGGCCGCGGACCACGGGCGCGCGGTGCTGGGGGGGGGGGGGCGGCGGCAGCTCGGAGCCGACCAACGCCGGGAAATCCACAGCTGGCCGAGCCGGGGTCAGCAGCGCCCGAGTCCAGCTTGGCCACAGCCACCCCTGAAGCATACGAGGCCAAGGCACTCGGCGGTGAGGGACCCAGCAGGGCCATTGGCGGGGCAGGTGCAGGCCACCCGCGTCCCCCTCCAAGGGGACCTCCTCCATCCTAACTGCCGAATCTGTGCAACCCGGCATGGGACACTCGGGCGGCTTCTGACCACCCTGGCCTGTTTCTCTGGGGAACCCCGCCATTCCCCAGGGCCCTCTCTGCAGGGACCCCAAAAGGGGAATCTTTCTGCCAGCCCCTGTCATCCCAAGAAGACAAAAGAGAGCATGGCCTGCTCCTCCGAGCTCCAGGAGAGACTGCTGTCCCCCAGGGGAGGCTGTGGGGGCACGGATGCCAGCCAGGGGCTTTCCAAGCCCGGGGACAGAGACAGCAACAAATCTAAGGGCCACGTGCCTTCCACTGCTGGCAGGCCCGGGCAGCAAGGACCGAGGGCATGTTTAACTCTTGCCACGCTTTTGGGACCTTTTGTCAATCATGGTAGGCAGGGAGACCGGGTTCCTACCTGGGGCAGGCACTCCTTAGCCATCACCATCAAAAGGCACCCAAAACTCATGGGCCAACAGCACTGCTCCCCCCGAGGGGCCTTCCCCAGGAGGGCGGGCCGGGCGGCAGCCTGGGAGAGCTCAATCCACGTGGGGGTCTATTTGCAGGGCGGGGGGGTCAGACACACACGGACACACTACGGGTGTGAATGCCTAAAACCCAACCGTCGTCAGAGCAGAAGCCCCCAGATGAAGCACGCCCTCCCCGTACCCAAGCCTGATGCCACTCAGAGCTGCTGGGGGGGGAAGGGGCGAGGAAGCCCTCCCTGCGCCCTCCCATCTCTGCCTGGGACGGCCAGAGGCTCAAGAAAACTCTCCTCTCCCAACCAACTCTGGACACGAGGGGGCCCCTTCTGCAGCCCAGAAAGCCACGCTCGGAAACCACCCTGCCCCCCGATGAGCACGGCCACGGGTGGGGCCACGGAGCCACACTGCCACAGGCCTTCCGCGGCTGGCCCGTAGCTATAGAGGCCGCGCGGGTCACCCGCTCCCCGCGGGCCGGTGGGCCAACAGCAAGGGGGGGGAACATCGAACAAAGCCACGGGGTGTCACTGGCCTTGTCGGAGCAAAACCCGGCTCGCACCCTCACCCCCAAACCAGAGCAAGTGAACTGACAACACCCACACACTTGCTTACCTGTCCGCACCCGGTGGCGGGCACCCAGCCTTTCGTCCTGCTGTCCCCCAAAGGCAGGCAGCCGTTTCCGGCCCCCAGAAGCCCCCAGCCCCACTCTACCGCCCAGAGAGGACCAGGGCGGGCGAGACAGCCGGGAAGTACCGCTTGTGTGCCGTGACCCCGTGGTGGTGCTGTGGGGGCACCGCGAGAAGGCTGCGGGGCTGGGGGGCCGTGTGCATACCTGGAAGTCGCGTACCTGGGAGCCGAGCCGCCTCCGCCTTTATGATGCCCTTGGCCTCTTCTAGCCGGCCGGCCGGGCCTTCCGCAGCCAAGTCCACGGGGGCCTCCTCGCTCACAGAAACGGTAGTGTGTGTGCTGACCACCAGGATGCCCAGGCCAACCCAGAACACCACCTGGACGAGACGAAGACCCAGGGGTCAAAGGGGTCGGCCGGGCCCTGCACCCCTGCCCCGTGCAGGGGAGGAGGGGGCAGGTGGGCGCAGTGCAGAGGCCGTGGTCCTGCTGGCCTGCCCGCCCCTCGTGCTGGCCGCTAGGAGACGCAGGTCCCTAACTGGCGAACGTGACCGAATCGTCAGCCCAACCCGCTAGAGCCAGGCTGGCCCCGGAGGAAGGGGCGGGGTCTCTGCCGAGTGCAGACCCCCGCGCCCACCGCTCAGGCCTCCTGGACAGCAGGGGCCGGATGCACCTGCACCTGTGGCGGCCGAGGTCGGGCTTCCTGATGGCTCCGGCCGGAAGAGCAAGGATCTCAGGGCAATGCCCGACCCTAAGGGGGCACTCCGGCTTCCTGCGCCTCCCCTGACACCCGTGCGGCGGGCCCAGCGTGCAGTCGGTCTGCCTCCCTCATCGCCCTGCGCGGGCCATGCCCGGAGCCGCTGGCACAGATGGGGAGGCGGCTCCCCACCCTCCTGGAGCAGTGGGTGCCCGGCGGGGCTGCCCAGAGAGCCGTGCTGCCCGCACCGCGGACTGCCGAGGGTCCTCGTCCCCGAGCCCATCCCTCACGTGAGGGAGCCGAGCTGGGTCACGAACGCAGCCCTCAGCGATTCGGAAGGACCAAGCCTGCACTGCGTGACAGCGGTCCCCTCCCTCAGCGCCTCTGTGAAGACGCGCACACGCCGGCCCGACGCACGCGGTCATCCGGTGGCTCTTTCTGCCCCGCCTGCGCCCGGCCCGCCAGGCTGTCCCCAGGGAGCAGGGACACCTGGTCCTTCGGGGTCTGCAGGACGGCCGCCCGCCAGGCCACCTGCCCCAAGAGCCAGGGAGACCCTGCGGCGCACCCCTCCGCGGTCTCAGAGCCAGGGTTCAAACCTTTTTCCCAAAGTCATGGTCACTTTAAATGGACCAGTTCAAAAAAGCCAGCGAGCCATTCCTGGGTCCAGCACAGCTGGAGAAGAGGTGCTCCTCGGAGGCACGGCCTCCACTCACAGAGGCGGGCGAGGCCGGGGGAGGAAGCCTCCAGGACGCGTGCATTTCTGCGCCACCGCTCCGCCAACACCGCGCTGGCCCGGTGCTCACAGAGGCCGAGGGCAGGCCGGGCTCCCGAGGCCGGCCACACGTCAGGGAGGCCCTGGGGTGCCCCCTGCAGACCCACCTGCCACGGCCGATCCAACAGGGCCCCCCAAGGTTCGTGCCAAGACCTGGGAAGCCAAAGCGGCATCTGCAGACTCGACAATATGCAGCTGGGGCTCAAGAGCCCCCGACCGTGACCACGCCCCCCAGTATTTTCCTACAAACGGGAGCACGCTCAGCGTTAGCATAGGACATCTTCTGCCCGGGAAGGGAAGATTCGTGGCGCGATGCTGGTGATCAGAAGTGACCAAGGTCATTTTTAAAAGTTAAAAGAGAAGAACACTTCACACTCCTTGCATTTCGTACTTCCCCAACAACAGAAACGACCTTGCTGAGAAACGACAAGAGAAGTTCCTCGCTGAACTTGGAGCCCACGGCACCGAAGGACAATGACCAGCAATGGGTGAGAGCCCCTGGCACGAGCCACTCCGCAGCCCCGGTGGCCGCTCCAGAGCAGCCCGAGGCCGGAGCACCCCTGGGGCCACCCCGACAGGACAGGGACACAAAGCAGGAGGCATCCGGTCGGTCAGCATTCCCGTGGGAGATTAGAATGGCAACGTTTCACTCATAACTCGGAATTATATCTTTTACCCCCCGGCTTTCTGGGCTAAAAACAAAAATATCACACGCAGAATAAAAAAACATTAACTCCGTCACTACTGGAAGACAGTGAGCTTCCGGAAAAAGACCAAGAGCGCGTTAACGTAAGGCTGATTTAGAAAGAAGGGCCTGCACGGAGCCCAGAAGTTCCAGAAAAGGAACCACCTCTACTGGGCCCCACGCACACACCTGCCCTTACCACCTGCCCAGACATCCCATGTCCCCTCCATGGCGTGCGTCCTCCAGCTCCACCCCTGCTCCCCCACCCAGCAGCAGCCCCCACGCCCCCTTGGCTGAGACCCCCCTCGTCTCCCGACACACCGGGCTCGCCAGCCCGCTCTGGGCTCTGCAGGGCACCCGCCAGCTCACCGCGGCCCCGAGCGCGAGCGGCCTGCAGGCCAGCCAGAGCCTCTGGGACGGGTCACTCACCCCAGCTCGCCACCCTCGTCTCTCCTCTGAAGAAACACCACGGGCCCACGAAAACCCCGGCAGGGAAGCCAGAGCCCCTCCGGCTTGAGGGCAGCGTGAGATTAATGCCACGCAGACTGTCAGTGAGGACACGGTGGGGCCACGGTCCACGGGGCGATGGCTCACGCAGTGGCCAGGCTGCCGTCTGCCAGCAGGCACAGGTTGGAGGCAAGAGTCAGCCAGAGCCAGGGGAGCAGGAACACAGCAGTGGCAGGCGCTGCAAGGCGGGCCTGACACGGGGAAAGGCCACAGGGGCCGGCCCGTCCCCAGGGTCAGCGTGACAACTACATGCTGACCACGGGCACAGACCTGAGTTCTAGGAGGCCCCAGGACCTTGAGACAGGCCAGAGCTCCTGGGACCCCCGCTCCACCACTGAAGTCTGGGAGGCGGGCTGCGGAATGTGTGCCCAAAGGAATGGTCACGGCTTCTCTGAAGTCCTGAGTAAGGGACGCTGCTCCTGGGGGAAGGAACCGAGCACTGTGCCGTCCGGGCAAGCAGCGGACAAACGATGATGGGGAGCTCCCTCGGAGCCTGCCTGGGGTGCAGGGGTGCCGTGGCCTCAGGACGGGGGTAGGGGATCGGCTGGGCCTAGAGCGCAGCCTCACCTCCGGAGCCCCAAGCCCAGCCCCTTCCGGGTCCAGCCCCACAGGAGTCCAACAGGACGACGGTGGTGAGCGTGTCCAGTGTGCCAACCTTGACTCCACGGTCCCCCGGCAGGGCCACCAGGAGGAGAAACACAGCACACTCCGAGGGCTTAGCTCAAGCTTGACAAAACCCGAAGCTTGGCCTGGGGGCCGCACGTACCATGGCGTCCCAGAGCACCCCTCAAGCCATGACCTGCATGTAGCCTTCAGATCTGCTGAGGTCCCCGACTCAAAAACAAAAAAGCACCGATGGGGGGAGGAAGCCTCCACTTTCACTTCCTACACGTGAGCCTGTCTGAACCCCACACAGGTTCAAATTCCACACCTCTTGATGAAACACGCCTGGAGGCAGGGGCTCTGGCCGCCGTGCAACCACACGCCCCGATTCTGGTCTCCAGGTCAGGGTGCGCCCCGCCCCCAGCCCCCAGATCCCAGCTGGAAGGCCTTGGGGGCCGTGCTCTGGTGGAGGTCAGTCGGCGACCGGTGCGCGGCTCCCCGTCTCCAAGTCTCAGTGTCATGCGTCCACTCAGAGCCTTCCAGGAACACAGTGCCGGCCTTGACCGGGGCAGCGCCCCTGCTCTCTCCTCGGGGCCCCGCTCGCAGCTCCTGCGCCCCCTGCTGGCCTCTGGGCCGCGGCACGTCAACGCCCAACACCTCCACCCAGGTCCAGACTGGAGAGACCCTCCAATTTCTCGGATTCTCAGTAAAGAATGAACTCATGATGGCAGAGAAAGATCCTTTTAGATTCACTAAGGACGTTCTGTGTGTCATAGTCCCCTTCCTCCTATGAGGCTGCTTCTCAGGACACTCTCTGCGGCCCAGTCCTGACGCGTCCATCACCCATGCACCCCCATCCAGCTCTTCTCTAGGCTATGTCCAGGGAGCCCTCGGGGGCCGGGGAGAGCGGCCCCTGGGCCTGACGCCGGGTCCACACCTTCCATGGGAGCAGCAGCCGGAGCTCCCGGAACAGAAGGGAGAAAGGAGCCAAGCGGGTGCCCTCTAGACCCGAGCTCTGTGTGCGCCAAACGCCAGCCACATTGCCCCGTTTGTCCCTCGGAAGACTCAAGACACTAAAGCTACGTGTTTGCCAACAGAACACAGCAGCACATCCGGACAGAACGCCACGGTCAGACGGCCCCTTCCAGAGCCGACGGGTGACACACAAGTCACCAGGGCCCGGAGTCAGAGGGACAAACTCTACCATCTCCACAAACGGTTAATGCGATCCAGTGTGCTTCTTGGATCTCACAACCATAGCAAAGGAGGCACAGATGGCCACGTCTCTAACACAGTTCCACGGGTGTTCACGTACACGGGTGTGGAGGCGTGTGAACGTGCATGTTCGTTCCCGTGTGCGAAGCCACGGCCACACCAGGCTCGATCGTTCAACACCAGGAGCTCCCGCGGCCCGGCGCACAGCCAGCCCCGAGGCCGGCCCCGCGGCCAGACCCGCGGGACCCACAGATGAGGAAAGAGAAGCCCTAACAACCGGGAAGGAGGACGTGAGATGGTCGAGAGGTGCTGTCGGAGGCAGTAAGGAGGGAGCGCGGGGCTAATCCGGGAACCTGGTAGGGGAGAAGCTGGCGGAAGAGGAGCCCTGGGGATCGCCGAGGTCTGGGAGGTGCAGGCTGGACCCCACACCCCGCGACTGCACATAAGGCTGCAAGGTACACACCGCAGACTCGCCAGAGCGCGAAGATAACGACACTTCCTAAATTAATCTACGGCTTCGAAGAATTTCGATGAGACCGAAAAAAACAAGCCGGACTTAGTTTTGGCAAGAGTCAGATCGGCTAATTCCAACATGCCTATGGAAAATGAACAGGCAAGCACATCCAGAAATGTCATAAATAAAAGTGAGGAAGAGGGATCAGAATTAAAATATTTCCCGAGCCGGGCGCCCGGCTAGTTCAGTCAGTAGGCATGCAACTCTCGATCTCAGGATCGTGGGTTCTAGCCCCACCCTGGAGGTGGGGATTACTAAAAATAAGTCAATAAACTTAAAAAAAAAAAAAGTTGGATCCAAATTAAAAAAAGAAAGTTTCCAGAGCAATGCGTCACAGAGCAGGGGGCACTACCACGGCCATAGCGGCAAGCAGCGTGGACGGCGGCACTTTTGAACACAAGTCCCAAACTAGGCCCAAGTCTGCACAAGATCTAATACGTGGGAGCAATGACACTGCCCGGCAGTGACCGAGCCCCAGGGGGCTGCCATCCATGGAACCTGCTTGGTTTCTTACCCCGAATGAAACACAGGTGATCAAAGATTTAAATGGAAAAAAATGAGGTCATGAAAGCCCTTTTTTTCCCCTAAAAGAGTCCGAGGGACTGAAACTCTGGGACTTGACAAATGGAAAAACATTTGCAATCTGGTGGCAGCGGGCTGGTTAGTTTCCTCGCGCCACCAGGAGCTTCCCAAACTTACTACAATCGCCCAACTGAAGACACTGGCAGACAACCTTGGCCCCCCAGACCACCGGTGAGACCTCGGAGGATGGAGGTAAGCACGGAGGCCCCTCAAGGCCGGGCTCCTCCCGATCAGTAGTGCTGAGCACCAGGCAAGAGACGCTTGCATGACGCTCACGCAGGTGCCAGGGGTTAGCGGGGAGGGAGGGAGGGCCCTCTAGCAGCCACAGCGCGGGCAGCCCCCATCCTCAGAGAGGGGCACCCACAGTCTGCGTGCAATTCTCCCCTAAGGTACATGCCGGCTATGAGAGAGGCGCGCAGAGCAGCTCCCGAGACAATCGAAGCTAAGCAGAGAATTTAGCAATGTGAGGGCAAGGGCGTTTAGCTGAGTCCCAGGAAGGGCTGTGCCCCAGGGGTGAGGCAAACCGGGAACAGACTCCCCTTAACCGAACACAGGCCTTCTGCCCATCCTCTGTCCGCTGGAAGACAGCATTATCCAGAACCTCTGCCGTTTCTCAAACACACTGGCCACAAACTACCAAGCACACCAGAAGACAGGACCAAGTGACAGAAAACCAAGAGGCTGCAAAGGCTCAATAAGAAGAAATGTTGGCAATTTGAAACAACAAGGTCTTTCAGTGTTTAAAACAAACATAAAATTAAAATACACAGAAACAATGGCACCAAAGGCGAGAGGAGGGTAAATGGAGGCAAAATATTATGGTATACTTGCCTTGTCTGTGAAGTGGTAAAACCAACTTATGGTCAACTCTGATAAACCAAGGATCCATATTAAACTGCTTTGTACGAAAATTAGAACAGAAATGTGCAACTCCAGCTAACAGAGAAATAAAAAATGAGTACTTAAAATGCTTGATTTATCCAAAAGTCAGCAAGAAAGAAACAAACAAAAAAGAACAGATGGGACAAGTGAAAAACAGAGGAAGACGGAAGCTTTAATCCCCCCGAAATCAGTAATTACATTCACTATAAAGAGTCTTAAATACTCCTATTAACAAACTGGATAAAAACAAGAAAAAACAAAACCCAACTGTATGCTGTCATCTGAGACACACCATAAATATAAGGGCATAGAAAGATCATAAAAGAAAAGACAAAAAACCTGTACTGTGTGAATATATATCCAAAACAAAGCCGGGTTCGTCACACTACATCAGATAGGGCCAACTTCAAAGACAGAAGCATTTCAAAGATAAACAGACATTTCACAGGAAAAAGGGTCAGTTTAGCAAGATATAACAGTCCTAAAACTGTATGCTCCTAATAACACAGCTTCAAGATAAAAAGCAAAGACTGATACAGATAAAAGGAAAAATAAACAAATCCACAATTATGGTGAACTTGTCATATCTTCCCCGTAACTGATAAACAAGATCTAAAAAAACAGCAAGAACACATAAAATCTCACAATCGCAGTCAGTAAAGCTGACCTAACCACACACAGCCCACTGAGCATCCATCGGACCAAACCAGATGCTGGGCCTCAAAGCAAGTCTCAAAAATGTCAAAGGACTGAAATTCAAATTCCTCAGTGTGTGTTCTCCAACCACAATGGGATCGTGCTAGAAATTGGTACAAGAGATTATGCGGAAATCCCCCAAAGTCTGAACATCTAAAGAAGCCACGGGCAAAAGAAGACATAAGGAAAATTGGGAAATGCTGTGACTTGAAGGGTTGGGTCAGTCCTTCAGTCCATGATTTGGTGCGACCCTGTCAAAATCCAAGAGGGGTGTGCAGGAAGAGGCTGGCAAGCGGACTCAGCTGCAGACGCTAAGGGCCAGTGATGGAAAGACCTTCTAGAAGAAGAACGAAGGTCAAAGGCACCTACCACCCACTGTGAAGACTGACTATAAAGCCACAGCACTCAGAGCAGAGCCACATGAGGACAATGACAGACTGACAGACAGCAACAGAGGTGTCCCCAGCACTCCCCTGGGTACACAGGGGACTGATGACAGCAGTACCACCACAGTGCCGGGGAAGAGGGGGGGAGAGATCAGCTAAGAGCCTTCACCCCACCTCCCCATCCATTGCCGACGGAGCATGCATCTGAATGCGGACAATAAAATAAACAGCTTCTAGAACATAACCTACAAGGCTATCTGCAAGACCTTGTAATGGGGGGCATCCAGCCAAAGAGAAAGGTGACAAACGGAACTACACTAAAATGAAGAACGCGGGCGTCCGACTCTTGGTTTCGGCTCAGGCCGTGATCTGAGGGCTGCGAGATCGAGCCCCAGGTCAGGCTCCAAGCTCAGCGCGGAGTCTGCTTGAGAGTCTCCCTCCCTCCCCCCGCCCACACTCACATGCACACGCTCTCTCTAAAATCAATCTTAAAAAAATAAAACAAAAATAAATAAAACGAAGAATGCCTGCTGGTGAAAAGGTAGCATAAAGAACACAAAGAGGCAGCAAGAGTAAAAGAAAACATTTGCAATCTGTATTTCTGAAAAGAGATTTAGATCTCTAAGCTTTTAAAAACTTCCACAAGTCATTAAGAAGAAGAAAACTCAGTCGGTAAAACGGGGCAAGACGTCTTGTGCAAGACGTTCACACGGCTGATAAGCACATGAAAAAATACTCAACGTCCTCGGTCATCTGGGAATTGCAAATTAAAACCCAGATGAAGCCCCAGTGCACGCCCCTCGGAAGGGCCAGCAGGGGCTAAAGCAGCTGGGAGCCTAACACGAGGCTGGAGGACCACCTGGGAAAAGTAGGAAAAGCTCGGCAAAATCTCCTACAGCTGGACAGACCTAAGCCCAGGACCCTGTAAACCTGCCTCGGGGAGTGACCCACACGCCGGACACACGTCCCAGACGAGCGGCGCGGAGAGCCCCACTGCGTGCTCCGGGGGGACCGCGCGGTGTCCCGCAGCGGGGAGAACGGGTGGGCTGCCCCCCTCACGGTGACGCGGCGGACCTCAGACGGGACGCTTGACTCACACAAACATGTATTGTGAGACTCCGTTCACACCCACTCCAAGGACAAGCAAAATTATTCCCAAACGTTAGAAGGCAGAGGAGCAGTAACCTTTGGAGGGGAACGACCATGAGACGCCCCGGAGAAGCCGTGGGTGCTGGAATGCTCTAAGGCTGCCAGCTTGGAGGTCCACGGTGGGGTTCACTTGGCAAACGGTCCTCACGCTGCACGGACAATCGGTGCTTTGCCGTGCACTTGCTTCACGGCGCTCCCGAAAACATTACTGGAACATCCCAAAAAGCTCAGTGAGTCCATAAAAGGTGAGCAAGATGCACGGACGGCTCGCAGAAAAAGAAACGCGGCAGCTCGTAAGCAAAGGAAGAGCCGCTCGACACCGCTGCAGGCCGCTGATGGGGAAAGAGGGGCTCGGCCGGGCAGTGACGGCGCTGGCCTCTGCGTGGGCTGCGGGCGAAAGCCTCCCGCATCCACGCGCTCATTCTCTCGGGCTCGGGGATTCCTCTTGCAGAAAGCTTCCCGCAGACACGTTCTCGAATGCATCCCAACATTCGTGTACGTGGAGAACGAGCAGGGCTTTCTCCGGGACGGCAGAGCCTGGCAGAGGTGACCCCATCAGACAGTCCCCCAGGGAGACAGAGGGGGAGGGGCCCGGAGTGTACAGCACCCGCACGTACGCACGCACGCGTAATCCAGTCACCGTATGCCCACACGCTTGGGGAAAAGCGGTTCAGTCTTCGACGCTCAGATGAAGTAAGCTGGAGAGACACATACACACACACACACACACACACACCCCGGGATGAAGTAAGGTGGAGAAACACACACACACACACACACTCTGGGATAAAGTAAGCTGGAGACACACACACACACACACCCCGGGATGAAGTAAGGTCGAGAGAGAGACACACACACACACACGCTCTGGGATAAAGTAAGCTGGAGACACACACACGCACGCACACACACACCCTGGGCCCCTGGGAACCTCCATACGTACAGTGGTGGTGGCTTGGCCTGGCCCTGCATCTCCCAGACCTTCAGAACCAAGGGCCTCTTACACTAAGAGCTCTCATCTGAGAGCACGAGCCAGGCCAGTCCCGCGTGGGGCTGCGGGGTGTGCTCACCTGCGAGGAGAGGGTGTTCCCGTGGATTTTCTTATAGATCAGAGCTGGGCAGACGAAGCAGATGAGGCTTCCCATCATGGCGCCCGTGAGGCCCAGGATCGTCTCCACTGGGAACGAGAAGAGGCGGGAGGGGGTGAGCACCAGGGGCCCCGGCGAGGCACCAAACGCAGGCTTTCGGCAAGCCCGCCCTGCCTCCGGGCCCGGGTACGCACACCTCGAGACCAGCCTGGTGCGCCCGCAGGCACACAAAGGGCATCCTGGCTACTACCACAGGCGACAGGGAGCGATCCGCAGCCCCGTGGGAACCAGAGGCCCCACCTTCCCAGCCAGGAGTCCCAGGCAAGCTCCCTACTCCCTGCGCCTCAGTTTCCTGGCCGGTGAAATGGAGGCGACGTGGCTCCCTCCCTTGCTTGCGTGAGCCTCAGGGAGGCGCAGGGAGCAGGGGGTCCTCCCGCGGGGCCCCGTACAGGGCCAGGCCTACGGCACCGTGCTGGCCCCTCTCACAGCCTCCAGGCGCCCCGTGGGGGCTTCTCAGGTGGCTCGTCTTAAATCGCCACCCTCCCCACCGCGTCTGACAGCGCGGATCTCGCTTGGGGCCCTTCCCGTCCCTTGGTGACGTGTCATCAAAACCAGGAGTCAACCAACAGAATCCCCACCCGTTTCACTGACCAGGCTGGTGTCCCTGCGTGTCAGTCCCCACCTGGGGTCACCTGCTCAGGTTTGCACACGCCCGTGGCTCCCTGAGGCCACAGCACTGTCCCATGCCTTTCCCGGGGGGCCGAAGGAAAGATTCGCAGACGGTCTCTAGACTTTTTTTAGGGGACTAGAGAGGTTGGTGTGAGACTCTGGGTGTCTTGGCTGCGCACGGAGACTCCAGGCAGCGACGGCCCCGGGGTCCCCCCACGCCACAGCAAGGATGGAGGACAGGGGAGAGGACAGAGCGGGAAGGAAACCAGTCCCTGGGGCAGCCCGCCCACTTACCGTTGGGGATCATGATTCCACCCACCATGGTTCCAAACACGACTGACAGGGTGAGCGCTTTAAACCGCAGAGGGGGCATGTAGCCTCCAGCAGCAAAGGTCCCGTCCTTTTGCTGGATGAAAGAAAACAAAAACAAAAAGGTTTTGAAATGACTGATTTCCTCTCCGCTCCCTAGTGAGGATGCCCTTAAAGGGCTCTGCCGGTGCCCCAGGTGGGTGCGCGGGAGGCCGGCAGGTGACCCCAGACACGGTATGACCTGGCTGAGCGGCATTCCT
>CM052891.1:1052956-1076764 GCA_028534135.1 Potos flavus
TTCATTTTCGACTAGGAAAAGCTCTCCCTGCCACAGCCCAGAGAACTAGAGAACCGCCACAAGCCAGCAGATGTGGACATAACGAAGATCAGCAGAGTAACATTCTCCCGGGAAAGCGTCGCCTGAAGGTGCCTCGAGAACCTTACCTGCTGCTCGAAAAGCAGCGTGTTCAAGGCCTGTCGACACGGCAGGATCATCATGGGGAAGCCCACGGCCACGGACATCATGAAGCCCACTCGCATCATCTCCGTCACCAGGTTGGAGGGAAAGTGCATCAGCACGTTGCCTGCGGTGGCCTCGGTGAAGCTCACATAGCCGAAGCAGCCGACCTGCGGGAGGGCGATGGGGGGGGGGGCGCATGGTCCTGGAGATGGCCCCGAGCAGCGTCCACAAGGCCACACCACCGTGGGACCACCGGCCCGTAACCCGCGCGCCCACAGCCAGAAGGCCCGGCTGTCGGGGAGGCCCCAGTGCGCCTCCCGTGCGGACGGACAGCCCCTGGGCGGTGAGCTACCGCGTGAGAAGGAAGCCTCTGGATTCCCCGCAAGCCCCGATCTTCCCGTGGGGCACCAGCCAAACCCAGGACCACGGGGCAAACCGTGCCCGCCGTGGACGGCCGCTCCGCGTGGACAAGACGAGCGTGGACCAGCTGTAGAAACTAAGGAGAACACGGGCGCCGTGGAGCTCAGGGACGCGAGCTAGAATCTCAGCGCACTGCTCATTTTATTTGCAGCGTAGAACAAACGGGAACACGAGGCCCCGAAGAAAAATCTACCAAAATAGAAGGTTATTTTCTCCTTCCGCTATTTTACACTTCCCAGTTTCCATAAACAGACGCGCCCCTTTCCACAGCAGAGGAGCAAAGGTCAGAAAAGAAGTCCGAAGAGACTCCCTGCCAGCGTCATGCGGGCCCCGGGATGGAGAGACGCAGGTGCCGCCGGGGTCAGAGCGGCTTTGCGCCGAGCCGAGGGCAGGTCTGCCCTGTGGCCGCAGGGTCCCGGACGGGAAAGGAGCAAAGGGCAGGCGTGCAGGGGGGTGGAGAGCCGGGCTGTTCCGACACAGGAGAGGCAGGGCGGTGGGAGGGGCTCCTACCGTGACGTAGAAGGCAGTGACCACGTTGAGGGAGCAGGCGAAGATGGAGCTCATGGTTTTCACGGATGGCTCGTCCAGGCTGTCGTAGGTGGGCAGGACCTGACTGCGCAAATACGAGCGACTCAGCAAGCAGACGCCAGAGGAAGACACGCCCTCTGCCCGCCCTCGTCCCGGGTCCCCAGTCCCCCGCGGAGTCCCCAGCACCGTCCTTCCAACCACACCCGCCGCCATGGTAACTCCGGGCCGCGGCTGAGGTTTGGACGGCGGGGTGGCCCCCTAACGAGCTTGCCGTAAGCCCTGCAGAAGTGCCACAGAATGAAAGGCCATGTGTCCCGCAGAAGCAGGAGCATGACCACCGGACGGAGAGCCGGGCGGCGCTGAAGGCGTACGCGTTTGGGGGGTGGGGCAGGAAGCAGTCCAGCGCACCGCCGTCAAAAAACAGAAAGTTAAACAAACATAAGCAGGGCCGGGCCACCTGCCCTCGCCTCAGCGCGGCTGATCGGAGCCCGCAGGGACAGAGGGCAGCTTCTGTCCCGCGCACGGCCCAGAGCCAGCAGCACGGTGCTGCCGTGTGGCGGAAGGGACACGGCTGCTGGGCCCTCTGCAAGCGGTGGACCGTCCCTGAGGGGAGCAGCGGGGAGGGCCAGGGAGCGGGGGCGGGCAGGGGAGGTCTGTGTGCAGACCCGGGAAGGGAAGCGGCCCTCGGGGGCATCCAGAGAGGCGGCCCCTCTCCCGCTCGCATACTGTGGCGTCTCAGCGGCAGAGGCGGGGAGCACCACGGCCCTTGGTCATGCATGCGGGACGCCAGCTGGCAGGGTGCGCCAGGATGCAGAAAATCGTTGCCCATAAATGGACAAGCATAACAGTCAGTGGAGCCAAACCCCAAAACCACATTTGAGAAAGTGAGAGGAGATGTCACTGCAAGGCAAAAAGGAACTGGTGGGAAGAACCGGCCAACAGAGCTCGGGCACACTGTCCCATCGGGGCACCCACGGTGGGCAGGGGTCGCCCCGTAAAGCTGCTCTCCCCTCGGCCTGGCTAGAGGGCGCCAAGGAGCACCAGCGCCGACGGCAGAGGGCCTGCAAGGGACCCGGCACCAACATTTCAGTGCCGAGCGGCTCCTCGGGCTGGGGCAGGGTCCACGCCAGCAAGTGACAACTCGGGGGAGCGGAGTCAGACCCCAGGACGGGGATTTCCACCCCCGCCGGCTCCCAGCACACACCAGGAGCTGCAGGTACCGAGGGGAGGGGGTCGTGCCCAGCATGGGGGCATGAACGAGCGCGGAGAGGCCAAGGCGGCGGTCCCCCCCCAATCCTGCCTGTGCCCCCGGAACCCGCCGCTGGGAGCCACAGACGTCCGAGACGACGCACCTTGGCACTGCAAGGAGCACTCCCAGACTGCCCCCCTGGCCGAGCGGCCTCCGAGACTCACTTTACCCGAGTCAGATGGAGCTTCCCACATGCAGCCCCAACACACAGACCCGGGCGTCCGTGTGGACCAGGCCCCTCTGTGCTCGGCACCCTCCACGCTGCTTCTCCAGCCACAGGGCCTCGTGGTTCTGCACTTGTTTACTAGGAAGTAAGACCAGAAAGGGCCAGACGGCGAGAGCAAAGCAGAGGCCTGGCCCATCCCCGCAGAAAGGACACCAGTCATGCAGGCCGGGCCTCGCAGTCACCCGGCAGTCACCAGGCAAGCCCATCGTCCACACACTCCTGTGAGACGCGGTGGGAGCAGAGAGCTCGGTCTCCACCCTTGGCAAATGCCACTGTTTTTAAGGGTGGGGAGGTCAGCAAACGGGTCAGTCCAAGCTCTGCGGACCCCCTTGCCAGCTGCTCGCTGGGGAGAATGTGGGCGCTCTCCATAGGGCTGGCGCTCCCTTCGAGCTGAAGGGCAACCTTCCAGAACCTGGAAGAACCCAGAACCTTCTCATCTGACCTAAGACCTAAGACCTAAGACCTAAGACCCAAGACCTGACCTAAGACCTAAGACCCAAACCCAACAGAGGTGGGCTGGCTACTCCGCAGTCACCACCAAAAAGCCCAACCACGGGCTTATTTTTTAAAAATCAAACGCGCAGACAAAAAGGCCAACTGGTAACAAGGTACGCCGTAAGAGAATGTAACTTCTGTCACCGATTATAATGGGGACATTAAACAGCAAGAGTAGAGCGTGTTCTGGTGGAAACCGAGCTGCCAAGAGAGACAGTAAGTGGGAGACGACGATTTGGATCTCGCATGTGGGTATAAACACAGCAGCACGAGCAAATTTTATCCGCCACATTGGTTTACGATTGGCACCGCACGAGCCCACTGGAGCTACGGGGGGGGGCTGGCAGAGCCGGGCCCCCGTGCACCGATGGTCTTTTCCCGGCCGTACCGGATTTACGCCTCTCTTTTAAGCGGGTTACCGTTCCGACCGGGCATGAATCACTGGCTCTTGTCACTCGGTGGCGAAGGTAATGCTGCTGGAATTATGGAAATAGCCTGATCTGCATTCACAGAGCTCCGCGTGCCAGAGAGAAAGCACACTCGCGCACGCGCACTGCCCTCCGAAGGCGCCCCGGCGGCAGTCGGAAGTCAATGTTTGTGCAATTTCCTTTTAAATATTCTCACACGAACAGCTCGGTTCTGGCAAAATGCTTGGGACTGTGTGAATCAGATGGTTTTGGGCTGTTCTGTGTTCCCCACAGCCAACTCTTCTGGGGGGAGGGGGGCAAACTGGGCACTGTCCCCAGTCCTGCCGGCAGCACATCTCAGGAATAAAGTCGAGTTCTCTCTCGATAAAAATACACACAGCTCTCCCCCCGAGCTTGGAGGGGGGACAAGTCACAACAGAATGAGGCATCACGCGATGGTGGCCTGCATCGCCAATTCCAGACAACAGAGGACACCCATCTCCCCGCATCGACCCCCGCCCCAGGGGACACCCCCACACCAGCAGACGGTACTTACGACTGGCAGGCGAAGGACATGCCGAAGATGGGGATACAGCGGAAGACCCCCTCCCAGCGCACGTAGCTGACCCGCTGCAGCCACTGCCCACCGAAGAGGCCGTGCTTGAGGGACGACAGCACGATCTGCACGAGGACGAGAAAGGCGAGCTCAGGACGGACCAGCACACGAGACACGACTCGGGACCCCCACGCCGGGCCGAGCACGGACGCTGCCGGGGCCGCGCAACCGGAAGACCGCTGCACGCTCCCCTGTAGCGAGACCTGGTGCCGCCGGCTGGGGGTCCCGCACCCCCAGTTTGCCGCCCTGCGCTCTGCCGCGAGCTGGCCGCATGCAGCAGACGGGGCACAGTGAGGCCCACCTCGGTTGCCTCGGGGGACAGGACGGTCCCCGCAAACTGGGCAGGCCCTTCCCAGGCCCATCTGGACACGTTCTTCTTCTTTAAGTAGGCTCTGCGCCCAACATGGGGCTCGAACTCATGACCCCGAGATCAAGAGTTGCAGCCCCACCGACGGAGGAAGCCAGGGCCGCCCCCTCTCACACACACACACACACACACACACACACACACATTAAAGGACAAACCCGCAGAGGACGGGGCTGTCCGGAGAGCAGTGTGACCTCACCGGGTGGCCCTCACACTGGGGGGATCCTGGGAACGGCTACCCAGCGCTCAGCTTTCTAAGGAAAACCCACGGCAAAGGTTTTCCGGCGCTCACTCAGGAGCAGGCCCGTCCAACCCTCACCGTGACGGGTAGGCCCTGGGCTCAGGCCCCATGGACTCCCACTCGGAGGCCTCCAGGCGCGCGGGAGAAGACGAGCGTTCCGAGCACGCGTCCACGCCGGCCGGCCAGAACTGGCTGGCCAGGAACATTCATCTAGAAAACCGCCTGCCCCCTTGTGACCGGGCGCTGGCGCCGTGACTCCCGATCATGAACTACACAGATGTCTTTCCGCCAGACGAGGAGCCTCCACACCTCGCTTCCTGGGGCATCGGAGGGGCCCCCTGCCTGGGCGCCCTGGCTGCCCTGCCGCCCCACGTCCAGGCGGCCCCCGTGCCCCGCCAGGGCTCATGGGCACGACTCGACCACTTCCCCGGCTCTCGAGCACCTTCCCATCCCCGCCGGGAGCACTCACCACAAACATGAACACGGTGTAGAACATGAGGGCCATGGCGCTGAAGGACTGGATGGAGGCCATCATGTTCCTCTGCAGGCTGAGCGGGAGCACGATGCACAGGGACACCGCGAAGAGCAGGAACACGCGCAAGGTGCCGACCACCTGCGGGGAGCCGAGCAGGCCAGCCAGGCGTCGCCCCAGTGGCTCCCCAGAGCTTCCAACCCGCAGGCCTGCGACTAACCCCAGAGCATCCAGAAGCTTCTCCCAACCGACTGTATGCGGCTGGCCTCACCCTGCCCTCCGCGCCCCCGTCCGGGGGCTGAGAGGCCGCCCTGCAGGGGTGTCGCCAGCAGCTGCCCCACGAGCAAGCACACCAAGGCCCCAGGCCCCGAGCGTGTTCTCACCTGAAACCCAAAGAGCCGAGCAAAGAAGTTGGACCCCAAGTCGCCAATCACAACGTAGAAAGCCATGCAGGTCCCCAGCATCAGCCCGATCATGCTGCAGAGAACGAGGTCGGGCTGAAAGGGCCCTGTCCTCACAGGAGCCCGCCATCTCACCTCCCACCCTTCGCCGAGACCTGTCCCCACCGCCGCGGCTGGCTGGCCCATGACTGCCCGAGGCCGGCCGGTGAAAGAGGCAGTGTCCCGCAAACGCCCGCCTGCAGGACCGGAGCGCTTTGCTCTTTCCCGCTGAACGATCGCTGGATGACTAAGCTTTTCTCTGCACAGGAGGCCGCGCGCGTTCTATCCGGGGCTACGAACGCGCCCTGATGCTCCACGAGTGGAAAGAACCAACGGCTTTCAGAGGGCCGCTCTCCTGCGTTCACGATTCCCTAACTTACGAGCCTGAAAGGGCAGTTTCCCAGCAACTTCTCATCTCACGAAACTCTACTCTAAAGGGAGAAAGATAGGACAGTTTCACGCGGCCTCGAGGTGACCGTGTGTGCGGCTGGGGGCACACGGGGTTCGGGAGCAGTGCTGAGTTCCCCGAGTTTCCCGTTTTCACATCTTCCCTAGTAGGACTTAAATGGGACTTTGGCGCTCAACACGAATTATTTTAAGGGTAACGATAAATGGCACTTTCAACTCTTTAGTAAGTGACACTCGAGAAAAGTACCACCTTGTAAAGCAGTGCACGTCCGAGACGTGTGGCTCAGGGCGGGTGAAGGACAGAAGGGGATGGAGGAGGACAGAGGTGGCAAAGCGCCACCACGTACCTGGTCTCCACCAGCATCTTCCCCGCCTTGCCATAGGCGTGCAGCGCTGGCGCAGAGAGAGAGAGTGGCAGTCAGTCCAACAGCATGAAAGGCACACCCGCGAAGACACCGCCGAGGGGGGCCGGGAAGGGCAACTGGACAAAAACCTGCTGGTCTGGCACCTCAAGGGTGTAAGGGGAGCATTTTAAGATTCTGGTCCCATGCTCTTCTCGGGCGTACCACCAACAAATGGAAACCACAGAAAAAAGAACAGAAAGGAGAGAAAGACATGGGCAGTCGGTTTTTTTCACTAAACACAACCAAGGAGGCCCATCCCCGTGAAGTGGTGGCCCCCCACACACGGCCGTGGGGGAGGCGCGCCCGTGACCAAGGCTGCGTGTGCGCCGGGGCCGGAGGAGGCCGGGGGAGGCCGGGGAGGGCGCGCACAGTGCCGGCGGGCTCCACGCTTCCGCGGTCCATGCCAGAGGGACCTGGCTAAGGGCTTTAGGTTCACCCTCTGTGATTCCAGAGGAAAACTTAGAGAATCCCTTCTAGCAGGGCACTTTGAGGGGCGAGGGGACAAGAGGTCTCAGGCCTGCCCCTCTCGAGGGAGACGATCAAGGAGCCGGGCTTGTGAGCAGCGTGTCCTACAGCGGAGAGAAGCTGCCCGTCCCTCCTTCCTGACAGCAGACCTGCTCGGAGCAGCTGCGAGATGAAGGGCTGGCTCGGCGGGGCCCCTCCTAGGACCCAACTGTGGCCCCGGGAACCCCGCATCCCTCCTGGCCGCCCTCTAGGGAAGTTCCCATGTCCCAGGAGCGGCCAGAAAGGGGTGTGCATGACAGCTCAGCCCAGCTTCCCGATCCGAGGAGACTCGGAGAGCAGGAAACGTGTAGCCAGTTGGTGTGAATGAGTCCAAACAATGCCCGTCACTTCCCAGTGACTTAGGGAGAGGTACAGCGTCGCCAAATGCAGGGGAGCTTGGCACGTCACACAGGGGACAGAGGCCACGAACAGGCCGAAGGCGGTGAGCAGCACCGGCCTTGAGGGCCATGCCGGCCTCCCCGGCTTATCTGACTCCTCGCCACAGACTCAAGGCCGAGCTGGGACCTTCACAAGCTAGACAGCAGCCAGCACCCCAAGGCCTGCTGTCGCCCCAGGGAGGCGCTCCGAGGCTCCCAAGGACAGCAGTCGGGCAGCGCGTCTCCGGACGGGACACATAACTCAGCGCCCCACAGAGACGGCCCCACTCCCAGCCGGCCCTTGTCTGCGAGGAAGGGGAACAGCCACGGCGCATTCCCAATGCTCGGAGCAGTTGCCACAAAAAATTCCAGAACACACCTGCATCCCGGACAGCGAGGTACCAGAAGGTACTTAAGTCAGGGGACCAAGGTGGGAGGTGGCTCTCTTCACCCAGACACCCAGAACGACGTCCTAACGAGGCCGTCCCGGTTTCTGACCTCCCGGTCCCCCACTTCAAGAGCAGATCCCTCAGTAACCTCCAACCTCGAGTCTCAAACGGCAATGCCCAGCAGCCCCCGCCCTTAGCCTCCCACCCAGCGCAGCACTGGAAGGGCGGAGGGCGCCCGGAACTGTCCCTCGGGGGAGGAACCACAGTGACGGACCAGCCCCGGCAGGCTGGCAGGTGTCTGCAGAAGGGCTCCCGCCTCTCCCTGGGACAGGCACTCTGCGGCCAACAGCCCAGGCCGCCTGGGGATGAGGAGTGGGCGTGGCCTCGTACCAGTCTAACCAGCACTCTGCATAAGAGCGAGGACTGGTGTCAGGAGGGCTCTCCCAGCCTTTCCCCGGGGGGCCAGGCAGCAGCTTCTCCTCCTGGGGGCCACTGCCTGGCTTGCGGCTCCAAGGCTGCTGTGGACACAGGGCTGATGCTCAGACTTCCTGGTTCAGGGCAGGTCCCTGGTCCCACTCCTGCCCTCTCTGCCAGCTTTCCAAAGCCTCCTCCTCACCGACGCCAGCATCAGCAGGGCAGAGAAAGTGGTACAGACACCCAATTGTGCTGTTCAAGATAGGAGGGTGACCTCAAGCCAGCCGCCCCCAGAGCCGGGCCTTGGACTACATCTGATTCCCCAGTGCCACCTGCACAGAGGACGAGAAAACACTTGTTGGATAAACGTGGGTGTAGAGACCCCCGGGCATCAGAAAGGTTGGCTCTACAGCCCTCACTCCCAAGCCACGTATCCACGCATGTGGGTCACACATCCGAAGACCGGCAGGGAGAAAACTGGCCAGACAGGCCCTTGGCAGGCGCCACCCCAGGCCCAGGAGTGGGCGGCAGGCTGACCAGGACCCCAGGACCCCAGACACAGTGCCAGAAGCATCTAGTGCACACAACTGAGAGCCCAGAGGCCATACTCAGCACGGTGGGGTCCGGGCCTTGGGGAGGCCCCGGGGGGCTGAGACCACTGGGGGAGGCTGACTGGCTGGCGTGCCTATCTTCTGAAAATGAGGTTTAGAAAAGTCTATACGAGGGCGCCCGGGTGGCTCAGTCAGTGAAGCATCTGCCTTTGGCTCGGGTCATGATCTCAGGGTCCTGGGATCGAGTCCCGCGTCAGGCTCCCCACTCCGCGTGGAGCCTGCTTCTCCCTCTGCTCCTCTCCCCTGCTCATGCGCTCTCTCGCTCTCTCTCAAATAAATAAATCTTTTTTTTTATTAAAAGATTTTATTTATTTATTTGACAGAGAGAGAGATCACAAGTAGGCAGAGAGGCAAGCAGAGAGAGAGGGGGAAGCAGGCTCCCCGCTGAGCAGAGAGCCCGATGAGGGGCTCGATCCCAGGACCCTGAGATCATGACCTGAGCCAAAGGCAGAGGCTTTAACCCACTGAGCCACCCAGGTGCCCCTAAATAAATAAAATCTTAAAAAAAAAAAATCTACATGAAGCAGGATACACACGGCGAAGGAGTGGCAGGTAAGAAGTGGATGAAATTCACCAGCGTGGCCCGAGAGCAGCCACAGAAACACAGAAGTTCCACCGACAGATCCCCGCCTGGCAGAGCGCCCTCCCCGGCAGATGCCCGCGCATGGCTCACGGGGAGGGGGCGGCACTGGGGTCACGGCCAGGGGCTCACCAAACTGAGGCACCGTGGCAAAGTCTCGCTCGCGACTGCGCGCAGCAGACATCCTCCGTGGACCCCCCCACGCAGCCCCCACCCCTGCCGTGGAGCCCGCCTGTGGGAGCTGCGTCGGCTGCTCCGGCCCCTGCCCCGTCTCCAGCTCTGGCTGCAGGCCACACGGCCACATCCCTGCCCCCAACCCGCCCGGTGCCCAAGGACCCAGCAGACGACACATGTTGGGGCCGGGGGCTCTGCCAACAAAGGCTGTCTGTCCCGGACCCCGGGGCGCCGGGTCTCAGGCCACCCTCTCCAGCCATGGCACAAGCTCGCATGGGGTTTCTCGCCCAGGAGAAGGCAGAGGATGAGGAGAAAAGACCCTTTCGGTGAGTCTGCCCCGGCGCGGGAGGGCCACCAACCCACAAGGCCCAAGAGAGCATCTCATCTCTTCCCGTCCAGGACTCCTTTGCAAGTGGCGGGGTCTTTGTGTCTGAGCGACGGTGCGGGGACCGAGGCTGGACCCAGGATGGCCGACACTGCACACGGGGCCACGAGGTCTGTGGGGGCTCATGCAGCTGAGCCACCGCGTCGGGATCAAAGACACAACTGAAGGGCAGCTGGGAATCTCCTTCGCTTCCAGCGGCTGGGCTCCAGTGACCGCGAGCAGCCAAAGGCAGGAGCCCCGGGCAGCCACGTTAAAGGGTGTCCACCGTCTGCTCTCCTCACGGACTCTCTCATCCAGCCAGACCGATTTGCCTTCTCGGGGACTTTCGAAGAATACTCAGACCGCTGTCAAAAGCCAGCAGCCTCAGCGGTCTAGCGTCACCTGTCCTCTGTCAGGGCCCAGCCAGCCCCTCGTGGGACGTCTGTTACGGGAACCCCGCCATATGTCGGCCCTCGGTGGGGAGGAAAAGATCACCCCGGAGGCCACAGCCCTGCAGGCGGAGGAAGGGGCGCCCCAGAGCACACGTCATCCTGAGCTGCGTGAGGTCAGCTCAGCGTGGTCCGTTCGCCTGTAACGGTCACTTCCGCCCGCGGCTGCAGCAACGGCAACAGCCCGGCAGCACCGTCCTCGTCGGGAGGGAGGCAAGGAGGCACTCCCTCGGCTCTGAGGGCAGAACTCAGGCCAGGCTCTCGGTGCCAACGCAAAGCTGACGAGCTGCGAGGAAACCAGAGGTGGCACTGCCAAAAGCCCGCGCGCGGACCTTGCAGATGTTCTTATTTTATTTGGCCCCTTGGACTGTGCACGCCCCTTCCTCTCGCCGCCACCTCTCCGCTCGGAAAGCGGCCAGCGCCCTGGCCACACACACTGTGGGGGGGGGGCTTTCATCCAGAGCCCAGGGATCCTCCCCAGCTCCTGAGAGCCCCCAGGCCAGATCTCGCCAGCGCAGCAGCCTGAGAGCGGCGGGCAAGTCAGGGCCCTGACCTCAGAGCCAAGTGCCCCAGGAAACAGTCCCAACCCAAAGGAAGCAGAAAGCGCAGTCTCCTCGCCCTTGGGCGACATCAAAGGAAATGAAATTACAACCGAGAGCATCAGGAAACAGCAGGCTAGAGAGACAGGGGACCGGATCCCGGCCACGAGCCCGGGCCAGATGGCCGTCTCCTCCGCGGCATCCAAAGTGGGGAAGCGCCACAGCCCCCGGCAGGCGGCCCGAAGGAAGGCTCTGGGTGCTCGGGAGAGGCAGACAATGAGCAAGTGCACAGGGGGGCTGAGGGCCGCTGGTCCCGCCTGAGTGTCGAAGGTGAGGCTCTCCACGGCTGTTCGCATCAACGGGAAACAGGAGAACAAGTGTCACCTCCTCAGTGAAGCCTGTCGCCTCTACCAACGGTTTCTAAAAAACGGCATTAAATTTTGGGGCACCTGGGTGGCTCGGTGGGTTAGGCCTCTGCCTTCGGCTCAGGTCATGATCTCAGGGTCCTGGGATCGAGCCCTGCATCGGGCTCTCTGCTCAGCAGGGAGCCTGCTTCCCCCTCTCTCTGCCTGCCTCTCTGTCTACTTGTGATCTCTCTCTCTGTCAAATAAATAAAATTTTTAAAAAAACAGTAAAATAAATAAATAAAATAAGGAAGAAAACCTGTTGTTCAAGGAACTCTTTAAGCATAAATGGGAAGGAAAGTAAATTTAAAAAGGAGCAAGGCCCCAGTGCCCAGATCGCGAACGTTGCACTTCCCAGGAAAGGGCCCGGGGACGCCCCGCCGCACGCCCAATGCCGACGTCCTCACCCAGGCCTGCGTACGTCCTCCGTTTGCTCAGGCTGGCGGATTTCACCAGGAACATGCAGGACTGGTGCGTCATCCAAGAGCAGAAAGCCAACAGCAGGGCCCCCAGGATGATGCCGCACTGGAGGGGTGGAGACAAAGGGACAAAATCAAGTGACCCGGTGCCGCCGCCTCACACGTGGGGCTCCCGCGTGCCCTCTCGGCCTCCCCGACCCTCGCCGATGCCAGGCCCCAGCTCTGCCTCACTCCCCTGCCTACGGGGGACGAGTCCCAGCACTGAAAGGCACCAATTCCCTGCGTGTGGCGGCCACATGCTTTGTGACCCTGAAAGAGTGCCAGGGATGCCCCTGCCTTCGCGGCCCCTAGTCTTCCCGACCAGCTAAGCGCCGCCAACGACCGGCCTCCCCAGCTCTCTGCGTGCGCCCCCCAATACCCCACCTTCTAGCCACTTGGACCAACAGCTATGAGCGGTGAACACATTCTGGCGGGAAGAGATGAAAAATGACACTGACGCCTTTCTTATGAGTTAAACAGACACCATCTGACCCAGCAGTCGCCCTCCTCGCTAGTCACCCGGAAGAAATGGACACTCGGGCGCCTGGGTGGCTCAGTGGGTTAAAGCCTCTGCCTTCGGCTCAGGTCATGATCTCAGGGTCCTGGGATCGAGCCCCGCATCGGGCTCTCTGCTCAGCAGGGAGCCTGCTTCCCCCTCTCTCTCTGCCTGCCTCTCTGCCTACTTGTGATCTCTCTCTGTCAAATAAATAAATAAAAATCTTTAAAAAAAAAAAAAGAAAGAAAGAAACGGACACTCGTCTGCCGCTGTTTATAGCGCGTTTATCCGGGATCCAAAAGCTGAAGAAACAGCTTCAGGGCAGGGACTAGAAAGTCTCAGGGAGAATCTAAAGGGCTAGAGAATTTTTAAAAATAAGCACAGGTCTTGGGGCTGGGTTTTGAGATTGCGCTGAGGGCAGGGAAAAAATCGAGGGTTGGTGCCCTCATGGGAACTCCCTTGACTGCGTGTTTTTAACCTGCTGTCTTTCTTCTCTGCCTTCCGGGTCCCCCATCCCAGTGACATCCCTGGGTCCCCATTACAATTCAGGAGTCTGCGGAGACAACCCTCCTTTGTACAAGCCCTTGAATGCTGCCATCAGCAGACTTTTATAAAATTTCATGTTTGTTTCTAACATCAATGGTGCCTCAGTTCCTGGGGGCTGCAGCCAGCCTGGGACTTCTGTAAGAATTCTTGGGTGACTCACTTAGAGGTCGGTTCCTTCTTTCTCCCTCTACCTCTGTGTAATCTAAGTGTATTAAACATATTTGCAGGGGAAAACAAAAAAAAGTAAAAGCCTAAGAAACAAGTGTCCCAGCAGCCTCTACTAGAGGTGAGCATACACACAGTCTACAAGAAACTCCCCAGAGAAACGCGTACACGGCGTCAGAGCCTGTGTGCGGGTGTCCCAGAGCACCGGGCAGGATGCGCGTGAATAGCAAAGGCACAGGAAAAAACCACAGCGCAGCCACGGAAGGGAACACTAAGCCAACATGAGAAGGCACAGAAGGGCCTGCTTCCACAACACAGGTACCCCTGCTGGAGGTGGGATGCTGGGCCCGGCAGGGGGGACGAGGGGCTGCTGGCTGTGCTTTGTTCCTTATTCGGGAGCTAGTTCTGTGCGTTCATTCACTTTTTGAAAATTTGCCAAGAACACACCCAAGAGCACACTTTTCTGTATACGTGTTATACTTTAGCAAAACGTTAAATGTTGTTTTTTTTTTAAAGTCCCCAAGTTACTAAAACCAAACAAACAGAAAAAACCCCAAAACCATGACATGGCTGTCCAGCACGAACACACACATCCTCGAACTGCCCCCTGGCCTGCCGCGGTGCCCCAGCCGGGGGCTTCCTGGGGAGAAGATGCTGCGTCCAGGTGAGAGGCTGCCCCCGCGCTGCCAGGCCCCCGGGACAGGGGGGACGCCCTGCGGTCCGGAGCCTGCACGCGGGCCTCCACCACTAAGCGGGAGCTCTTCCTGGGCACGTTAGTCTGGCCGGGGACTTGTGCCCACCACGCGCCAGACACAAATCTGTGCACGGCTGAATCACTGGGGTCCAAAAGCGCGCTTCCCAGGAGTCCCGCCAGAGCCCTGCTGCCGTGCTGCTTTACGGACCCACGTGGAGGATGGCAGCCTTGGACCTACAGAGGCCCAAACACACACGTGCCCCAGGAGGCAGTTCCAAGCCGGGCAAGTGGCAGTGCATCGTGGGACACGTAGTCCTTCCAGAAATGCCCGCGAGTGGCCGTGCACGCTGGGATTCACGGCGCCAAGTCACAGGTGCTGCCCCAGGGCTCCACAGCGGCCAGAATCCCTGTCCTCCTGCCCACACGTTTGCCAGCACAGTCATCAGTAACTCACATGGGAACTCAGAAGCAATTCAGGCTGGGAGGCTCGAGGCAGGGAATTAATAATCTCCGGATTAAAAAAAAAAAAAAATTTTGTGCTATTTTTATCCCAAAGATGCTAAGTATGAAAACGCAAAGTGTTCTAAAATTAAACTATGGGGGTGCCTGGCTGGCTCAGCTGATAGAATGTGTGACTCTTGAGCTTAGGGTCATGAGTTCAAGCCCCACATTGGGCATGAAGCCTACATTAAAATAAATTTTAAAAAGTTAAAGTAAATTAAACTATGAGTGCCCACTTCCAATTTCAAAATGCCCATTTTATTTCCATTTTTCTCCCTATTTGGTTTCATCCCCTCAGACTGGTCCTTGCGTCCTGCAGCCACTTGCCCGCCCCAACTGCCCCTCCCTTGGCTGGCACCCCTCCTCCCCCACAAACCACCAGCCCTCTCCAGGGCGCAGGGGGAGCAGCAACTCCAGCCCTGGCACACGTGAGGCCCAGGAGTTCATTTTTAGGAAAGAAGTTGCCCAATTTGATAAGCTCACCACCCTCCGTTTGATAAAGCAGCAAACACCTATTTATTTGTGGATTAAACAGAAGGCAAATGGGTCCACGCCTCACAAACGGTGGCTTTTTTCCTAGCGGCCTTTACTGTTGGCGTGACACCCATTTTTAAAATATATTTCAGATTTTTTTCAGCTGAGCTAACATTTACATATGGTGAGACCTACAATCCGGCAAGTTCTGGGATCGCCCTGGAGCCAACACCCCAACCTAGTCCCAAGGCCCGCAGGGCTGCACCTGTGTACGACAAAAGCAAGTGCCCTCCGGTCAGAGTTTTAAAAAGTAGTAGCAAAGAGGGGGCGCCTGGCCGGCTCAGGCCGGTGGAGCCCACCCCAGATGTCGGGGCCTTAAGTTCGAGCCCCACGTTGGCCCTAAAGATTACTTAAAATCTCAAAAAAAAAAAAATTACAATAATAAGGAGAAATAACACGGAACCCTGCGATCGCTATCCACGTCCGAACCTCGGTCTGAAATCACGAACTGTGCGAACGCTCGGGCCAAGGCTCCCGGGTGCCCCGGCTCCCACACCCGCGGAACCCACAGAACCTGTGGGATCGCGGCGGCAGACCCCGCCCAGCGCCTCCCCCCAGCCCCGGTGGCTCGGGGCCGGTGAGCGCCCGGGCCGGTCAGGGGCGGCCCCCGCGCCGCTGCACTCACCTGTTTGAAGCAGAAGGGCATGGTGAGCACACTGACCCCTACGATGCTGTTCACTATGTTCGTGATCAGCCCCCAGTTGGAGGCGGCGGCCGCCGTCATAGTGCGGGGTCTAGGGCCCGGGAGCCCCGGTCCGAGGCACTGGGACCACGGGGGATGCGAGACCCTGAGAGGGACGGGCGACTGCCTGGAGGGGGCGGACTCGCGGGAAGGCTGCAGGGACCGTCAACCTCCAGACCCCGCCAGGCCGTGCGGCTGCCTCATGGCATCGTCCCCCACTCGCTGTCGCCGGCCGCCTCCGTGTCCCCGTGCCCAGACGCGGAAGAGCAGCCAGAGACCACCCAGGGCCACCTCAGCCGGTCTTCGCGACCGCCTCTAAGCGCACACTTCCGCCTTCCGCGGGCTCCTCTGCCCGGAAGTGACGGCACGGGGGCGGGGCTCCGCGGACACGCACCAATGAGAGGCCGGCCTGGAAGGGCAGGTGCGGGTCCTGCGAGGCTGGCGAGGGGAAGGATGCGGTGTGGCCCGGCGGGGCGGGCCTCGGCCGATCGCAAACCAATAGGGAACGGGGGCGGGGGTTCCGGGGGCGGGGCCCGTTGCGGGGGCGGGGGCTGTGGGCGGGGCCGACCGGGCTACCGGGTCTGCACCTGTCCCGAGCTTCAGCCGGGTTTTCCAGCGGATCCGGTGTCTTGAGCCTCGCCTTGCCGGGACTGGAGGACAAGGTCAGTGGCGGTCAGGAGAGGAAGGGCAGCGCGGCGCCTTTCGGAGGAGAGCGGGTTTGAAGGGTTCACTTTCAGCGATTCCTCCCGGACGGATGTGCGGGCGTGTGCCCGGCACCCTGGGCGCGGGGACCGGGGCTTGCTTAGCTCTTGGAGCTGGATGCTTAACCTGTTCGGAGGAGTTAGCACGCACGGTTTACGGGTGACACGCACAGGCACAGAGAGGCTTGGTCACTCCGCTGAGGGCGCACAGCTCGTCGGAGAGAGCGTGGGGATCTGCTCCCTGGGTGGGCGCCCTTTAGAAATGCACGCGGATCGGCGCCAAGAGAAAAGGTGACATTCCAACATTAAAGGAGCGAAGGGAGTGCTGTGGGAGGACAGGAGCGGTAGAGAACAAAAGGACCAGAGAAATCTAGAAGGGCTTCAAGAAGGAGGTGCATTCTAGGCGGGGCCTCGAGGAACAAATGGGAATGGAGGAGGAAGGGCTTGGGGAGGGGAGAGAACAGAGAAAGGCTCTGATACATTTGTGAATTCCTGGCACCTGGCAGATGCTCACTGTGTGTGTGCTGAATGCGTGCACAGCGACAGGAGGGCTGGGAAGGAAGGGCATTCTCAGGACGAAGAGGGGCATTCCAAGCAGGGCGGACCTCCACAGGAAGAATTTAAGGCTGCTGGGAGAGGATATAGGGGCTCCCACGGTTGTGGTCACACGGAGGACCTAATGTCTTAGAACAGAAGCTGGTTCCTCAGCTCCACTCAGGCAGCCGCTAGGAAAGGAAGGCTCTGCAGCACCCCCAGGCACGAGGGCAAGAAGAGGGAATACCAGGTAAGGAGTACTTAACTCAGGGGCGCCTGGCTGGCACAGTCGGTTAAGCCGAGGACTCGTGGTTTTAGGCGGTTTTAGGCTCGCGTCGTGATCTCAGGGTCCTGGGATCAGCCCCCAGGCCAGTCTCCGCACTCAGCGGGGAGTCTTCTAGAGACTCTTTCTACCTCTCCCTCTGCTCCTCCCCACTGCTCTCTAAAATAAGTAAATAAAATCTTAAAAAAAAAAAAAAAGTACTTAATTCAAAGCCAGAATAGTACGCGCCATTCGTTCGTCTTTAGATAAATCATACATACATTCTGTAACCTTTTTAACTTTTATGATAGAGTATGACGCTTGAAGGTACGTTTTAACAGAGAATAATAATACTCATGACTCCACCATTCAGCTCGAAGACAGAATTAACAGAAACTTAGATACACCCTTTGGCGGTCCCTCCACGTGTCCACCTTCCTGTCCTCTTCACAGCTGTCCTGGGACCATTATTACCCTGACGTTATCACTCCACTGCTTTCCTTAGAGGTTTACCGCCTATGGGTATGTCCCCAGACTATGGGGGACATTACTATTTGTGTCCTAGTATCCATTTATTCTGTCTCCCGAGTTTTGCCAGCACGTATGGCTGCCTAGGAGAGAGAACGCACTTCTCAGCCTCCTTTGCAGCTAGGGGTGCTTCATCCTACTGTTTGCAATGTCGGGGTCGTGGGAGGAAGCCTCTTGGGCCACGCAGAGCATGGTGGGAGTGGAACAGCGAGCTAGAAGGAGCCTGGATCCCTGGACGACGTCACAGAGCAAAGCCGCCATCCCGGCCCCGGACTGCCTTCTCCATACTGCCCCGTCGGGGAGAGACAAACCACCCCGTGTAAGCCATTGTTACTTTGGACTTTGCTGCAAGAAACCAAAAGTTATAGCCTAACTAGTTCGACAGTGTGTTGGGGTAGAGCATTTTTGCATTTTTTATTTTTATCCTAATGGATTTATACATATGTATTCTTTTGCAACTTCCTTTTCACACAACTGTTGGCAAGAATCATTGTCAGATTGCTCCTGGGGGTCATTCATTCTCGCTGCGCTCTGGAATTCTATTGTTCTAACAGCCCAGAAGACATGTGCTTCCGCTCCTGCTGAGGGCACCAGAGTTGTTCCCGTTATTTGCCCTTAGAAACAGAGATGCAGTGAACATTATGGTACTTTTCTCTTTCCTCCCTTAGAGTTTCTCTAGAGTAGTATTCATTCTCATACCGAGAATGGTTGTAGATTCGAGAATATGCATACCTTTGATGTTACCAGATTTTGCCAAATTGCTGTTTAAAGTACTTATGAGAGTCCTTGCTAGTTTATATCAGAGGCTAGAAAAGTTTTTTCGGTAAAGAGATAGCGGGGCACCTGGGGGGCTCAGCTGGTGAAGCGTCTGACTTCGGCTCAGGTCATGATCTCGAGGTCCTGGATCGAGCCCTGCATCGGGCTCCCTGCTCAGCGGGGAGTCTGCTTCTCCCTCTCCCTCTCCCTCTGTGTGCTCACTTGCTCTCTCTGTCTCTCAAATAAATAAATCTCTCTCTTTTTTTTTTTTAAAGAGTCAGATAGCATATATTTTCTGCCGTGCAAGCCATATGGTCTTGGTCTATGGTCAGCCCTCTCCAGTACATAGCAGAGGAGTATCTGTGTTCCAATAAAACTTTATTTACTAAAGCATTGGCTAGCCCAATTTGGCCTGAAGGCTGTACATTGCGGTCCCCTGCTCTAAATTGTCACCTTCGTTTGGTATCATCAGGGTGGCCAAGCTGGGGAATAAAATGAAATCTCATTGTGGTTTTACTTTGTTCTCCTTAATTACAAATGAAGTTAATCACCTACTCAAATTTTATCGTCCATTCGTATTTATTATTATTATTTTTTAATTAGAAATGTCAGCAATTTTTTTTAAAGATTTTTATTTATTTATTTATTTGACACAGAGAGAGAGATCACAAGTAGGCAGAGAGGCAGGCAGAGAGAGAGGGGGAAGCAGGCTCCCCGCTGAGCAGAGAGCCCGATGCGGGGCTCAATCCTAGGACCCTGAGATCATGACCTGAGCTGAAGGCAGAGGCTTTAACCCACGGAGCCACCCAGGCGCCCCCATTCGTATTTATTTTATTGAATGCCTGTTCATTTTTACCCATTTTTCTAAATAGCTGTTTATGTTTGTTCTTAGGAATTTTGAGGAAGTCTTTCTATGTGCTTGATAACTAACTCTGTGTCCCTCAGTTTTGGTTTCTCTAATGTCTCCTCGCTGTATTAGTCTTTCATTGCTGTTGGAACAAATCACTGTAAACTTACCAGTTTACCCAACAGAAATCCCTTATCTTACAGTTCTGTAGGTCAGAAGTCCAATATGGATCTCGGGGACTGAAATCTAGGTGTGGGCAGACTGCCTCCTTTCTGGGAGCCAGAGGCGAGAATCCGTAGCTGGCAGACTTCACTTCCTTCGGGCAGTAGGACCAAGACCCCTTTTCGTGCTAGCTGTCCCCTCTGAGGGCCGTCCCCAGGTTCCAGAGGCCACCTCATGGTCCCCTTCCTCCACTTTCATAGCCAGCAGTGGGGGAGGGCTCAGCTCCCTCTCACAGTGCATGTCTCTGACCCAGCCAGGGAGTTTTCCAATTTTAAGGAAATGGGATTAGATTGAGCGCCTCGGATAACGCCGGATAATCTTTCTGTCTCCAAGTCTCAGGTTCCCGGGACCAAGAGGTGCACAGCTTTGGGGAGGCCATTATTCTACGTACGACACTCATTTTGAGATTTAAGTTGTGTGTCTTTGGCAGGAATATCGTGGACGCGGTGCCATGTTTTCCTGGACCCTATCAGGTGCTGTAAGATTTCGCTTTGTCCAGTTACGGATGACGTTCTCTCGGATGGCTTGGTCAGATCGGCTTCTCCACTGTAAAGTCATCGCTTTCTCCTTTGTCATTAAGGAGTGGTTTGGAGGCTGGTAATTTGAGACCAAATATCCTGGTCCCCATCAAATTTCCAATTCCTCAGTTTCTATCAGTGCAGTCTCACGGTTTCCCATTTTATTCGGCGGGGCACGGTCCGTGACTAGCGCCGTTTTTCCCGACGCTCTCGCTACCCCGGACCTGTACCGCGAGAGCCCCTCGGCTGGCCTCCGGGCCCTTCGGTGTGTCCCCGTCATTACCTGAGCGCCTTTTTGCTTTCTTGCTCCATAAGATGTCCCCGGCTCATCTTGTCCTTGGCTGCCATCAGCCATTTCTCCAAGGAGCCCTGACTCCTTCCAGCGGAGAGTGGTGCTAGAAGCCGAGATCTGAGCCCCGGCGCACTCCAGCCACGGGATGCCACTGCCCCTGGGCGCCTCAGCGGACAGAGCTGGGAGGCAGGTGTGTATGTACCGCACACTCACATCCGGACGTCTCCCGAAGCCTGTCCGCATGTACTGAAAGCCCCAAGTTCCCAGCGGGACCTCCAAACACCCCCGGGGATCCAGGGCCTGGAAGTCCCCCTTCTACGTTAGTAACTCCTGGTTGATGCTTTCCCACCTCGTTTGGGCTCCAGTACCCTACCCTTGCCTGCCTCCACCCCCACCTGGGCCCCCTCGTGGGGACCGGTTCGCAGCACCGCCTAATTGGCCGCACTCGCCCGGGAGAACCCCGGGGGTTCGCCTGACGAAAGCACGTGCAGAGGAGAAACCTGCCCTCATCCCAGCAGGTGGCTGCAGCTGAAGAAGGTGCAGAGCCCGCCGCGGACCCCTCACGTGCTCACCCTCGGCTGTGACCTCCGTCCCTTCCCACCTGCCCTGCGGGAAGGCCACTCGGATCCTGGAGCCCGGGCTCTGTGCCGCCCTCGGGGAGACCCTTGGCATGAGCCTAGCCTTCTCCAGCCTCTCCTGCCCTCTGCCCTTCTCCGTAGCACGGCTGACCCAGCGGGCACAGGGCCCCTGGATGCATGGAGCTCCTGCCAGGCTCCCCTCGCGCAGAAGCACCCCAGGTCCTGGGATCGGAGGCCCCAGTGCCCTTTTGCCCCGAGCTCTCTTCTCCTGGAGCAAATTCTAGAACTAGAAGGCACTAGGGCATCCTCCTTAACACTGGCAGCTTCCCATGTTCTTAGAGCTTTCTGGTCTGCGCTGCACAGCGCCTGCTCCAGCGGTGGGGGGAGGGGGGCTGGGGGGAGCGGGGCGTGGGGTGATGGGGGGGCTGCAGTGACCAGGGCCTCCGAGGACGAGTGTGAGAGGCAGCCCCTTGAGACTGCTCGGAGGTCCGAGGCCATCATTCCATGGCATCCCCAGCGTCTTCCTGTCGGGGGAGGCCTGGTCGGGACAGAGTAGAGGGGCTGGGGTTCCCGCCTGCCTCCCTCCCCACCGTGCTCCTCGGTGCCGACGCACTGAAGAAGCAGGACCCTTCCCTCCCAGCTGCTGGAAGGCAGAAATGAAAGTCCCCCCCAAAAAACTTCCTCACTCCTTTTTGAGCCCCGAGAGTGGAAACGATGCTGGGGCTGGAGTCCAGACTTCCGTCTGACTCTGGTGTTCCGGGCAGGCGGACCCTGGGTCCTGTGGGAAGACCCAGGAGGGCAGAGGGGAGGGACGGAGGGAGGGACCCTCTCCTGGGGCCTCAGTTTCCTCACCGGTGGAGTGGCCGATCAGACCAGAGGGTCCACGTGGCTGCCGTCGGCTGTCTCCCTCCTGGACCGCCACAATCTTCTCCGCACGGAGGGGCTTCTACTCTGGCCTTAGAGAGCAGGCAACGGCCACATCGGCTCCAGAAGGGCCCAGCAGCCGCCGCAGCCCCAGTGGGGAGGTGTGGCCTGCAGGGGTGGGGAGTGAGGGGGTCCCCGCCTGCCTTCCTCTCTGGCCCCTTCAGTGGGAGCTGCCCAGTCTACACCGGCCCACCTGGTGGGCCCCAGAAGCGGGGAGACCTCCCCAGGACGGATCCTCCCCCAGGGCAGCGACCCAGGGATCAGAGGCTTCACAGTGTCCCCTGAAAGGTGTGACCCACAGTGGATGGGGGGAGACCCTGGAAAGTCACATGGTCCTGCCTCTCATGGGACATCCCCTTCTGGGGAAGTCCTTCCCTTGCCCTCGGGAGGCCAGAGCTCCCCCGGGTGGCCCCAGTGGGCCTCGAGTGATGAATTGCTGACTTCCCTCTGCCGGGTTGGAGGCCAGGGCCCTGATGGGGGAGGTGAGGGGACGCAGCTGGGGGCCCTGGGGCACAGTCGGGCCGTATCCAGGCTGCCCCATCCAGCAGCTGCAGCCCCCCAGGCTCCCTGCACCCATGGCTGTCCTGCCCGTGACAGCGGGCCACGGGGAGGTATGCAGGAATGTGACATGCCCGGGCGAGGGGCAGAGCTTCTGAGAGCGTCCCCAGCTGTGCCGGGTAATTAGAGCCTGCGACAGCCTCCGGCAGCCTCAGGGAGATGGAGGCAGGCAGCACAGGGGGGAGGCGTGCGACGCGCTGCCCCGGGCGGCCTTCGTGGGGGCGGGGGTCTGGCCAGGCCCCCTGAGTTCGAGTTCCCGGGGGACTGAGTGTATCCTCAGGTCCCTCCGCGGTAGGGAGTGGTCTCTGCCTCTGACGCCACCGCAGGACCCCCCGCCCAGCGAGGGGGGGAGACGGCCTCAGCCCTGTTCTCCCCGCAGACCGTAGGCTCTCCCCACCTTCCCGCCAGCGGGCTGGACCAGGATCTCCCCCCGAGCCTCGGTTTCCTCTCCTGAAATGTGGCGCTCACCACCCCCCTCCCGCGGCCGAGGCAGGACACCGGGCCTCACAAAGGGCCTGGTGTCCAGCAGGCCCCCGCTCCCAGCGCGGCCCGTCCCTCCCTCTGGAAGTGGCCACAGGGGGCCCCGCTACCATCTCTGCAAGTGAAAGGGCAGCCTCCTCTCGCCGGACTGTCGGCGACCCGCAGGCCCTTGGGCGCTGGGCCAGGACTGGTGTCGGGGTGAAGCAGGCCCCGCGTGGGAAGCAGCAGGTGTGTTTGCGACAAGAGCACAGTCCCTGCCAGCTGGTGTCATTGTCACCGTTGTTTGGGTGCCCAGACGAACACAGATGACGTTTGCATATAATACAAGTGGGTTCATGAAATTCCAGGCTGGGGCGGGGGATGGGGGGTGCTGAGCCCAAGTTCAGGCACCCATGGCACAGCCAGGGCCCCCCAGGGGCGGGGACTGATGACAAAAGTCCCCCAGACTCAGGTTCCTGGCCCAAGTCCCTCCAGTTGTCCCCCTCTCCCGGTGTGGAAGGTGGGTGTGTCTGGAGGAAAGGGGGCCCTGCCTCTTGCCCCCAGGCCGGCCAGTGCCACAGTCAGGCCCGTTCAGCAGATGGGGGTTCAAAGTACACAGTGGCTATTCCGCATCCTTTTATCACGGCTCAGTCCAGCCCTCTGTCCCCTCCACGCAGATGACTAACTACCCTGTGCTCAGCATCTGGGGGCATGGAGGGAGGCCCAGGCAGACGAGAAGCCCCCCACTCTTCTGACCTCCTAGAGCCGTGTGCCTTGAAAAAACCAAGACTTCCCTGGCCTCTGCCTGGCAGACCCGTCTTCCCTATCCATCTCGAAGCTCCAGTCTCCTTCTAGAAGCCTCCTTGGCCCTCTCCTTCCCCCAGCTGGGTTCTACCTACCCAGAGTCCCCTGCACTTACATGCTGTTGTCTCTTGCCCCGGATCAGGACTAATGCAAGGGCTTGTGTACCATTGTGGCCTCGGCGCCTGGTCCCAGGTCTGGAATAGTGTTAGTGCCGTATTCAGGAAAGGGAGTAGGGAGAGGTAGGAATAGATAGATGAGGAAGGATGAGTGGATAAACGGACAGATGGATGGGTGGCTGGCTGGCTGGGTGAATGTGTGGATGGATGAGTGGGTGGGTGGGTAAGTAGGTGGGGATGGATGGGCAGGTAGATGGGTCGATGGATGGGTCATGGATGGGTAGATGAATGGATGGGTGGGTGGGCAGATGGGTAGGTGGGTGGGTGGGCGGATGGGTAGGTGGGTGGGTAGATGAATGAATGATGGGTAGGTGGGTGGGTAGATGGGTAGAT
>CM052891.1:1077264-1092912 GCA_028534135.1 Potos flavus
ACTCTGGTGAGCTGGGCCTGTTGGCCGTGTGCAGCCCGAGGGGAGGCTGAGGGGGCTCTGCCGGCTGATTGGGGTCTCAAGGAGAAGAGGAAGAGAGGCCGCAGCCAGCCCCGTGACTCTAATGAGCAAAGGCCACCAAGGAGGGTCTGCGGAGCTAGCTGCCTCATGAAAATGCAGAAGGCCCTGTGGTTGGGGGGGGGGGGGGACTCCCCAGGGGCTGACTGGGCCCTCCCCCAGGGATGGAGCCCCTTGTTCTCACCGAGGAGCCTGCCCAGGGCCATGGAGCAGGGCGGGGGGTGGTCCCCGGGGGTCCACACCAGCCGACAAGCCACAGACCATCTCTGAGCCCGTTTTCTCTTCTGTGATTTGCACTAGGCCCACGGGAGACGCGCTGGCGGCGGTCACAGGGTCACGCTCTCCAGCGGGTGTCGGCCCAGTGCAAGCCCTCCTCGCGCGGGCAGGAGCGGCCCCCTCCCCTGCAAGTGTGTGGAGCGGGTCTGGGGCACTGATGTGGGGCGTCTGCGCCTGTGGAGCCGGGAGTTGGGGGGAGGCCTGGAGCTGGAGGCCAGGTGTGCACCTCGCCCCCCCGCCCCAGGGGCTGCCGCAGGGGAGAAGCGGGCGGGCTTAGGGCCAGTTCCCCGCTCCCCGACTGGCCTTCGGCTCAGCATTTACATTCCCTGCACCTCCACGCTCTCATTTGTGGAGTGGGGAGCAGAACGATGCCTTCCTCGGCGTCGCCGTGAGGGTCGGAGGACGGGCGCCCCGTGCGAGCTGAAGCGGGGGTCGGCTTGAGTTTGAGTCTTTCTTGGTTGGCCTCAGTTTCCTATTTAAAAACGAGTTAAGGGGCTCCTGGTGGCTCAGCGGGTAAGCGGATGACTCTTGGTTTCGGCTCGGGTTGTGATCTCAGGGGGGCGAGATCGAGCCCCGCGTCGGGCTCCGCACTCAGTGGGAAGTCGGCTTGAGATTCTCTCTCCCTCTCCTCTGCCCTTCTCCCCTCATCGCACTCTCCCTCTCTCAAAAATAAATAAATAGATAGATAAATAAAATGTTTTGGGGCGCCCGGGTGGCTCAGTGGGTTAAAGCCTCTGCCTTCGGCTCAGGTCATGACCTCAGGGTCCTGGGATCGAGCCCCGTATCGGGCTCTCTGCTCGGCAGGGAGCCTGCTTCCCCCTCTCTCTCTGCCTGCCTCTCTGCCTGCTTGTGATCTCTCTCTGTGTCAAATAAATAAATAAAATCTTTTAAACAAAAAAATAAAATTAAATCAATAAATAAGTAAATAAAAATAAAATAAAATAAAATAAAAATGAGTTAATAACAGCAAACTCAGGGTGTCCGTATTTGAGACCAGACTTTGTCACTACCGTGGCTTCCCCTTCGAGGGCCTCCTGGGGAGCACCTAGGACATCTGTCTGTCCCTCAGGTGTAAGGACAGGTGTTGGGGGGCTGTGAGCAACAGAACCGCCCCCCCATCAACATCACAGCCGCCAGAGCGGTGGCTGTCCAGGCCACAGAAACCAGGGCTCACGTTAGGATCCGCGAAGTCCACGTTTCCCTGCTGGGGCTGCCTGAGGGTCCCGGGACAGAGCTTCCTGTAAGTACGTACAAATAAAATGTATTTGTGTATATTGATTCTGTATCCAACGGCTTTTTGTTTTTTCAGTTTTTTTAAGTTTATTTAAGTAAACTCTACACCCAACGTGGGACTCGAACTCACAACCCCGAGATCAAGAGTCACCACCCCCTCCCAGCAGCTCTTTTTTATTTTTATTTATTTTTTTATTTTATTTATCATTTTTTTTCCCAGCAGCTCTGTTTTAAAAGATGCCGTGGCATCTGCTGCCTCTGCTCCCTCTAAAGCACATCTCTGCCCCTCGGGGTCGGTTGTAGGTGCTGCGACCCTGTCCGCACACCTGGCCCTCAGGCAGGCACCAAACAGGAAGGGCTTCCGTGCATCGCCGCACCCAGGAGACGAGCTGGCACCCGCTACCGGGTCCTGCTCTGCTCCTGGTCCCTGGCTCTGCCCATAGTCCCGGACAGCAGACCCCCCAGCCCTGAGGATCCAGGACCCTGCCTGGGCCTCGTGCTGCAATTACTTGTCCCATCTCTCTTACCGCCTTTCCTGTAGAAGAGACACCCCACCTTCCGTCTTCTTCGCCATTGACCTTGGAGAGCCTCCAGAGTGGTTGTTCTGCAGCCGTCCTTTGATTGGGGTTTCCCCTGGTCTGACCTGTGGCTCGATACAGGGCAGGCATCCTGGACGAGAGCATCACACCGGCGACCCTGCGGGCCACTTGGTGGGAACCAAGGCTCTGAGGGGCGGTGTGCGGCGGTCACCGCTGCTGGGCCTGGCCGAGGCCCATCTCCCCAGTGCCGCTGGCCTCCCCCCACGGGCACCGTCGGCCACACCCAGGCCCCGACGGCAAGGCTCCCTGACGTAGCACCTGTCCTGTCCCCTCTGAGCTGCCCAGCGGCAGCAGGGAGGAGGCGGGACCCAGGAGGGTAGAGGTGAGGGGCGGAGAGCCTGAGGTGTGGGGCTCAGGGTTCCTTGGAGGGCCGGGAGCAGAGCAGCACAGGGGGAAATCCAGACAGGAGTTGGCACACCCTTTCCCTCGGCAGAGTCTCAGGAAAACCCAGAGGGTGTGGGCCAAGGGCCCCCGGGGCGCAGGGTAGGACCTCTGTGGGGCTGTGTCCAGGAGGAAGACAGGAGCAGCCTGACCTATCTCTCTGCAGCCTCCAGTACCCAGAAAGGAGGATGGCGATGAGGGGCTGGGGGAGGGACGGCATCCCCGACTTCCCAAGCTCTTCTCTGACGGAATCCCAGAGGCGGTGAGGCTGGCGGAGGGGGGAGCCCCTGCCAGGTCAGTGTGGGGGCTCGAGGGCCTCTGGAAAGGCCTTTGCCTTGCCGTCTCTGGCTCTCCAAGGACGTGGGGCGCGCCGCCGCCAAGTTCTAGGACATCAGGTCAGCGTGTGGTTGGCATCTGCCAGCCCATCCGAAGACAGCCCGGGGGCACCTGCTGCAGGACGGAGGGCAGAGGAGGGGCGCCCTCCTGGGGAGGAAGGGCCGGGACAGAGGCACTCTTGGAGCCCTCTCTCACCTCCTCCCGCCCCCACCCACCCAGGGGCGGTGGCCCTGATGCCAGGGGAGCGGCAGCCCCCGCTGAGGGTCGGTGCAGCGCACAGCAGGGCGGGGGCAGGGCGTGCAGGCCACGCCCACTGGGCCCCAGGAACTTGAATCGATAAACAAGCATAGAGCAAATTCCATTTCGATGAAAGCAGCACCAAATGGCAGATTCCCAAGCCCCGGGATGGGGGTCCGAGAACCCATGGCCCCAGCTGGGCCCGCTCACCCACCCGTCAGCGTCGGCCCCGATGGGAAGGGGAGCACGGTCCACTGTCCAGCCTGGTTCCCGCGTCTCCCCAGGGGGCCAGCGCCCCCCTTCTGAATGTCCACTGTGTGGCTGGGCTGGGCCGGGGTCAGGGAGGACCGAGGCCCACTAGGCCTGGACCTTGGGGACGGTTTGTGGATTGTCAAGGTTCCTGGCTACGTTCCCGGTCTAGGAGGGATGAGGACGAGTGGGGAGAAAGGCTGGGTCCGGGAGTCCAGGGGGGCAATGACACATAAGGGACGAAGCTGAGAAGGGGACTTTGAGCGAGAGACAAGACATTGGGGCAGGATGGGTGGGACTTGGTGTAACCAGAGGTTGGGGGTGGGGAGAAGGGGCCCCTACAGCCTGTGCTTCCACACTGCTGCCGTACCCCAGCCCAGGGACCCTGGGTATGTCCTCGGGCGCGGGCTTTGCCAGGACAATGCCCCAAAGCCCACGGACCCTTCTCGCCAGCTTTCTTGAGGCCAGGACACCATTACCAGCAGGGACGGACACGGGCCCAGCCTGGGTGCACGGAGGCCCCCGGTCACGGTAGGGGTGCCGAGCCCAGGGAGCTGGGTCAGCTGTGTGGCTCAGGGCCACGGACACAGCCCCAGGAGGGAGGAGGGGCCATCGGGCACCCTGCTGGGATGGTGACTTTCATGTGCAGTTCGTCGTGGACAAAGGAGGCTTCCCCGGCGGATGGACCTGTTCATCCTGCTGTGTGGCCTGGGGCAAGCGACTGAACCTCTCTGTGCGCGTTGTCTTCAAGTTTAACGTCATTTCCACGGCAGGCCGGCCGGGGAGGCCCGCAGAACCAAAGCTGTAAACGCGGCAAGGACAGGACAGGGCAGTCGGGCAGGGCTCTCAGCGGGCCTGGGGCTGGCGGTGCGGTGGCCCAGCCGAAGGCCACCAAGCCCACGGAGGGTCAGCACGGCTGGGGTAAACGGGATGGCCGAGGGGGCCACGGGTGCTCTCTGCACCTGCCCGGGGAGTGGAGAGGCCTGTCCAGCTGGGGCGGGCAGCTGGGAGCCTAGTCTGTGGGGCCGAGCAGGGCTCCCGCTGCTCTCGCTGCCCTCCCCCCATCCTCGCCCCTCCCCCTCCCCCTTAGCCTGGCTCTTCCAGCTTCACGTTGGTCCCATTTCAGCAGCATGGAGGTGTGGGGACGGGCTGGGCGGCATCCCAGGCCCCTGCCCCCGGTAGTAACCCTGCAGCCCATCCGGGGCTCTGGGTGCTCCTTGGACCGGCCGGGTCAGAGCCATCCGCAGAACTCGCTGGTCGCCGCCAGGCCTCCCAGGCCTCTCTCCAGGGTAGGGCCCGGGCATCTGGGTTTGCACCGGGGACCGCGGAGGGCCCCTGCACAGTCACATCCTTCGGAAGGCGCGGAAGGCGGGCCCAGGGACGGGCAGGCCGACGGCTGGGCAGTGGTCCTGCTGGGGACCCCGCCACGGGCGCCGGGCCCGCCTCGCCCCTGGGGCTGCGGAGACCCGAGCCTTAACTCCCCTCGCGACCCCGACACAAGGCCCTTCCGGCCAGAGCCCGAAGACGAGAGAGAAGGGGCTGGGCCTCCTCATAGGACGGGGAATCCCGGGGAAGGTCGGCAAGCACCAGGCACCCTCTGCTTGGGTGGACCCCTGAGACAGTCACTTGTCTCCAGATGGGGGCAGGTGGCCCTGCTCCCCCACCCGGGCCCCTGGCCACCCTCTCCTCTCTCTCCTCTTGGGCTCCCAAGGGCCTCCCCCCACCCAGCCTGGAGGTCTCTGGGCAGCCAGTCAGGACTCCCCACTTCCCACACCTCCCTTGTGAAGGATGTCCCCGATGTCCTCAGCTGGAAGCCCCCAGACGCCCCCATGAGGCCCAGGTCGCACAGCAAGAGAGCCAGGAAGGGGGGCACGGGGTGGCTCGAACCCTTCCGAAGTGCTCCCACGTCTGCCGAGGCTCCGCCGGCCGACCGGGGCCGCACGGACCCTAAATTGCATGAGGGATTCCCGGCCCCTCAGAAGGCCTTCTTCGTGCTAATGGTTTTTCAGGGGTCCTTGTGCACCCAGGCCCCCGACTCCAAGCTGGCATGATGAGCAGTGAGTTCAACGCCAGGAAAATTATTAATTTCCATCCTCAAGTTTACTTCTGGGGAAGTTTGGCAATTAACTCGGCAAACCGAGGCGCCCAGAGTAAAAGGGAGAGGCAGGCAGGGACCCGGGACTGTCCTGGTGAGGGGTGTGGGGGAAGCGGGTGTAGACGCCGTCATCCTCAGGAGCCTGGAGGGCCACAGAGCAGTTAGGAGGCCGCCCCCAGCCCCTACCCATCCATGGCCACTAGCGAGTGGCAGCAGGGGCAAGACTGCCAGAGTCCTGGTCTTCTGGGCCGCTGCTGCTAAAGTGTGTGCGTGCGCATGTGTGTGCGCGTGTGTGCGCGTGTGTGCACGTGTGTGTGTGTGTTGGGGGGTTGGGCTGGGGGCCCCAGCTCTCACAGTCTACACGTGTGAACGACGACGCTGACAGTTTAGCACCGGGTCTGAATGGCAGGAGCTGGCGGCCTTGGGCCCTGTGACACCAGGGCCACAGTGTTTCAGGTTTTCCGATGTTCTGCTGGAAGATCCCCAGTCCCCAGTCCTGGTCCTTCACGTGCTTTCTTTCTCCTTTTTGTGCAAAGCCAGGCCCCTCCACTCCAATGCTGGGTCCCACCCTGGCAGCCTTGGCTCCCCCACCTGTCACGGGTCCCCTGTCCCCGCACTTGCCTTGTCCCACGGTCCGGGCACAGGGTGGGCGGCCGCAGAGGGCTGCAGAAGGAACCAGGGAGACACGCGCACAGGGGCTGTCTGGGCCCCCAGATCTCGGCCTTGCAGAGAGCCCCAGCCGGAGTCAGGGGGACCCTCCAGAGGCTTCAGGAACGGGAATGCAAGCCACGCACAGGGGAAGGGGAAGGGGGCCAGAGCCACGGGAGGGCTCCTGGCAGTGGGGAGGCCGAGGGTTCTAAACGCACCGGGCAGGCTCCCTCTGGACCTGAGGAACCGGCCCTGCTTCCCGCGGGACGAGCGGGGGACCACGGTGCCCAAGATCCCGGGGCCCTGGGGGCCAGTCCTGCCCAGGAAGCTTCCAGATGTCTGGCTCAGGAATGCTTCCCCAAGCCCGCTCTGCAGCGTCCAGGAACAGACGGGCAAGGGCTCCAAGTGACTTTTCACCGCTTTTTAAAAGGCAGCCCAGAATATTCCACTTCTGCCAGCCCGAGGCCCGGCCTACAGCTGCAGCTCCCTCTCCGTCTCCTGCTGCTCCCGGCCCATTTCAGCCAGGCCATTCCTGTCCCTCTGCCGATGCCCGAGCGGCCCCCATCAGGCCCCAGACATACGTAAAAACGTAAATTAAAATAAATTGCATTTTGAAATCATAAGTAGGGGCCATTTTATGGCCTTTATTGCACAACAGCGACTCATGAAGTCTCGTCCCCGCGGCGTTCGTCACCTGGAGACTGAAGTTCAGCTCCTCCGTCCACGCGGGCTGGGGGACGCCGGGGTCCCGCCCAAGCCCTGGCGTCACGCGGGCATACATACATTTATGGGCAGAACCACAGGCTTCGGGGAAGGTCCTGGAGGCTACAGGCGCGGTCCCTGCCTCCTGCGGGGTGGGTCAGGGGGCCCTGGACAGAGAGGCCCCTGGGCCTGGGGCAGGAGGGGGCTGCGACCTCCCCGCTCTCTCCCGACCCAGGAGGGTGGATGCAGAGACAGCAGCCCGTCCGCACTCACCCCACACCCCTGGGGACAGGGGCGCAGAGTGGGACCGGCCTGGCAAGGCTCATGCCAGAGGCCCGGATCAGCCGCACAGCACAGGGCTGGGGGCTAGCCCGGCTTTCCCGGCCCCTCCTGGGCATGGCCACTTTCCTGGGCTTCTTGCACCACTATGGGAGGGGGCTGGGAGGGTGAGAGTCCCCTCTTGTTCCCACACTCCGCAGTAGGAGTCTGCAGGGGTGAGGCTGAAGGCCGAGTCATGGCTGCGGTTGCCAACCGAGCCCCCCAGCCTCCTCCCTGCAGGACAGGTGGACAGGAACTGTGGCCCTCGTAAGCCCTCTGGTCAACCCTGGGCTTTGAACAAGACCATGTGCCCAGCGGAGAGAGAGACCAAAAGCCAGCCGGTCCCGCTGGTGCCAGACTCCACCCCCAGCACCCCCGCCCCAGCCCCCAGCGCCCTGGCCCATTCATCTTTAACTGCCTCTGGGCTAGCGCTGACCCCGAAAGCAAACAGGAATAGGATTCCTGGGGAAGGGACACTCCGGTTAGGGGCCACCTGAAGTGGCCTTGGGGTAGGGGTGGGGGCCGCGGGGGAAGGCTCCACCTCATCCCCCCAGCATCCCGCCCTCCAACAGATGTTGGAGAAGGGTACTATCTCCCCAGTTCCAAGGGATACGGGCCCCCAAGGCGGTGGTAGATTTCGGAGTGAGAGCTGAAAGCCCAGCAGGGGGTTGGGGCAGGGGCAGGGGCAGGGGCGGAGGTCCCCACTCTTTGCTGAGGTCCACTCACCAGCCTGGGGGCAAAGGCGTCACCACAGAAAGCAGGGGAGGGGGCGCTTCCTCCAGAAATCCGCTGGGCTATTGTTAGGCTTTCCGAGGCCAGGGAATTTTTCCAGGAGGTAGTGACAACCCAAAAATAATAATAATAACGCCCCTCCCCCAGCAGCAGGAATTCTGGAAAAAACAGCTGCTGCCGTGATCCGGCCGAGAACAAACCAGGTCAGGCGCCGCAAAGATCTAATTTAAGGCGCGCAGCGGCATCCGCAGCCGCCAGCCGCGCACCGGCACGCACGGCCCTCGCAGCCGGGGTGCGGGGTTCGAGGCCCGGCGGCTCCGGCCACGCAGGACCAGGGGCTCGCCGGGCTGGCCGCGTCGTGGCGCGAGTCTCGGGCGAGGCCCTGCCCCGCGGGGCGGTCGCAGCGGCCTGGAGGCCGACCCCGGAAGGGGGACTGGGCGCCGGGAGGCTCGGGGGGTTACCTCGGTGTTCAACAAACACCCAATCAATGGGGGAGGGGAAGGAAGAGGATGCCCGCCGCCGTCGCCGGGAAACAGAGCCCGACCTCAATCAGAAGTGACAGCAGACTGGGCCATCGGCGCTGGCGGGCCAGGCCCGGGCTGGGCCACCAAGCCCCCGTCCGCATCACTGTCTTCCGCGGGCCACATGGGATGCGCCTTTCTCCGCGGAGCACAGAGAGCGTGGGCTCCGGGGTGGGCTCAGAGGCGAGACGGGCTGGGCCTGGAAAGTTCTTCGAGCTGATGCCCACTCCCCACGGGCCGCACGGGGTCCGGGGTGGAGGGCACAGCCGGTTCCGGGAGCCTTAGTCATCCGGGAGCGCAGGCAGGCGTTAGCTCGCAGTAGCCAGGCCGAGCCTGCTGCGTCCCCAGTGTCCCGCCGAGGGTCCTGCAGGGAGCCGCTGTCCCGGCGGACGCTCCAGGCCCCGTGGATGCTGCGAGGGCCCGAGACTCCGGGGCCAGTGCTGGGAATTTCGACGTTTCCAGGGACCCCGAGGAGCGGCCCCAAGCCTGCTCGCGGGGAAAGGGCACCGAGTGCGCGGTACGGGGAAGGCGGGCTGGCGGCGCCCAGCGAGCAGGAGAGGCCACAGGAGACACAAGGCCGGCAGCTCCGGGTGTCCTCCCGCCTGCCCGCCCGCCCCCGGGTGTGAGTTCCTGTCTCTGGGGCAGAAATCAACAAACAAACAATTCTCGGTATTTCCCAAACTGGGGAACCCGCGGTGAGAAGGAAGGACGGAGAGAGGAGGGGACAGGGTCAGACCCACTGTTTTTCTTTTTTTACTTTAAAAATTATATATTTTATGTCACAATCGCTTTTCGTTAAGACCACAAACATCCAATTTGGCTTGGCGTAATAAAATCAGCCGGAGCTCCCTTAAACGGAGCCATTCCGGTGAATTAAGTTGTGAAATCTAATCTATTATATCCATAAAGGAGAATGCTTTCATTGTAAATTCAGGCTATCAGGCAGCTATACCTGAGGCCAGCCTCCCGTTCGGATTTGCTACTTGAAGGCTTATCAAATTACTTCAAAATGCGGGGCTACCCTCTCCATATCTCATGGCAACAAAAATTAAATGTGGCAACATTTCTTTTAATAGTAGGAAAAGGTCAGGTACAACCGCCACAACAAGGAGGTATAATTAAAAAAAGACTTTCCCCCCTCAACCTCTTCTCTGTGTTGGGAAGTGCGGTTACTATTTTACCAATTAATTCGAGTTTCTAAAACAATCTAAACGGGCCAAGATTTCCTTCACGGCTCCGTGGCTGCAAAGCGTCTAGGGCGCAGCTCCCGGGTGGATGGCATGTGGGCCCGAGAGACTCCGGACACCCGGACCTGCGGTCCCCCTGGTGCTGGGACCTCGTGGCTCAGCCCCAACCGACGCCCGGCGTCCCCACCCGCAGTCCGTGTACCTGGGCTGGGGAAGGGCCTCGGAGCCCCGCTCGCCCCTTCCGGCGCTCGTGCCCGGCCCTGACTGAGGCCTAGCGCGCCGTCCGTCGGTCAGTCGGTCGTCTCCGCAGTGGCCGGGCCAGACAAAGGAGTGGCCCACGAGGGGTTAATCCGCCCCCAACCCTTCTCTGTCCCCACCCCACACCCTCCTGGGGCAGCATGGGGCAGGGGACGGGGAGCACTCCGGTAATACTAATCTGGTTGGCGAACCGGGCGGGGGTCTGTGCTGCTGTTCCTAGCACGGGGGTCCTGGGCCCCAGGCCCTCGATGTTCGGACCACACCCTCCCCCTGCGACACCTTCCATGTCTGAGAATTAACCGGCTCCAGGCTGGGCCGGGGCATTGTGCGCTGGCCAGAAGCTGGGGGCCCCCAAGGACTCTCCATCCCCGCTCCCAAAGACGGGTATTGGGGGGACGGCAAGGAGGAGGTCAAGAAGCTCGAAACTCCCAGGTAACCGGAGGACGCGGCTCTGTCAGGCCCTCGGAGATTTATGAGGCGCCGGCGGGGTGTCGGCCAGCGCACCCTGCCTAATCTTTGACTTCCATCTAATTATTTTGTTCCTGCCACTTTCAGCTCAGTGTCCAGAGAAGCAAACAAAGGGAGGATGGGGGATGGGGCCACTCGGCAGCGGCGAGGGATCGCGGGGTTCCCCCCCAGCACAGTGGGGGCCCATTGACGCCCCAGGCTTGTACCCTGCGTGGGTCTCCGGGAAGGCGAAGGGCGAAGGGTGACCCTACCGGGACCGTGGGGGACTCACTCTCCAGCCCAGCTCAGCCTCCGCCACTGGTTAGGGTGGGGGCCGCGACACCCCCCCCAGCGGGTCTCAGAGCCCCGTGCAGTGCGCAGCGCCTCCAACGCGCCCCCAGGCAGGGCTCCTTGGGAGGAATCCCCGTGAAGGCCCTTGGGCAGCGGGAGAAAGAAAAAGAAATACTTTCCCCTAAATTGCAATAGAGGGGGTTCGTGGAGAGGGTTCGGCCGGGTGCCCCCAACCGGAGGTTGTAGAGAAGGCAGAGGGAGGCCAGATTCCTTTTCTTCCCACAAGATAAAAGATCCGCCCAAGCGGGTAAGAAAGGAGTGAAACTTGCGTTTCTCATGTTTAAAAAAAAAAATCTAAAATGGAAAATGACTTTAGTAGTCACCACCCATACGTCAACTAAAAACAGGGATAATTAGAGTGTGGGGAATTAGGGGGACCATAAATCTTCGATGCCTTTTCTACTGGAATCGGGAGCCTTTACGGTTTGTTGAGTTTTATTCTGGGGCTTTGGTGGATGCGGGTTTGCGCCAGGAGCCCGACGCCGGGGCGAGCGGGACGCGCACAGCGAGGGCGCCGTCAACCCCTCGTGTCCGTCCCGGGAAGGTGGAAACCGAAACTAAGCGCTTTGCCCAGAGGACGGGCCTTTCCTGCCGTCGGGGCCCCCTCTCCCCCGCCCGGTAAGCACGACTTGGGACAACGTGAAGGAGGGTCTCGGGGGCTGGGTATTGGTACAGAACCCGACTCCGGGTGGGAGCCTCCTTTTCTTTCCAGCCCAAACTCCAAGAATATTCGAGTGTCCACAGGGACTGGGAGGTGAGGCATTTTTTATAGCGTGCCCCCTTGGAACCCCCACCCCTTTGGCCTAGCCCTTTGTTCTCATTTATGGGGGGGCGTGAGAAAAGGACACAAAATCACCCCCTCCGTTTTAATCATCGAATCTCTTAATTTTCAGTATCCCCCCCAAACGGCAAAGAATACATTTCACTCCATGGGGGATTGTCCCCCACCGGATAGAGGCCAAATTTCCAATTTTCCACATACCACTCTTCCTTTTGTGAAACAATCTCCAAACAAAAACACCCCAAATCCAAACATCACCTAAAGCCCCATCAATCAGGTGGGAAAGTGGGCAGGAGAAGGCGCATTCTCCCCCTTAAAGTGTCCCCCAAATAAAAGCGCGCCCTTTCCTTCACCTCTCTCCAACCCTCCCCTTTGTTGCAAAGACTCAGTCCCATCCTAAGAACAGGGGCGTGGGGGGGGGGAGCTACAGGTTCACAATCAGAAGAGTTCTCCCCCCAAAACGATTCTCGGAGGACTTCTTTTGTTTGACGTGGGCATGGGGGAGGGGAAGGAGCCCGCCCCAGGCCGGCTGCGGGGCCTCCCCATCAACCCCCCCCAAAAAAACAAAGCCCGCGGCCTCCCCTAACTGGCAAGTTCGGGGCTCCTGGGGCTAGGAGGGGCTCGCTACAGAACTAGGGGAGCTGCCCGCCCAGCATGGGGCCAAGGCTGGGTCTCCCCATTCTGAGCTTCCTCAGGCCCTCCCCAAACTGAGTATCAAGCTCTAAAAAGAATCCGGGTTTTCCAGGGGATAAGAGTGCGAGACCGCAGGGAACAAAGCGCCGTCGTCCCAGCTCTGGGGCCGAGGCGGGGCTCGTCGTGTCTGGAGAATTAAACGGACCCTGGAGAAGAAGCTTTTGCAAAGGGGCCCCAGCTCCCAGCCCCGGAGCGGAGCGGAGGACGGTCCTTCCGCAGGGACCGCAGCCCGGGCCGGCGTCCACCCTGCCTGCAGCGGCCCTCCCAGAGCCCGGCAGAAAGACACGCTTGCAGCGAAAGGCTCTTGCACGCCAACCGGGTTTTTATTCGTTCCCTACCCGGGTGCGCTCCGGGCGCGCGGGAAACAAGGAAACGCACGTACCTGGCGGCGCTCCGAGGGCGGCCTCGCGGGCCCTCCGCTGGCGAGGGGCCCCCAGAAGCCACTCCCCGCCCGGCCGGTCGCCCCACGGCCCGTCCCTCCCGCCCCGGAGACGCACCCGCCGAGTCAACTCTTCAGGAAGAGCGAGGAGCTTCCCGTCCGGGCGCAGCATCCAGGGCCCGCGCCTCCTCCCAGGCCGCCGTCCCCGCGGAGGGTCCCCGCGGCCCTGCAGGCCGGGAACCGGACGCCGAGGCCGGGGAGCCGCGCGTCCCGCCGCCGGGCAGGGGCTCTCGCCGCGGGCCCCACCCCCGGCCCGCGCGCATCCTTCCCGGCCTGGGCTCCGCGTTCCCACGTTGCCGCCGAGCTGCGGAGACGGCCGCGGAGTCCTCGGGGAAGACGAGCAGGCGGCAGCGGCCGCGGTCCGGGCAGGAGCCCCGGGGCGGGAGGGGTGCTGGGCGGAGGGGCGGGCGGGCTCCCCGCGCCCCGCGGCCGCCGCCCTCTAGGGCGCCCCGCCCCGCCCCCGCCCCGCCTCCGCGCGGGAGGCCTCCCCCCGCGCGCCTCGCCCCCGCGCTCCGCCCCCTCCCCTTCGGGCCGCCGCGCCTCGCCCCCTCCGCCCCGGCCAATCGCCGCCCGCCGCCGCCGCTCCCTTTGTCTGGGCCGCGGGCTCGGGCCAATGGCATGGCGCGGACGCGCGGGCGGTGCGCGTCTGGGCCAATGGGCGGGCCGGGCGGGCCGCGTGGGGCGGTGCTGGGGCCGCGGGTGTCTGTGCGCGGCCGGGCGGCGTCGGGCCGGGACGGCGGCTCCGGGGACGGCGGCTCGGAGGCCGGTGGCTCGCCGGCCGCTGTCCGCAGCGTTCTCTCCCCTCTCGGAGTCGCCTCCGCCGTGCGGAAGGGCGGGAGACACTGCGGAGCGGGACGACGGCGCGCCCTGGAGCGCGAGGCTCTAGGGGATTTGGGCCGCAGCAGCTGCAGGCCTGCGGCCCGACCGGCTCCGCGCGCCCGGCGTCTCTCCGAGGACTCGCAGAGAAAGGCAGCACCCCGGGAGGGAGCGAGGGGGCCCGGAGAGGCGTCTCCTCCCCGAACTGGGTCCCCTGGGGTGGGAGTCGGGCCCAGGAGCCAGTCCTGGCCGCACTCCCTGCCTGGCGGCTCTTGGGTCACCCTGGATAAGGAGTGGCCCTCTGTCCCCCTGAGCGGGGTCATATTGACGGGGAAATGTCAGAACGCCAAGAGCCGGCACCCACAGCCTCTCAGATCTGGGGGCTGCGCACCTGCCGTCAGGGGAAGGGTTTCAGCCGGTGCCCTCATTCAAGCCCTGTGGGAGGGAGAAAGTTGCTGACCCCTGCACAATGTCCTTGTTGCCTCCTGACGGAGGGAGAAGGTGAAAAACCGTGTCCGGGATGCCAGATTGCTCCTCTGGTCCCCCTTTCCCTAGGGAAACACGCACACACACACACACACACACACACACACACACAGCACCGTGGCTTGCTTCTTCTTGGAGGACTTCTGCCCACGCCACTCCGGTAACTTCTTTGAAAGTAGAAGACTTGGTCCTAATTGCACAAGGAGAAAGTCACAACACATGGCCCCAGGCCTCAGAGGGTGATTTCCAAATCTGGGCTCAAAGTAAAATCACAAATAAACCCAAGTAGGATCCTGAGCACAGCGCTCTGTGGGTGGTTCCCTTTGAAAGCACTGAACGTAGAGATTGGGAAGGTCCCGCTCTGCGGGGGCAGATGGACACCAATGGACACCGGAGTGAGGCAGCCTGTCACAGGGACCTGCCACGTCACACCGTCGCAGGGCTTGTCGGGTTTGGTTGACGTTTCTTAGTCCCCACATCACTGGAGCTGATGTCACCGAAGTCGCCATGCGACTCTTCTAAGGCCACAAGGCAGCGACCTCCAAGGCCCCACTCTGGGTTCCCCACTCCAGGCCAAGGGGATCCTGAGGCAGGCCCAGAAGGCCAACCCGGGTCCGGTCGCAGCCCACGGACCCCATCTGCTTGTCCCTGGAAATTCTGCTCCCGGGGTGCAGCAGCCAAGTCCTGAGAACGGACCAGGTTCGGATGCCTCAAGGACATTGAGTAAAGACGGTGATCTAGACCCTTCCTGGCAGCCTCTGGACTGCCCCCCCCCAAAAACTGGGAAATGACAGAAAAATTTGAAATGCATTCTAACCAGGAACACAAGAAGGGGGCCCTCAGTGGACCAGAGATCCCACGGGGTTCTGGGGAGACAGGCGGTGGTGGGACTGGTTGGTCTGGCCCGAGGGAAGCAACCGAGCTAAAAACAGAGGTCACAGCTGCTGGCAGGTGACAGGAGCTCAGGGGATGCTGCTGTGGGGCCACAGGGGCAACGGTCAGGGCGATCCCCGGGGGGGTTTTGTGGAGGCAGCTCCGCCCCCAGCCATGCCAAGCAGCAGACGGCGGACAAAGAGGAGACCCTATGGGTGACTAATGCCTGGAAGGAACAGGGCGTCCCCTGTCCCCTGAGCGGCCACCGATGCCCTCACCGGCTGCTGGACCCTCCGCACAGCAGCCAGAGGCCACCGACGACTTGCTGACGGACAAATAGGACGCTTGGCATCTGAAGAGGAGCACAGAGCTGGAGTCGGCGACCCCCGGCAAGTTCCCGACGAGGGGCAGAAGCCGCAGCTGTCCGCGGAGATCAGGTTCCCCTGCCCCCTGGGTGCGGGCTAGACTCCGTTTCCCAAATTCCTTAGCAAGTAGGTGTGGCCGGGAGACCAACCCCCGTCCAGTGGAACTTGAGCAGACGGGACAGGTGCCACGTCTGGGACTGGCCCAAACCCCCCGCGCGGGGGCCTCAATGGTGACAACCCCAGAGACAGTGAGGGACCGTCCACCTGGGCTCTGAACAAAGGCGGGGGTTCAGGCCACCGCCACTTGGAGCCTGTGTGGCTTCTCCGGAGAGAAAGCAGCTGTTCCTAGTTCGTGCGGTCACGCCAGGGGCTGCAGGGTGGGGTGGGCGAGCGTCCCATGCTCCGGTCCCCTGCACTAGAATCTCACGTCCACCTGCAGGCCGTGGCCTCCGGGTGAGTGGGAGGCATTCCTGCCTTGACTTTGGATCCCGCAGTGTGACTCCTGTGGCCAACAGGTTGTTGGCAGGCGTGAAGTGAGCGGGGTCAGCCC
>CM052891.1:1093412-1117400 GCA_028534135.1 Potos flavus
GTTTCACTTCCAGCCGCCACAGAGCCGTGCCAAGTGCATCAGCTGTTCCGTAGCCATTCAGCAGCAAATATCAGAAAACTTAACAAACAGTGGCCTGCACGTTGTCTCACACGGCAAAAGTGCAGAGGTGGGAAGTCCAAGGTTAACAGAGCCACCTGTGGAACCTGTCAGAGGCACAGATTCTGTCTTTTGGCAGCATGTGGCTTATGTCCTCATGGTTGCAAGATGGCTGCTGTGCCTCAAGTTATATCCTGTTTCCAAAAATGAGGAAGGGGAAGGGCCAAGGGGCAAAGCTTTATTTCCACAAAGCTTCCCTTTATTTTTAGATGGAGAAGTCCTCAGAGGTTTCTGCCCACATTTCCTTGGTCAGGACTAGGTCACATGGACACCCCTATCGTCAAGGGAGACAGAGTCTGCCACACCAGTCGTGAACTGCTATAAACCAAATAACATATCTTCAAAACACAGAGAGCAAAAAATCACAGGGTTCACCTGGCTGGCTCAGTTGGTGGAGCACATGATTCTTGATCTCAGGGTTGTAAGTTTGGGCCCCACACTGGGTGTAGAGATTACTTAAAAATAAAATCTTTAAAAAAAATTATAGTGTACACAAATCTGCACGTAGATTTTAACACATCAGCCTCAGAAATTGAAAGACCCAGTGGACGGAAAACAATGAAGTATATGACAGCTTTAAAAGGCACGATTAACAAATGTGATCCAGCAGATCTCTATGATAGAACTTTGTGATGGATAAACAGAGACTGTATTATTTCACACAAATGGACCAGTCACAGAGTCGTCCATTTATTGGGCTACAAAAGAAATCTAATAGATTGGGCACCTGGCTGGCTCGGTCGGTTAAGCATTCAGCTCTTAATGATCTCAGGGTCATGAGATCGAGCCTGCTGCCAGGCTCCACGCTGGGCATGGAGTCTGCTTAAGAGTCTCTTTCTCGGAGGCGCCTGGGTGGCTCAGTGGGTTAAAACCTCTGCCTTCGGCTCAGGTCATGATCTCAGGGTCTTGGGATCGAGCCCCGCATCGGGCTCTCTGCTCAGCGGGGAGCCTGCTTCCCCCCCACACCCCGCCTGCCTCTCTGCCTACTTGTGATCTCTCTCTCTCTGTCAAATAAAAAAATAAAATCTTTAAAAAAAAAAAAAGATTCTCTTGGTCTGCCCCTCCTCTCTCTCTAAAATAAATAAATCTGCCCCCACTTTTTTTTAATCGAATAGATTGGGGCATCTGGCTGGCTCAGTTGGTGGAACACTCGACTCTGATCTCAAGGTTGTGAGTTCAAGCCCCACGCTAGGCGTGAAGCCTACTTAATTAAAAAAAAAACCTAATAGATTAACAGAGTAGAAATCATGCAGTTCACATTCCTTGACTACAACGAAATCATTTAGAAGTTAAGAGCAAGAAGGTTACATAAAAATTAATCATTTGGATGTTTAAGGACATCTAAATAACTCTTGGCTAAAGAAGGAAATCAAAACAGCAATTGTAAACTATTTATAAATGAAGAAACAATGAGAATACTATAAGTCTGTGTGCTTATCCTCAAGGAATAATTGAAAATGTATACCCTAAGTACGTTATTGGAAGGCAAGAAAGACTGAAAAGGAACAAATTCAGCTTTCAACTGGAGAAGTTTATAAAAAGCAGTGAAGAAATCCCAACATTTTAGTTAAGGTTTTTGCATTCGTGTTCATAAAGGAACAGAGGACGTTGAAATGAATTTCTGCTGGGTTTTCCCCTTTGGGTTGGCAGAAGAGTCAGGAAGAGTCCTGTCTTCTACGCTTTGGGGGGGGTGTCTCCCTATCTGCTACTTACCCGTCCCATAAAAAGGTGGCCAAACCTACCTTAAGACCATCTGAGCCTGGTGACATTTTTCTGGCTAGATTCTTGACGATCTTGTCAATTTCCAGTGGTTATTTCTACTTCTTCTTGAGTCAATTTTAGGCTCTTTTTTCCCCTAGGAAATACTCTAGATTTCATTTTTTATTTTGTTGGTGCCGAGGTATACACATTCTCATACGCAAGCAAACAAACCCCCAGCTCTGCATTTGGATATTTGCTCCCTTTCCCTATCCCGTGCTTGTGAGTGTGTGTGTGTGTGTGTGTGTGTGTGTGTGTGTGTGTGTGTCTACACTCCCGAGGGGTCTTCCTGCAGCCCCAGAGGGGCCCTCATTCTGACAGTGACGTCTCTGCTGTGTCCTGTCACCCTTCTTTCCCCACTGGCGTGTCTCTCCATGTATAAACGCGCTCAAGTCTCTCTCAACCTGAAAGTAAATGGCATCAGCAACTACAAACCCACCCAAACACCTCCCTGTGCGCGGACTGCCCCTTAGCCCGCGCTCTACCCCGCTCCCCCTCTCCTCCGCAAAACATCTGGAAAGGGCAGTCCACTCCAGGGCTTCTGTCCAGTTTTAGTGTTTCCCCAGTCCTTTGGAACCAGTACCCCTGTAAAATAGAATAAAATGAATGACTAGAAAAAATAAAATAAAACCCCAAAGGCCTCCACGGCGCGGGCCCTAATTCTGCTGGATTCCACAGACGTTGACAACCCTGCCTGCTCGCTGTGGACGTTGCTAAATGCTCGCTCTGGGCTCCCGTGCCGCCCAGCCAGGCCTGGCGTGCAGCCCGCCAGGGGAGTGCCGGCACGCTCTCGAATCCACCGCCCTGGGCCCTGCTTCCACCTTTCCTGGCTCGGCCAGCAGAGCCCTCCCCTCCCTGGGCAGCTCCCTCGAGACCACCTCTGGGCCTTTTCTTCACTGAAGTTGCTCTCCTGTCTCCCCTCCTTCCTCTGTCTCTCCCTCTTTCTCCGCCCACCCAGTGCATCCTCTTCTCTGGGCCCTCTGCGTGCTCTCTCTGCAGGACCACGCGGTGGGCTGGATCTTCCAGGCCTGCACGCTTAGAACGTCCAGATTCTCCCTGAAGCCTCCTCCCTGCCTCCTAGATCCTCGGCCACCTCCTCCTTGATGTCCTCACACCTCCCGGTCAGCACCCTGTGTCTCCCAGTCAGCCCCCTGCGGCGGTTCATGTTCTCGGAGCTAACTGGGGAGGATCTAGGTTGGCTCACAGAGTGGAGGGACGAGCTCCATATCCAGGCGGGGGGGGGGGGGGCCAGGACAGAAGCAGGGGTGCTCCTGGAATCCAGGGGGCAGGAACCCCCGGGAGGTGTGCTCAGGCCTCTCCCTGGGGAGTTTCTGCCCTGCTCCCCTCACTAATGTTGCACGGCGGTCCTCAGACCCCGTGGCTAAAATCCCCACTTCCTTAGGCTCACACGTTCTGTGAGCGGGAATTGAGACGTGACCCAGCAGGTCTGGTCTCTGCTCCACGAGGCCTGAGGTTTGGGCCGGGAAGACAGCTGGGGGTGACTCGAACAGCCCGGGGCCTGGAATCATCTGGAAACACCTGCATTCCTATTTCTGGCGGCCGATAGCAGCTGTGGGTCTCCCGTGGCCTCGCGCCCGGCAGCCCGGGGCGCCAAGCCGCTGGAAGCTCAGCCCGGGCCTCGGAAGGGAGAGAATTAGGTAGAAGCTGCTGGTCTTTTCTGACGGAGCCCAGCCAGTCTGCAAGACCAGCCCTGGGTCCACAGGGCGGGGGCGACGCAGATCTACCCGCTCATGGAAGGAGCATCAAATCATTTGTGAGCATCTTTGTTTTCAGACTGCGGCAAGAAGGAAACGGCGCCGGAACTCGTCAGCCCTGCCGGAGTGGAAATTCCAGGCCGGGAGAAGCTGAGTGCTCAGTCCCGTTGGTATGCAGAAAGACCCCCGGGAGAGCCTGCTTCAAATTCAGATTGCTGGCCAGGAAATTTGGTCACTTAATTCAGGGTGGGGCCTGGGAGGCTCACAGAATACCTCCCATAGTGATTCTGATGTGGGGTCCCCAGGGGCAACTCACTTTGAAAGACATCGCAGTGATTTTCTCCGGGTTTTTCCAAACTCCGAGGGCCAGCGGTCAGGATCTCTACACCCCGGGCCCCAGCCAGAGCTGGGCGGATACGTGAGGGAGGGGTGGGCCCCAGGCCCGGCTGGGGCATGAACGGGGGTCCCGGACTGGGGGAGATGGGAGAGATGGGAGCCGGGGCCGATGTTCCTCGGCTTTGCTGGCGGCCTCACGTCTGTCCCCTCGCATCCTGTGAGCCACACGCAGGCAGGGCCCTCTCCTTGTTTCCCGTCCCCCAGCACTGGGCCAACGTCTGCTCACAGCATCTCCACAAATCCTAGGAACGGTCTGGATCGGCGGGGTTGTGGGCCTGAGAAGACTTTTGTCCCCGGAGCGCCGGCGGTTCTCCATCTGAGTGCACATCAGAACCTACGTGGGCACCTGCCGACAGGCCATCAGGGAATCCCGCTGAGAGGCTGCAGAGGAGACCGGGGACCGCATCTCTTCCTAAACACTTAAAGTTTTATCTGCACATGCAAAGGATATAAGAAATAGCGTACCACAATATATATTTAGCAACTATACAAAATCACATTAGACACACGCACACATGATACAGGATTTGTTGTTGTTATGCTTTTTATTTTGAAATAATTATGAATTCATGCGCCGTTGTCGGAAATAACACAGAGAGCTCGCCTCCCCTTTACCCAGGTTCCGCCCGTGGTCACATCCTGTGAAATGGGCCCGCAGCATCGTGACCTCGGTATTGGCCTGGACGCAGTCAAGATACACAACACTCAGTCGCCGCCTTCTTAGGGTACCCCCTCCCCCGCAACCTCTGCCCCGGCAACCACCGGCAACCACCGGCCGGCCTCCATTTCCATAATTTCGTCATTTCATGAGTGGCATGGAAGAGGGGTCACACGGTCGGTGACCTCCGGGCCTGGCTTTCCTCACTCGGCTGTCGTTCCCGGCAGCTCCCCCAGCAGTGTACCCCCCACCGTGTGGAGGCCCCACCAGCCAGAGGTCACGTGCGTTGTTTTCTGGTCTTGACCATCACAGTAGAACCGCGGCGTCCAGGAGCTCGGGGTTCTGTGCGAACACAAGCCTCTTCTCTGAGATGGTAACGCCCACGAATGCAACCGCCCGTCAGGTAGCTGTGGGTTTGGATTTAAGGGACCCCGCCAAGCCGCTGCCCGGACCGACGGCGACCCCCGCGCTCCCGGCCGTGGCTTCTGCGACTGTGGGAGCCCTTCTGTGGCCCATGCTGGGGACTCGCTGTGCCTTTAGCTCGCGTCTCCCTGACAAACGACGACGTTGAGCGTTTTCTCGTGGGCTCACTTGGCACCCGTACGGCCCCCGCAGGGAGATGTCTGTTCATGCCTCCTGCGCGCTTTCTGATCCAGTCATCGTGTTTCCGCTGCTGGGCTGGGGAACCGCGCACCCTTCGGACGGGAGCCCTTGCATGGGTTTGTGGTTTGCGCGTCTTCCTCCAGCCGGCAGCGCGGACAGGCCCGGTTGCCTTTTTTCCTAACTTTGTACTCTTTTTTTTTTTTTAGATTATTTATTTATTTGAGAGAGAGACACAGCGAGAGAGGGGACACAGGCAGGGGGAGTGGGAGAGGGAGAAGCGGGCTCATCAAGCAGGGGGCCCGATGCGGGGCTCGACCCCAGGAGCCCGATGCAGGGCTCGATCCCAGGACCCCGGGATCATGACTTGAGCCGAAGGCAGACGCTTCACCGACAGAGCCCCCCGGGCGCCCCTTAACTTTGTCCCGGTGAACAATTTCGAACTTACGGAAAAGCGGCTGGACTAGTACGGAGTCCTTCCGTCCTGTTTGCCCAGATTCCTCCAGTTGTGACGTTTCGTCACATTGTGTTGCCCTAGCATTTTACAGCTTTTTTTGAACCACTGAGAGTTCGTTGCAGACACGATGCCCATTATCCCTTCGCACTGAGCGCGTATGTCCTCAAATGAGGACAGGCTCCCCCATAGTCATGGCATAGCAAGCAAAATCAGGACATTACTATTGATGGGACGCTACTCTGCAAGCACAAACACTGGGAGATCTCACAGATTGCCCCAGACGTGTCTTAGCTCCAGAATCCAGCCCGGGGCCACAGGTCGGTCTGTTGTCCCGTTCCCTCCGTCTCCTTCCATCTGGAATCCGAGTCTTTCTTTGTGGCTTTGTCATGCAGGCTTGGGAAAGCTTGCAGGCCACACTTTGGTCTGATGGTCAGGGTCAGTGCCTTGGCAGTGACGAAGGAAGGCGAGCCAAGCAAAGCATGTCAAGCAGATGGGTAAACTGAGGCCAGGAAAATACAGGGGCTTGCTCGGTGCGGCCTGGCTAGGGACAGAGGGGTTCCCGAGCTCGCCAGCGCCTTCCCTAAGGCCTCGCACCTGCTGGGACTCTGCATGTTGCTGTCCCCACTGATAAGGCAACCCAGAAGGTCAGAGGACAAAAGGATCACTTTTTCAAAATCTACTTTATTATTTTTTTAAAGGTATATTTTAAAGATTTTATTTATTTATTTGACAGAGAGAGAGAGATCACAAGTAGGCAGAGAGGCAGAAAGAGGGGGGAAGCAGGCTCCCCGCTGAGCAGAGAGCCTGATGCGGGGCTCGATCCCAGGACCCTGAGATCATGACCTGAGCCGAAGGCAGAGGCTTTAACCCACTGAGCCCCCCAGGCGTGCCTCAAAATCTACTTTAAAAAGTGATACACTGGGCGCCCTGCTGGCTCTGTCAGTGGAGCATGAAACTTTTGAACTGGGGGTCATGAGTTCGAGGCCCATTTTGAGCACAGAGTTTACTTTAAAAAAAAGAAAAATTTAAGAAAACGTTTAAAAATATTTTTTTAAAAAAAGTAATACCCTGGGCCACTTTTTTACACCATACCCAAAAATAGACTCAAAATGGCTTCAAGACTTAAATGTACAAGTTGAAACCACAAGCCTCCTAGAAGAAAACCTAGTAATTTCTCTGACATCGGCCTTAGTGGTATTTTTTGGATCTGTCTCCTCCGGCAAGGACAAGGAAAGCAAAAATAAGCAAGTGGGACTACGCAAAAATATAAAGCTTCTGCACACTGGGGAGCTCAGCTGACTCAGTTGGTGGAACATGTGACTCTTGATCTCAAGGTTATGAGTTCAAGTCCCAGGTTGGGTGTAGAGATTACTTTAAAAAAAACCTTCTGCACAGCAGAGGAAACCATTAGCAAAACGGAAAGATAACTTACTGAGCAGGAGAGGATATCTGCGAATGACATTCCTGACAAGCGGTTAACATGCAATGTATAAAGGACTCATGTAACTCAATATGAATAAAACCCAAATAATTCAATTAAAAAATGGGCAGAGGACATGAACGGACACTTAGATGGCCAACAGGCACATGAAAAGATGCTCTTCATCACTCATCCTCAGGGAAATGCAAATAAAAACGACACTGAGATCTCACCTCGCCCCTGTCAGAATGGCTAAAATCAAATAGACAAGAAGCACAAGTGTTGGCGAGGGTGCGGAGAACAAGGACGGACCGTGCACTGTTGTTGGGGTTGCGCACTGTTGCAGCCACAGTGGAGGACGGTACGGAGGGTCCTGAAAAAACTAAAAATAGAAGTACCGTTCAATCCAGCAAGTCCACGTCTAGCTATTCATCTAAAGAAAACAAAAACATGAATTCTGAAAGATTCATGCACTCCTTTCTTTGTTGCAGCTTTATTTATGATAGCCAAGACGTGGAAACAACACAAAGATCCACGGATAGATGAATGGATAAAGAAGTGCTGCGCGCGCGTGCATGTGCACACACACACACACACACACGCACACACGTACACGATGCAATGTTACTCAGCCACAAAAAAAGGATGAAATCCTGCCGTTTGCAACGACGTGGATGGAGGTAGAGGGCATTACGCTGAGTGAAATAAGTCGGAGAAAGACAAATACCATATGATTTCACTTATAAAGCAGAAATCTAAAAAACAAAACAAATACTCAAAAGAAAACAAAAGAGAAACAGACTCACAGATAGGGAGCACAGACCGGTGGTTACCAGAAAGGGTGCGGACAAAACGGGTAAAGGGGACGGAGAGGGGTGATCTTGGGGTTACAGAGAACGTAAGGCACAGGGATGGGATGAGCAGGGTGAGGAGCGTGGTGTTGATACTGTTACAACTTCGTAAAGTGTAGGATGCAGCGTCACTCTGCCCTGCGCCTGAAACTCCTACCTATTCTGTCAACAGCACTTCAACAAACATTTTTAAAATGTGATATGTCAGGGGCGCCTGGCTCTCTCCTGTGGAGCGTGGGACTCTTGATCTCCGGGTCATAAGTTCGAGCCCCACATTGGGTGTAGAGCTTACTTAAAAGTTTTGATAAATAGGGGCACCTGTGTAGTTCAATCTTTACGCATCTGCCTTTGGCTGAGGTCATGGTCCCAGGGTCCTGGGATTGAGCCCCGCATCGGGCTCCAGCCCCACGTTGGGCTCCCTGCTCAGCGGGAGGCCTGCTTTTCCCTCTCCCACTCCCCTGCTTGTGTTCCCTCTCTCGCTGTGTCTCTCTCTGTCAAATAATAAATAAAATCTTTTTAAAAATGTGACACATAAAACTTTATTGTCAGGGGCACCTGGGTGGCTCAGTAGGTGAGGCGTCTGCCTTCAGCTCAGGTCATGATCCTGGGGTCCTGGGATCGAGACCAGCATCGGGCTCCCTATTCAGAGGGGAGCCCGCTTCTCCCTCTGCCTGCTGCCACCCCTGCTTGTGTTCTCTCTCTCTCTCTCTCTATCTCTCTCTCTCTGACAGGTGGATAAATGAAATCTTTAAAAAAAGCAAAAACAAACTTTAACTTGAGAATTAGTCTTTATATTTCGCGACCATGATATTTTTGAAGGGTCCAGGTGACTGACTTGGTAAGCTATCCCTCCGTTTGGGTTTGTCTGTTGTTTTCTCCTTGTTGGGTCCCGCTTCTGCGCTTTTGGGGAAATCTCCCCGAAACGATGTGTTGTTCTCCCTGGTGCATCGCACTGGGAGGTACACAACGTCTGTTTGTCCCAGTGCGGGTGGTATTAACGTTCGCCGCCCAGTGAAGATCACATCCGCCAGGTTTCTCTGCCATAAGGTTAATTAATTCGTATTTTGAACTCACAGAACTAATAAGCAATAATTAGCAGACACTTTGCAAGGCAAAGCGCTGAGTCTGTGCGCGTGTCCTGTTTTCGCCAGCGATGAATGCGCCGTCTGCCCGACTCATGTTCGCTAATTGCGGCGTTCCTTCCGCATTTCGGGGTCTGCTTTCTGTCCCATTTCTGTATTCGTTCATTTATTTACATCATGAATTATCTCTACCGTAAATAAAGATAGCAATCCATTACGATCGTTATTCTGTTGCTCTATTCGTCCCAGGTTTGGCCGGTGGGAACCCTCTTCAAGCCCCTTCCCGCCTTCCATGCCTTTACCTTCTTCCTCTGAGCACTTCCTTCCTTGGTGGCCCCACACCCGTTCCAGGCACGTCTGGGGCCTTCCCCGCCCTGGCCCTGGAACCCGCCATTTCTCCAAAAAGCCCTCGTTCCTTTCAGAGGAGAGTGGAATTTGGAAGCCAAGGTCTGGGCACCGGGTGTGCTCACTGCTCTCGGGACTTTGGTTTCTGGGCCCTTTGGGACAGACGGAGCCAAGGAACACACCACCCGCACACCGCTGGTGTCTGTTTCTGTATTAAAAAACCGGTTCATGCCAATAGGCGCTCACCCAAGATGAGGGGCGGGACGTGGGAACCCTATGCTGGGCGATGTCAGCAGACTCCACCTGGCTCCAGGGACGTGCTGGCTGGGGGACCCCCTGAGCAGCCACCATTGAGCCCCGAGCCCCAAAACGGGACTTGTCTTCATTCTTCTGGCCTCAGTGCTGCGGTGGCTTCGGGTCTCGGGTCCGGACAAGCCAGAGCGGTCCTCGGTGGGCCGGGGCACGGTGAGCCCTTGCTGGCCGAGCAGGTCTGTGCCAGTGGCCTCGTGCAAGAGCCGGGCACTCCCGGGCTCAGAATCCCAGCAGTGAGCCGAGAGGGCTGCACCCGAGGGGCCCCGTGCCCCATTGGGGCTTGTCCCCCTCCCGCCACTGTTCAGGCTCTGCTGTGCTCTCAGAGTCACTTCGAACCCACCCTGGGCCTAAAACCTAAAAGACAGCCCGCCCCGATGAGCACCAGCCCTGAGCGTAAAGTTTCTGGACGTCGCTCCCTCAAGCAGGGCTGTGCGAGGACCCTATTCGGTGTTGGCAGCGCCAGACCAAGCCTGGCATCTGGAATTCCAGAGGGAAACCAAACCGTGCCGGCCGCTCTCGGAGGGGGAAACTGAGGCCCCAAGAGAGACCACACACCTGCCAGCATCGGCCCTGCTCTGTGCACAGTTCAGTCTGGAGCTCGGGGAAGGGCCTGGAAAGGGCTGGAAGGCGCCTCGGCCCTCGGAGCAGGAGCGGACCTTATCTCCCGACGCGCATGGAGGCGCGCGGCCCTCTGTGCTTACGGGTTCAACTGTTTGATGAATTTGTCATAACTTGAAAGGCCCTGGTTTATAGCGCTCACTTCCTGTTCCCGTCCAGTTGCCAACATAACCCCAGGCAGGTTAATTGCACGTCCATCAGCCGTGGGGGGGGGGGTGCGGAGCCCCGCAGCCTCCCTGGGGGGGGGGACCCAGCTGTGCTAGCGCCCCGGCCGCGCCCAGCTCGTGGGCCCCCTGTGCTCCAGAGCCCGCCTTCTCCACCCCTTCCTGTGAAGTCGACCAGATGGGAACAGGAGCACCGACACCCCCGTGTTTGCCAAAGAGGGTGGGACCGGCCCAGCCCTCCTGGAGAGTCACGGAGAACAGTCGTCATCCGAAAGCTGAAAGCCGCCGGGCCACCAGCTCGGGCTTGGAGAACTAGGGGCGGCGGGCAGCTAAGCGGGGAGGCAGGGCAGCGTGGGGCTGGGGCGGCGGGGCTGTCCTGCCGCGTGTCCCCGTGGCCGCCGGGAGGGCGCCAGGCCCCTGAGCATCCCTTCCCTCGGTCATCTCTACCGTCTCTACTGTTTGGACTTTGGTTTTTAAGTATTGTGTTATTTCCCTCCGACCTCCATGACACTTTCCCACTAACCGGGTGCCCGAAAGCAGCAGGAGCTTACACTCTTACCATTGCAGAGGCCACGGGCCCTAAACCAAGGTGTGGGCGGGGCTGAGCACCTTCCAGAGGCTCCCGGGAAATTCCTCCTCGCCTCTTCCAGCTCCCGCTGGCCCGGGGCATCCCCCCAGTCTCTGCCTCCCCCTCACTGGATTTCTCCCTGCCTGCGCATCTGAGTCTGAAATGTCCCTCTCCCTTTCTCCGACTGCGAGGACTCCTATCATTGGATTTAGGGCCCAGCCTAAGTCCAGGATGACCTCCTGTGAAAACGGGCTGTCATTCAGAAGCAGGAGGGACCGCGGACCTAGAGCGCGGCCCCCCGTCTACGGGTGCAGGTGCATGGCCCTGAAGGGGACCTGGGCCGGGCCGGAGCCCTCAGCACCCAGGCGCCTGCGCGGCTGGGCTGCCTTCCCAGCCCCCCTTTCCTTGGCCTGGGACACCCTGGCTGGGACCCTGGCGGGAAAGCCGCCGTGAGAGCCTTGAGGTGTATTTGAGACCAGCTTCAGGTGCTGCAGAGACCAAGTAGGGCCGGGGGTGGGGGCTGCCGCTATGACCGCCTGTCCCAGCGTCCCCTCCTGGGGCGGCTCTCTGCCCACACAGAGCCGAGGAGCCTGCAGGGCGCGGTGTTTGGGGGACAGGGGACAGTGATACCCAGGAGCATGTCGGGGCCGACAGAGGGGGCCTGCGGCTCTCCCGACCGGCCGGACGATCGCCAGCTGCCGCCCTGGGCCTGCGGGACACTGGGCGGTGCCTGGCTTCCCCAGGGCTCCCCCTCTGCCCTCCTGCAGCTGGGACAGGAGGGCTGGCCCAGGACATTACCCGTCAGGACTCGGGGCCATTTCCTTGCCCCCCCGACCCCAGGGCGAGCAGCCAGCTTGTCCCACCATGTCCTGCCCTCTTGGGCCCCCGGCTGCCCTAACCCTTCCTGTCCTCCCAGTGCTTCTCCTCTAGGGTGGGGTGAAGGGCTGGGAGGCCTAGGGGGTCCCGAGGGAAGCTGCTGGCCCTTCCTGGGCTATTTCTGCAAGGCGGGCCGTTCACACCCGCAGCGCCCTTGGAGGGAGACTGGAGAGCCCCGTTTGCAGATGAGGCAGGATCAGAGGCACCCAGGGGCCCCTGCTGGCTGGGGGTGAGCTGGGGGGTAGAGCCAGAGGGGAAGAAGTGGGGTTCCCAGAGCTCCCTGCTCCTGCTGCCGGGTGGGGGGCGGTTCCCCGGCTCCCGGGGACTCAGGCCCTACGGGGGGGGGGCGGGGGGGGGAGGGGGGACCGCAGTCTCTATAAAGTGAGGCTCCAGGGATGGAGAGTGGGGACGGCTGCAGAGCACTGCGAATGTGCTTAAAGCCACCGAACTGTACTTACAACGGTGCGAGCGGCCCCTTTCCGTACATTTCACCACACTAAAAACCAAGTCAAAACTTGGAAGAGAAAAGAAGGAGGCAGAGGGAGACTTGAGACACAGAAGAGATGGAGGCTGGCGGGGGTGGGGGCGGGGACGGGGACTGTCGTGGCCACCAGAGGCCAAGAGGCAGGACCCGACTGTCCTCAGAGCCACATGCGGCCGGGGGCTTCTGGCCTCTAGAGCTGCCGGAGGACATCTCTGGTCAGCCCTCCGGTGACGCTCACGCCCAAGGCCTCCGAGCGCTGCTCCTTTGCTGGGGGGCGGGGGAGGTGGGAGCCGGTGCGCGGCTGGGGTCACTGGGATGGGAGGCAGGGGTCCTTCCCTCCCCAGCTCCCCAGCGCGGGTCCGACCAGGGCCTCGGGGAATCCTCCCCTGCCAGGAGGTGCCCGCCCCTTGGGGACACGGCCGGGCTCACGGGGCACAGAGGGGATGGTTCTCAGGGCGGGGCCTCCCTACAGAGTTGAGAGGTTGGGGCCAGGAAGCCAGTTCGGGGAGGGGACCCCGCGGTCCCCACTGCGGTGCTGTTCAGTCTTGTTCTTGGTTGGCCCAGGGGACGACACCTCGGTAAGACCTTCCTCTTCCCGGCTTCCGCTCCCTGGCCCAGTGGCCCTCTTGCTTCTCCCCCACCCCCGCCCAGGCTGCCCCTTCTCACCCCTGCACGGAGGTCAACCATACCTCTGCTTTCCATCGGAGCCACACTGAGACTCCCCCGGCCGACTCTGCACGCTGGGGGGTGGCTCTCGCTCACTCCAGACCCACCTGGCTGCTCCAGCGCCGGCCCTCCCCAAGCCGAATGCCATTCCCTGACCTGCAGCCTCCTCCCCTGGGCTTGCCCCCCGCCCCCGGGGCCTCCCGACTGTCACGGCCATCGCTTCCACGCTCAAAACTCTCCCCTGGCCTCTCATGCCAGTCTTCCCAGTGCCTGCAAAGACCTCCGGCATCCAGCCACTGGCTCCCCCGGCCCCTGCCTCATCTCTTCTCCCTCCTACCCCCACTGAAGGCCCACTGGCCTCCTTTCATTCCTAGAAGCCTCAGGGCCTTTGCACCTGCCAGCCCCTCAGCCTGAAACGATCCCCTGCTCCCCTGCCACAACTTTCATGACTTGGTCCCGCACTTCCTTTATTGCTTCACTCAAATGTCGTCTCTCGTGCCCTGTCTAAATTTGCAAGACCCCTCCAGCCTCCCGGGGTCCATGCGTTCCCTTTGAGCGTGCTTTAGAGTCGACTCTTTGGCGCAAGCTCTTGCCCCCGCCCCGCACCCACCGCAGCCCAAGCTCCACGGTCAGCTCCTCAGGGCTCCAGCTTTCTGGGCGCCCACAGCGGGCCCGCACCCGATCCGGGGCGACGGTGTGAGGATCGGCAGTGAGGACGCCCGGCAGGTGGGCTTGACCTTGGCATGCCCCTTCCCTGCGAGCCGCCCCCACTCTCATCCACAGCATCCTCCAGGAGGTGGGTTTGGCCTCGGGAACCGGCCTGGGAGCTGCGGCGGGTTTCGGGGCTGTGGAATTCTGGGCTCTGCGGACACTGCGGTGGGGGTGGCGGTACTCGGTGGGGGAGGGGAGAAGGCCACAGTCCGCGGTGGAGGGAAGCAACCTGGGCAGGGGGACGCTTCGAGGCTCAGAAGCCCACGATAAGCTCTCCGGCCTCGTGGCCTCCTCTGCTCCAGCCGGCAGGTGGACTCCAGGCGCAGTGAGCAAAAGTCTGATGATTCGGCACAAACACAGTGAAACGGACCCATGGAACGGGACAGAGGGTCAGAATGAGGACCCCCACCCCGGCCTTGAATCAACTGCGTTATAACAAAGGCCACTGCAGTGCGGGGCAAAGAGAGGGCCTTGCTTTGGGCCTCTCATTCGAGGCGCCGTATCGGCTGGATTTGATGGGGGAAAAATGGCCCTTGATCCCTACATCACACCATATACAAAAGTTAATTAAAAATAGATCACAGACCACAATGCGAGAAGTAAAGCCAAAAAAAGCTTCCAGAATAAAAATAAGAGACCCTCTTCAGGACATTGTCACTGGCCAAGATTTCTTCTGTAAGACACAAAAGGCACCCTCCGCGAAAGGCCCGACTTCATTAAATTTAAGAACATCGGTTCGTTGAGACGCCATTTAGAGAGTGGAAAGGTAAGCCACACACAGGGAGACAATATCCCCTCCGTACATCTGTGTATCTTTTTTTTTTTTTTAAGGTTTTATTTTTAAGTAATCTCTACGCTCCACACGGGACTCGAACTCACGGCCCCAGATCCAGAGCTGCGTGCTGTACGGACGGAGCCAGCTGGGCTCCCCTCCCTCATCGGTACACCGTGACAGATAGACAGACACCCAGCCAAAGCCTCCTTCCTGTGCAGAATATATAAAGAACATCCACAAAACCATTAAAAACAAGACAATCGAGCCATTTTTGGATTGGGTAAAACACTTGAACACATACGCCCAGACCTCTAGGGATTCTGAGGGGCCAATATGCAGATGAAAAGTAGCTCAGCCTCCTTAATCATCAGGGAAACAACTACGTACTGGAGCTGGGGCACCCCTTTCTCCCGCCTCAGGACTCACACGGAAACACGGGACTTCCTGGCTTTCCAGCGGCCAGCTCCGCGTCCGCCGGCTTAGCCTCACAATCTCCCGGCCAGTTCCTTACACGCGCTCTCTCTATCCCTTGGAGCCCTGCGCCAGCGTCCCGGGACTGCCGTCGACAGAGGACCATGGAGTGGCCGGTTTAAGGCAACACAAATACCCCATCACGGATCGGGAGGCCACAGGTGTCAAGCTGTCCCTCCATCCGGGGTTTCCTCCTGGCTTCTGGGGGCGGCGACAATCCTCGGTACCCCGTGGCGTGTGGTCCCATCACTCCAGTCTCCGCTTCTGTGGCCATGTGGCCTCACTTCTGTGTACCCCCCCACCCCATTGGAATGAGGACATTTTGTCATTGGGCTTACGGCCCACCCTCATCAGGGGTGGCCTCATCACAAGATCACTAGCTAATTACATCTTCTCCTAAATAACGGCACGTTCGTAGTCTTTGGTAGACACAGCCCGTGGTGGGGCCACGTCGCTCAGCAAGCCCCAAACAGGCCCCAAATGCCCACCCGTAGGAGAATGGAGAAGCAAACTGTGGTTTCTTCCACGAGGCAGTGTCACAGGGATACAAACAGGAACTACCGACCCAGGCCACCACACGGGTGAGTCCCACGGGAGCAACGTGGACTGAAGGGAGCCAGCCATGAAAGCGGAAGGGAGAGGCACGGCGAACCCGGGGGCGCCCCACAGGGGTGAGACACGTGTGGTCTTCACCCAGGGACAGGTTTGTCCCTCGCCACGAGCGCTCCTTGCCCCCCAGTGAGGGCCGGGGGCAGGGTCAAGCCCGCATTTACACGCGTGCCTGCACACGTGTGTAGGTACAAACATGCGTGCTCTTCCGAGCACGTGCGGGAACATAGTAATTGACACTAATGTCGGGGGAGGGGGACGGAGGCCTGGGGCGACAGAAAGGTTTCCCTTCTGTGCGCGAGGCTCACAGTCGCACCGTGGGATGGCGCTGCTCTGGAGGACACCTCGGGGAGGGCCGGCCCCTCTCCAGAGAGAAAAGCAACAGCTGTCTAAACCCGGTGTAACTGCCCAGATTCCAAACCGGTGCCTCCGAATTCAAGCAGGCATCACCGGTGCCTCCGAATTCAAGCAGGCATCACCGTGACCGAGACCTCCCTCCCCGCCTGCCCAGCAGGTCTGGGGATCCTCGGCCCCCCCTCCCCCGCCGCGCCCAGGGACGAGCTCACACCCTCACCCTCGGCCCTGGGAGCGGGGGAGCGGCCCGCGGCCAGGGCCCGCATGGGCGTTGGCGCCCTGGGCCGGTCACACGAAGGACCCCAGACTGAGTGCCTAACGTAGCAGACTTGTACTCTCTGGGCTCTGGAGGCCACAGGTCAAACTCCGGGGCGGGACAGGGCCGCGCTCCCTCCCAAGGCTCCCGGGGCACAGCCTCCCTCTTCCCTTCCCGCTTCCGGTGGCCCCACGAGGCCCTCACCTCCATCATCATGAGGCTGCCCCACACGCCCCTCTGCCTCTCTCTTAAAAGGACACTAGTCATCGGGTCTGCGTTTGGGGCCCAGCCTGAAGCAGAACGCCCTCCCTCAAGGCCTTTACGTCGGCGACATCGGCAGAGAAGACTTTTTTCTGAGCCAGTTTACGCCCACGGGATCCGGGTGGACTCATCTTCTGGGGTCACCGTCCAGCCACTGCAGGAGGGTTCCCAAAATATCAGAGCGCTGGGGACACGGTCCCCCCACGTGGCCATGTGGTTGCGGAAGTGGGGTGTGGGGTCTGAGAACTGTGGCCAAGTCACGGGAGTCCTCGACCCCAACGCCAGAGGAGGGCAGGCCCGTGTGGGGGAAGGGCCCCCCGGCAGCGGTTCGGCGGGGGAGAATGCTGGCCGTGGGGACACAGGCCGCCACTGTGCGAACACACTCGCCTCTAGGCTCCTCTGCGTCGTCACCTGGGACCACCCTGCGCCCATCCTACCCCTGTCGTCCCCACCGAGAGAGGGTCTTCCCCGTGACTGTGGGAGGCACGCCGGGCTCAGGGAGGTGGGCTGACCCAGCAAGTACATGGCAGACCTGGGTTTGGGCCCAGATCTCCTGAGACCAAGGAGGCCCTTGCCTGCCTGGTGGTGGGTTAGCCTAACCAGGTGCAGCTGGGCCAGAAGGGGCTTGCGGGAAGTGAAGGATCTCGTCCCAAGTCCTGGGGGACTTGGGCCTGTGGATGCTAGCGGCCCCTGAGAAACTGGAGGAAAAGGGACCTCGGAAATGCCCCCAGAGACTCCATTTCTGGGGTCCAGTTCTCGAGGGGGGCCTGCGGGTGTTGGGTGCAGTGTGGGCGTAGCCGTGCACGGCATGTGATGGGGGACGGGCACAGGTGCAGGCGCACGTGGGGCTGCGTGTGGCCCAGGCAGCCAGGGACACGAGGGGCTTAGGGGGCCAACCTCCTCTCCATGCGACTGCCTGCGACCTAATGTGGCCCCTCGGCTCGCGGCCCGGAAGGGACGGGGTCTGGGGCCGGGGAGCCATTCTGCGCTGACCGGCCACTCAAAGCCTTGGCGTCTGTATCCCGGGTTTACTAACGATGTGAATCGCCTGGACCCCCACATGTCCCCCCAACCTTGGGGCCGGGCCTCACCCTTGTTCTGTCCCGGGTGCCCTGGCCTCTGGCTCAGCCCCTTCCCCGCAGACCCCGCGGCCCAGCCTGGCTGCCTCCACGCTCCAAGGGGCCTTCCCAGCTGGGGAAGCAGCCGGGCACCTGAGCCCCACTAGGCAGGTGAAGAGCGCCCTCCGCCCTCCCCTGCCTGCGCTCGAGGGGGAGGGGCAGGCTGCTGCATGGCCGCGCCTTGGCCACTCAGACTCCGGGTCAAGTCCGGCCGTCCTGAGCCAGAGGCCAGCAACGGCCCCTGTGAGGTTGCGCATCGGAGCCCAAATCCTACATTTCTCTGCGTTTTCGGGGCCGGTGGGCCAGCAGCCAGAGCGCAGACTGAGGGCAGTGGCCGGGGTCCAAATCCTGGCTGCTGTCCTTCCTGCCTGTGTGGCCTTGGCCAGCGGGGAGGGGTGACCTGGGGACTGAGGCTCAGCATTCGGGAAACTGCCATTCTCCCTCTTGGTCAGTGAGGATGGCTGGTGACCGCTGTGTCCCAAGGCCTAGCTGGGGGCTATGGCCGGTGCTCGTCCTCTCCCACTTCCGCCCCCCCCCCCACAGATTCCTACACTTGATCTTAGCCAAAAGGCCGAGAAGCGATCCCCCCGCAGATTCCTTTTCTGACTGTGCTGGGAACTCTCACCCTCCGCTCCCCCAGGGAGGGCCCTAGGCCTGCTCTGTCCACCCCCAGGACCCCCGCCGCCCCTCGCCCCAGTGCCTGCTAAGCCAGCAATTCCCTGGAGCCGACCTCTGGCCCAGCGGCCTAGCACCCCCATACCCGTCACCCTCATGGGGGCTCCCAGCCCACGGCCCTTGATCCTGGGGTGGGGGCAGGGCAGAGCCACCAGGAGCCCACAGAGCAATCACTGCGGTGAAAGCAGGGCAGCCGGCCGCAGGCCAGCCTCCATCAGGGGACCCAGCCCCGCGCCTGCCCCAGCCAGGAGCCCGTGCCGCCAGGACGCGGCCACAGCATCGGCAGGGGAGCGGGGGGCACCGGGATCCGACTGGGGATCCAGAAGAAGTGAGCTCACCCTGCCCACCCCGAGACATCAGGAGGCTCCTTCCGCGGGCCCCCACACGAGGGGGTGCCTGCCGGCAGAGGACCTGACCCCTGGGTGGGCCTTTCCCAGGGCCCTGGGCGCCGTGAAGGAGGCTGGCCGCAGCCCCAGAGGCCTGGGCCCCCCGTACGGCCTGCTGTCCCCGCGCAGCTCGCACCCTCAGCCACGGCATGGAATGTTCGGGGCTGTGGGCCTCTCGCAAGCAGGGGCCTGACTGCCCAGGGCTCACTGTGGAGGCTCAGGAGACAAGTGCCCAGCTTTGGGGAAGGGCTTCTGGGGGCTGGGGACCAGACCGGACCCTGTGGACGGAGGGACGAGAGCCAGAGCGGGGGGCACCCACCCTGAGCCCCACTGGTGGTCTCCATAGGGCCTGGGGAAGGGGCTGTAGGGCAAACTGAGGAACCCCGGGGCCTACAAACTATCAAGGGGTCTGCGGGGCAGGGATGGGGCCGAGGCACCTGGGGAGGACGGTGAGCACTGAGTTAGGGATCCCCAGCAGCGTGGCTGGCGGATCTCTGGGCCCGGAGATGTGTTGGGGGGTCATGCCTATTGTTTCGTTTTTCTCCGACTGCAAAAAGAATACATTTCAAAAGAGAAATGTGAGGTATCTAGGAAATGATAGAGAAGAGAAGCATCCTGCTCCCACCGAGGGGCACTCCCTTCGGGCCTGAGGCCGGTGGGCCAGACAGGTACGGCCTAGGCCAGAGATGCTGTGGCCCCAGGGTTCCTGCCCCCACCCCCTATGCCTCGCTGCCCCTTTGCGGCCCCACCACTTCCGCCACTTCCACGAGAACAACGCACGCTCACAGGGAGGACCGCACTTCCTAGCCCAGACCCCCAGTTCAAAGCCTGCAAATCACCCCACCTGCCCCCCTGACCTCCACCTGCCCTTCTTGCCTCCAGGAAGCCCTTCCTGACCCCCCACCCCCACCCCAACTCGCTCCGAAGTCCCTGCAAGGTCCTCCGGCTTCCCGCCAAGGATGTCTGGGCTCTTCTCCCCGCCGTCAGGGAAGAGAGCGGGCGGGGCTGATGGCTGCCCAGTGGGGGGCCTGCTCCCCGGGACCAAGGACTCCCCAGAAGCGGGGTGCACGCCGGAGCCAGCTCAGGAATGGGGTGCCATCAGCTTGGGCCTGGGACAGGAGGGGGACTCTGTGGGGAAAGCTGAGGATGTCTCCGAGCTACCTCCACCTGGAGCCCCCCGGCCCCCCGCCGAGGCCCGCCCTCTCATTGTCCCCCCCCAGCCGCAGCTGGTTAAACCCAAAAAACATTGGCTTTCACGACAGTCTCGAACCTTGGGTCCTGACACTGATTTTTACCCTTCTCCTGCAGGCCGCCAGCCCCCAAGCACGGAGCCAGGGAAAAACTATGCCTGCAACACCCACTCAAGGGTTAACTGAGGCCAGAAAGCAGAGGCCCTGTTGTTCTCCAGCCCCAGGCGCTGATCCCTGGTCCCGTGGTGACCACGGGAGTGTGGGTGCAGACAAAGCTGTGTTCTTCCAGCCCCGGGGTCGATGAGAGCAGCACAAGGACCCCATTCTCTCGCGCGCCCAGCTGTGTCCCCTCCCCCAGTAAGCCCGACACCCCGGCGGGCCCCCGAGGGCACAGGCTCAGCTGCTGGGGCTCCGAGAAATCGCCTGGCGGGGCAGCCAGCTCTGCCTGAAAGGTGCGGACAGCTGCAAGCCCGCACATCGCGTCTTAGACCGCCTGCATTGTCACAATTGATTTTTGAACCTAAAAGCGGAGGTTCGTATCCACCTGTTAAACATAATCTTATTGGTTTCGGTCCAATGTGACCTTTTGGAATTTGGCTTCCAGATTCTTCCCATATATTAGTTCTTCGCAGCTGTAGAGATGGTGACCAGCCTCGCTGTGCCTTCATCCCAGTGACTCAGAAAAACAGGCCCGGCTGGCAAAGCCTGCAGAGGGGACCTTCCGGGGAGAACGGGGCCCTGTGGCATCCGGCTTGTGGGTGCTGTGGCCCGCACACCTTTTCCTGCCCTCCGTCCACAAGCATAAGGGCTCGGAGAAGTCAGGACGCGGTCTGCCCTGTCCATGAGTCTTGGGGCTCTCAGGGACCCACAAGCCAGTCAATCCATGTCCTGAGGTTTTGCAGAGTCTGGGATCCAAGCACCCAGCCCCTGGGTGAGAACACAGGGCGGCCAGTCCCTGACCGTCCCAGTCTCCATTTGCTCATCTGTAAAATGGGCATGATCGTCATGCCATCTGTACCCCGGGTCGTCCGGAGGATTAAATGAGGGGCTAGGACACCATTCAACACCCAGATGTCCATGTAGTCATTTAGGCCAGAGAGGTGGACGGTGGAATTGGCCCAAGTCTTGCCCTTTGGATCTGGGTCTGGTCCCCCCACCAGGAGTGAGTCTCTGCCCTGGGACCGCCCCTTGGCCAGAGCCCGGCTCAGCTCGGTTGCCAGGTTGCCAGCTTGGTTGGTAGGGGTGTGTTTTCTCTCCGACGTGGGCCTTCCTTTCTGTAAGCAGCCCCCACTGGGGTCCCTCATTCTCTCTCCCAGAAGGGCACCCCTCCCCCTCAGTTGTTGAAAAGCCAGCCCTTGGCCCCGACCGTATACCCCACACCACCAGGCGCCGGCCCCAGCCCGCAGATCTCAGGAAGCCTCTGGCCGGGTGGCTACTGGGCCCGGGGCCTCCTCCAGGCCGCCAGCAGGGCAGGAGGAGGCCGCCGCAGAATTTTGCCCCTGGGCTGGCGGAGGGGATGGGGGGACAGCGTCCAGCACGCCCCCCCCCCCCGCGTGACCTTCGCCGCCGCACGGACAAGGCCGGCGGGGCGGGCGGCGCCTTTAAGGACGCGGCGCGGCGGGGTCGGTGCCAGGAGGCGCCGGGCGCGCCCCGGGGGAGCCGCGCCGCGGGCGGAGGAGAGCGGGCGCTCCGGCCAGCCCCGCAGCCACCCCGGGCGCGCCCCGCGTGGTCACTCGCTCTTCTCCCACTCGCTCGGGTGGGGGCTGGGCTCTGCGTGGTGGGGGCGGGGAGCTCCTCGTCGGACGGGGGCCTCGGAGTTGGGGGGCGGGGCGCGTCGGAGCGGGTGGGACTGGGGTGCTGAAGGCGGCGGGGAGGCGGCGGGCCGGGGGTGGGAGGTGGGAAGCGGGGCGAGGGTCTCGGCACCCCTCCCCCTCCCCCCCCCACCGGGCCGCCGACCCGGCCGAGCTCCGGCGACCCCTCCTCGCGTCCCGTCCGGCAGCCCCCGCCTCGGGAAGCGAGTCGAGCCGGCGCGGAGGGTAGAGATTAGATTTCGCTCCTCTCTCATCAATTTCCCGTTTAGTGTCACCGGGCCCCATTGTGGGAGAGGGAAGCGCGTCACCCGGGCCATAAATTTGCGATGATGGCGCCTCCCCGCTCCGGGGACCCGGCGGGCTCCCGAGAGCAGGTCGGGACGGGGGAGCGGGCGCCGCGGCCGCCTCCCGCGCGGGGACCCGGAGCCGCCGAGCGGTCGGTGCCGCTTCTCCCGACGCGGGCCGCTCCGTCCCGCGCCCGCCGCCCGCCCCGCGGCCCTGTCCAAGGGCCTTTGTTTCCAGCTCGGATGCCCGGGCTCAGCTCTTCCCCACCCGCCTCGGGTGGTGGCTTCTTGCCCCAAAAACGCCCGCTATTGAAAACTACACGTGCAAACCCCGGACAGGCCTTCTGGTGGAAAGCAGACTCCGCGGCCCGGAGCCCGCACGTGGACACCGACCCCGTCCGCGCCCGCCCCGCGCCCGGCCCAGAGCAGGGTGCTCGCGTGCTCGGCGGCGCCCCAGCGCAAGCGGCTCTCGGGGCCCAGGGCTCCGGGCCGGCCTCCGCGCTGGCCCGGGGCCCAGGGCTCCGGGCCGGCCTCCGCGCTGGCCCTAGGTGCGGCCCTTCTGCCCATCCTGGCTTGCCCTGTTGGAAGGGGGAGTTTTCCGGGGATTCTCCCTTTGGGACACTTTCCCGGCGTCTCCCCACCCCCAGCTGCCATCTGCAGCCGGGACTGATGCATCATGAATTGGGATGCAGCATATATTTCTGCAGGTCAAAAATAAACACAACAGCAATAATAATAAAAGGGGTCTATTGAATGATTTTTAATTGAATGGATCTACTATCCTCTTAACAAAAGTGGCGGTGGGCAGGCCAGAGTGGTGGTCCTGTGGCCGTGCCTGGGCCAGCCCGCTCGCCTCGGAGGAGTGGGAGGATTGAAAGGGCATTGCCACAGGCCCCAGCTGCTCTATGGGAATTTTGATGGGAATAATTTATTTTGGGTTCATATATGCTGCAGGCCAACAGGCTCAAGCCCCCAGCAATAAGGAAGAAGAGAACAGTCTATCTGGTGCCTTCCCAGCCCTGCTTTCTTCCCAAAGGCAGCCCATAGCCTTGGCCATCAGGCTGGGAGAGAAGTCCTAGGGACGGCGGGCCAGGGTGAGGGTGTGGCCCGGCCGCAGGGACAGGGGAAGGCTGTGAGGTGGGCCCACCCCATCGAGCGGGGGCTGGGATGCGGGTGGGGAGTGGGGCCACCAACAACTCCACAGGGGGACGCGAACCGGAGGGTTGCCAAACTGACCCGTCCGGGCCTCTGGCTTTGTAGGCAGCCCCTCGCATCTGGAGCCCTCTGCTGGGACGGAGGCACGAAGGGGGGTCTAGCCGGGGCGGGGGGTTCTTCCACCTTCGGGAATGTGAAAAGTCGAGCAGGGAAGTTTGCTTCGAGGTTCCTGGCCACTCTGGAGGCCAGGGTGGGAGGGGGCAGGTGCTACCTCCCCCTGCATCTGGGGGCCAGTGCCCTCCTGCCGCCCAGCCCTGAAACTGGTGCTCAGAGGAACTCTGCTGGTCAGGGGTGGGGTCTGACGAGCTGTGAGCTGTGGCCCGCTCAGCCCCCTGGACATCCGGCCAGCCTGGTCCCAGACGCGTCCTTCAGGTTTTGCTCCTGGCCTTGCCTGTCTGTGGCGGCTCGCCTGGGCCAGCTGGATTTTATCAGAGGAAACCCTGATACCCAGCCCCTCTGTCAGGGCCCTCCCCTCCCCGCGTGAGCTCAGGCCCGGGAAGCCCGGCCCCAGAGACCCTGTCCAGACATACCCTGACAGCGACATGTGTAAACACACCCAAACAGCCGCGCAGGCGTGGCCCACAGCAACTGCTTACTTGGCACTCCCTCCGGCTGGTGTGTGCGGCCTGGTCTGGGAGGAGGCAGGTGTCATCCCAGAGAGGGCGCACGGCCAGTCTCTGCGGGGGGGGGGGGGGGCCTGGAAGCGCCCTGTAGCTAGCCCCTCATGACATCCACCAGAGTTTTTGTCCCTCCCCACTCTTCCCCCTCCCAGGGCTGTTCCAGCC
>CM052891.1:1117900-1147854 GCA_028534135.1 Potos flavus
GGGGGTTTGTCCCCGCCGCCGCGTCGGGGCCTCGCCGGAGACTCACCTCGGGACCGCGCGCCCCGTTCCGCGATCGCTGTGTCCCGGTGCTTACCCGCCAGCCTCCGGCTCTCCGGAGCGGCCCCGCCGGCCGCGCCGCCCGAAGCTGGCGCCCAATCCCGGAGCCCCCGCCCGCCGCCCAAGCCCCCCACCCCAGGTCAGAGATGCCCGCGGGGGAAGGCCGGCCCGGGCCGTGCGCCTGCTTCCCCTTTCTCTCCGGATTCCTTTGATCCGCGGGCTCTGCTGCGCACCTCGGCTCCCGGGCTGCCGGGGTCGGCCCGTGGGGGTCCTGGAAACTGTCCCCAGCTTATCTCCTTTCATCAAGCGGCCTTGGGCTCCTTGAAACCGCGGAGCCAGTAATTGCTTTTTTCAGGAGGCCCTGTGCGGACTGGACAACAGCCAATCAGCGCCTTGTTTACACTCGGTGATTGACAGCCTGCTGGCAGCGTGCCAGCCAATCCCGGCGGTCCCGCGGGAACGGGCGGGGGGGGGCGGGAAAAGGAAGGAGACAACAGAAGGCCTCGGGCTTAACTCCTTCGTGTCCCTATTGGAATGAGCCGGTGGAGAATTTCCAATGCGTGTGCATGCGTTTGTTAGCATCTAGTTCACATATCCTTTTTTTGTCCCCCAGAGGGGGAGGCAGAGATTCACAATGAGAAAGAGGAGTAAAAATAATGTACCCACCGCTACTGAGACATCACCTTGACTCCCCGAGAATAAGTAGCACTTTGTTGGGAAACCAAATTCCAACAGAAATATTTATTTGGAGAATATTTTTAAAAGTGCTTTGCATCTGATAACGATGAAGATAATCGTTCAGTGGCTCTTTTTCATGGGGGAGAGAATTTAGCGGGTATGCAGGAGAGGGGCATTGAAAAATACCGCGCAGGATTTTCGCACTGTGCATATGAAGGTGAACATATTTTTAAAATCTAGTTGCAGATGAAGAAAAGGGCAATCTTTGTCTTGGCCATAAATTCCCCGATTTTCATTTTGATCAGTGCTCCGTTGCAAAGTATTGGAGTATTGGCCGAGGGAGATAAAAATGAGAGTCGGCAGATAGGTGGCCAGAGAGGCAGGACCCTCTCCCTGAGGTCTGATCCGCAGGCAGGGAAAGGAGACAACCGGGCCGGTGACTCGGGCCCGCGCTGCCCAGGCGTCGGGCGCGCGGGCATTCCTGAGCTCGGCCTGAGCAGGCCAAGGTCTCGGAGTGGTGGAAGGGCCGGCAACCCGAGGAGGCCTCTGTGTCTGGAGCTCGGGCCTACTTGCGCATGGTTCAGCCACCTGCCAGACAGATCCCAGGTATTAAAAAACATCTGCCTTCACGGATGTTGCTGTTTCTTCTCCCGGCCTCTGTGCACCAGAAGCCAAACGTTAGACCTGCTGGATTAAATTAAAAAAAAAAAAAAAGGAAGAAAGAAAGAAAAAGGAAAAGCCTTCCCCTCTGCGCGGACACGCGCTCCCACTCGCCTTGCTGCCTCTCCCGCCCTGCGCCACCACATTCCCATTCAGCAGCAACGATCTGCGCAGAGGAGCTGCGCAGTCGCCGGGCTTGAATTAGGCGCCATCGGGCTCAGTAGTAGCCCTGCTGCTCCCTGATTGGCAGCTCTCTGGCCCGGCGCCAGCCTATTGGGAGGCCTGTTTACGCCGAATGAGTGGCACGAGCTCCCGGCCGCGGAGGGCGGCGCAGCCAATCAGCGCGCCCGCTGCTCGGGGCTGAGTGGCACGAGCTTATTAGTATGCAGGGCCCGTGGCTCGCCGCGCCGGGCTGCAGGTTTGAGAGCCGCTCTGGATGGGCTCGCTAGAGTCGTTGTTGTGGAAGCGGTGCATTTACAGTGCAACAGTCAGCACATTGAAAATACCAATAGGAATACAAAACAAAGTCACATTTACTGATTTAATTGTATTGCATTCAATTGTATCCAGGAAACAACCTCCAGTAAGTAACTGAAATTGCTTTTATTTTTTTGTTTTTGTATTTTTATTATTATTTTATTTTTTTATTTTGGCTTTGGGGATTTACATTTTTTTCTTTTTAGCAAGAGAAATTCAGGATTGTGATGTTAAGAAATATATATCTTCCCTTTTAAGAATTCCGTTATAATGTCGAGTAGGCTTTTTTTTTTTAAAGATGGACTATATATAAGAGCGATTTTTTTTTCCTCTGAAAAATCTTATCGATCGGTTTAAAATTCCCCCCGTAATGCGTCCTTGCTTTGCTCTGAGCGCTTGTTGTCTCGATCGACACCCAGCATTAAAAATAAATAATCGCGACAGGACAAGGACCGCCAGGCTGCGTCCAGCGCGAACCGCGCGGGTGGCTCCGGGCGGACAGTGGGCGAGGACCCGGACGCCGCCAACGCGAGCCGGGCTCCGGCGGCACCACGAGCGAACCCCGATTGTTCGCCCCCCCACCTCGCTCCCTCCCCCGAGCAGCCCCGGCCCGGCCCCGCCCGGTCGCTCGGCGGCCCTGGGAACCGGCCGGCTCGGGGTGGCTTAGGCGGCGCGGGCCGCTGACCGGAGGGGCTTTCCGGCCGCCGGCGACGGGCCGGGGTGGGGAGGGGTAATGCGAGTTCTTCGGGTTTCGCTTTCCAGAGCCTAATTCATTGCAGAACATTTCAGAAATTCTTTTCCTGGGAGGTGGGGGGTGCGGAGGATGGGGAAGGGGGGCAGCGAGGCCAGCGCAGCGGGGCGTTTTCGCCGCGCGCGTTCCGGGCAGCGCGCGGGGCTCGGACCACGGACAGCCAGGCGGGGTCTGCGGGCGAGTGCGCCCTGCGGGCGCGGGTTCCGGTGCGGCCCCGGCCCTCAGTCCTCTCCCGCGGGGGCGGGCGCGGCCGTTTCGCAGGGAGCGGGTTCTGCGGCGGCGGCGGAGCAGCCCGCGCCCCCGTGCGCACCTGGCTCCAGCCCAGCCTGCAGGCCCCACGGCGTCCGCGCGCGGGGAGACGGCGTGGGAGGGGGCACACAGAAAGGGGTGCTCGTAACCCTAGGGCGGCCGAAGCGGCGGTGCGTTTTTTTAGTCCTTTAGCTAAAACCAAAGCAAACGCCAAGGAGCCCCAGATTCAGGAGCGCGCGAGCCACGCAAAGTGGGGACGGCAGCTCTGGGGACCGAGTCCCGCTAGCCCGGGGAGGAGCCCAGCGTTCCGAAGTTCGGTCCTTTGCAAAATGTGCTTGTCATCGTTTCTCCGTCTGGCGCGAGGCCCCCTGCCCTCCGCCGCTTTCGCTCCATTTCCTGCCCTAGACCGGCCAGGCCTGTGGCCGCGGCGCTGTGCTCGGCCGCGGCCTGTCCCGGAGCTCGGCGGGCGGGGGCTTGGAGCCCAGGGACTGGCGGGTGGCGGCTCCGCGGCTTCGGGTGCAGGCCGCGGCGGCCGCGCGTCCCCGCCCGGCGCCCTCCTCCGCCTGGGTTCCGCGGGCCCCAGCAGCCGCTCGCGGGCCGACGTGGAGGTGCTGCGCGGCCTCTCTTCGGGAGCAAAGAACACAAAGAGAAGTCCCTCCAACCCTGTAGGAATCGCAGTGGCACAGACGGGCGACAGTAATTCCACCCCCAGTGTGCGTAAAAAGTCTGGCGGGACAGAGAGCCCGCGATCCGCCCGCGGGGGGTGGACGATTAAAATCGCTGCTGGCAGCCGAGCCCGCGTCCCGAGAATCGCGAGCAGCTCGCGCTTTCTCGACAGTTCTGAAATCTCTTACAGGAAAAAAGAAACCCCACAAAACAAAAGCATCGCACACACGACTCCCCGGAGGCCGCCGGGAAGCCGCGCACCCCCGCGGGCGCAGCCCCCGGCCCTCGGCGCCTTTGAAGCCGCAGGTTCCAGACCTCCCTCCCCTCCTTCTCTCTCTTTGTCCCTCCCCGAGGCCCCCGGCCCGGGCGGCCCCTCCCCTGACCCCGGCGCGGGCAGCCCCCTCGCCGGGCGCTGCCCTGCCGGCTTGGCTCTCGCTCTGCAGGCCCGCGCGGCGGCGAGCCGATTTATTTGTTAGACCGGGGGAGAGAGAGCTGGCGATCCCTAGAGGCGAGGGAACCCCAAACCCCTTTGTATGAAGTGGAGAGACAAAGAGAACTCTTTGTCCAGGTCCCATTTATTTACAATGCAAAAGTTCTCCGAATAAATATTAAAAAAAGCTTATCAGCTGAGCAAATATGTATTCACTTAATACATTATGTTTTCGGTTATAGATTAAATCAAACACAAAATAGTCTGCAAATAAGACGTTGTAAGACCCGTGGCATTAAATATAGCAATTTAAAATGGTATTCACGAAATGGAAAACATCTTAGTCGCTCTGTTGTCACCGTGAGACGGCTGGGAAAAAAGAAATCAGGTTTTCTGCAGGGTTCACAATCCAGAGTATTGAGCCTACCCATCTCCCTTTTGTTGGAGGTGATAGCAAACATTAAAACAATGCAGATTTAGGAAATGAGGGGAAATATGCAAAGTGAAAGAGGTCCACGCGGCGCCTGGTCGTGTTCCCCGCTCGGCCTCCAAGTGCGCTCCCCTAGTTGGGTGGGGGTGGAAAGAAGGGAGGGGGGCTGTTTTTAAGTGGCTTTGCCGGGAGGCGGAAAGCCATGGCTGAGTCCCGGGGTCTGCTGGGACCTGAGCTGGGGCGAAGGTTGCGCGGGGCCCGGCCGACTCTCTGCCGCCGGAGGGCAGAGCCGGCCGCCGCAAACCCCCCGGGCCCGGGCTGCGCGGCCGCTCGCAGACCGACTTGGCTCAGCGACCCGGGGCAGGCGCTGCAGGCAGAAATTCTGTGGCCGATTTGGGGCACTAAGAGAGAACAATTTCTGGCTCTCAAAGCATCTCCCCCCCTTATTCCCCCCCCCCCCCCCGCGCCCAAAAGTCCCCAGTCCGCAGAGGAAGATCCTGGGCGAATTTGATTGGGGGGCGGGGTAATTGTTCCAGCCTCGCCGGGAAGCTCCCGGCTCGGGGACGGCAGGCCGGGCACTGCGGCGTGGCCGCCCAGGTGACACCGGCGGCAGACGCAGACTCCTGGGACACTGGGGAGCTGGCCCGGGGTCCCGGCTGCGTGCTGGGGGTGGGGGCCTTGTCCCGTTGGGGATGGGGGGCGGCGGGTTCTAAAGAATGGGCCGAAAGACGCATGGGGGGATGGGAACAGTGGAGAAAAGGAAGGTTATAAAAAAAAAAACAACCAACTCTTGAGTTACAATCAATAAAATTACTCGCTTAATTAGCATGGTTATTCGGTTAAGCGGAATGTAGTAAAAGCTGGACCTCGGAATAAGGGGGGGAGAGGAAAAAGGCGAGCGTGGACCTCAGGCCTTTTCCTCCGAGACACCTCTGGGCAGCGGGGGAGGGGAGAGGGTGTGCGTGTGAGTGTGTGTGTGTGTGTGTGTGTGTGTGTGTGCGTGATGGCTTCGCAGATTTGGGTTTTTATCACCCGGCGGAGCCAGCAGCCTTTTGCCGCGGCGCCCTCGCCGCAGGGACCCGCGGGGACGCGAAGGGGAAGCGGCGAGCGCTGCAGCCGGGTTCCCCCGGGCTCCTCGGGGCCGAGCGCGGCCGGGACGGTGCGTGTGCGCGCGGGGACCGGGCGGCCCGGCGCGGGCGCAAGCGGCGGGAGACGCGGCGAGTGCCCCGGGCCCGGCAGGCGGGGTGAGGAGCCGAGCCCCCCGAGTCACCGAGTCTCTTCTGCTTCCCTCCGCAGACTATGGACCCGCACGGCGGCCGCCGGCTCGGCGCGCGGCCGCCCGCCGAGGAGCCCAGTCCGCCGGCGTGCTGACCCGCCCGCTACCCCGCCGGTGACCCCGGACGCCGCCTCCTCCGCGCCGCCCGCGCGCCGCCCGCGCGCGCCGAGCCGCCCCGGGGCCCCGGCCGCGCTGCTCCCCGGAGGCGGCGGCGGGCCGGGGCCGGGGCCCGGCATGGATGGCCGAGACTTCGCGCCGCCGCCACATCTGCTGTCGGAGCGCGGGAGCCTGGGCCACCGCAGCGCCGCCGCCGCCGCCGCGCGCCTCGCCCCCGCCGGGCCCGCCGCGCAGCCCCCGGCTCACTTCCAGCCGGGAAAGTACTTCCCGTCGCCGCTGCCCATGGCTTCGCACACAGGTCAGTGGCGGCCGGGGCGGGCGCGGGAGGGGAGGCCCAGCCGAGAGGTGGGCACGGTCCTGGGGAACCGGCGCGCGCCGCTCCGCTCCGTGCAGCGTTTGCCCAGCAACCTTCGCTTTCATTTCCCGGCCGGCGCCCCGAGCCGGATCGTCGCGCTTAGCGTGGCCTTCCCCGGGGTCCCCGGGGTCTCGGAGGGGCAGCCCCGGAGCCGGCTAAAAATAAAGCCTTTCCCCTCCCGTCCCCCCTCCCCCACCCCCTTCCTGCAGAAAAACGAAATTCCCCGGAAACCTCATTTCTGCATTCTGCATTCACATCCTTAAGACATTCCGGGGCTGGGACAACGAGGCACTTTCTGCGGGAACAAAACGGCTGTTGTGACTGGGGGCGGGGGGCGCCGCGGCCCGGCGGATTAGGGCGGTGTGCGCGCGGGGCGAGCGTTAATAGCGACGGCTGCTGTAAGACGAGCAAATCCTGTTTCTATATAAAGCCTTGAAGTGTCAGGGTGAGAATGGGTTTGCAGGGCGGCGTGCGCTTTAACAAGTGCCTCTGCTATCCTGCTAAAGCCGGACCGAGCGTGGCCAGAGCGGGGCCCCGGGGGAGGGCAGCGCGGGGAGCCGGCTGGGCTGGGGGCGGCGCGGGGCCGCCTCGGCATTTCGGTGCAGGCGAGTGCGCGGCCCGTTTGCTCCAAGAGGAGAGAACGGGGCCGCCCTGCGTTCCTGTGCTCTCAGATCCCCTTCCGGGGAGGGCTGGTCCTGGGCAGGGCTGACCCGGGCCTCCCCAGCGGCCCTCGCCCCTCTGGGGCGGCTCTGAGATTACTGTTGAGCAAGGTCAGGGGACAGGCAGAGCCAGGCAGCGGGGAGCCAAGGGGCAGCTACGTCGAGGAGACCCTGGAGGTCACCGGCCTTACCCCACAGAGTTTGCAGGAATAAGGTTTGGGGCTTGGTGCGGAGGCCTGCTGGTCAACCTTGAAGGCTGGCTTGCTTTTGTTTACAGTTGGTTCTAAACATCAGAAATGCTGTTTGCCGCTTTTTTTGGTTTGTTTGTTAATTTGGCAGTAACAGTTATTATTGCTAGCTTGATGAACTGTGAATACTAATAAAATTATATCTGCTTTAATGGGATTACAATTAGTGTGTGGATTAAAACGGATGGAAGACTCGGGCTAGAAGGGAAAATGTCAGAAGGGAGGGCAGTCAGAAAGAAAAACATAAATTTCCTAAAAAGAAAAAATATGCAAAATTGCTTAATTACTAATGGGCTTTTAGCATCTACAACACAGAGAGGTTCAGAAAGTTAGATGGAGGCGGGAGCGGCGGGGCTGGGCTGCCAGGCTCTCGTGGACTCAGCCCTGGGCGAGGGGCCTCGGCAAGGCTGCCCTGCTTTAGCTCTTTCTTGCTGTTCCCTCTTTCCATCCTTTTCTCTTCTCCTCTGTAGATTTATAACTTGAAAGAGGAAACGTACTTGCTTGGGAAATGGGTGATTTAAAAATATCTGTGCTGGCTGTCCCCGGAGTCCTTGTCTCTCCTGCCCCTGCACTGGGGGTGTCGCCCACCCAGCTAAGCCCACCCTGGGGGGCTGCGGCTCGGGGCTCATGCTGGCCGCAGGGACAGTGTAGCCTCCCTACCAGCCCCTTCCCCGGGCTGCAGGCTTGCGGCCCCTGCTGAGGGTGAGAAGGCTGAGCCTGCAGGTTGGGGGATGGGGAGGGAGCAGCTGCCCCCCGCCCCCCCACGCTGTGCCCGCTAGCCTGGCAGGTAGGAGCATCGCCACCGAAACAAGGGTGCGGAAGGGCCCCTGACGCCGAGGCTTCCCCAGGGCTATCCCACACTGGGGAGGCCCAGCCAGGTGGGATTCCCCGTTCGTTCCGGTCACAGCTGCTTCCCGGTCCCCACTCCCGAACCCGCAGCCTAGCCTAGGTCTTGGTCAGCCGCCATGTCCCTTTTCTGCTGTTTTTGCCAGATGCAGGCATCACCAAGTCAGGTGGGAATGTGGTCGGGGTGGCCCGGACCATTGTCTTGCTCATTCCAAGTTTGACCACGTGGTTCTTGGAGCAGAGGCCATGCTGGGTTTGGAGATCCCGGGTGGGCGCTGGCCTGGTCTGTGTCCTTGACCTAGACCCAGCCCTCCTCCCCTTACGCAGGGTGCTCTAGAGGGCGCTGGAGGTCCCCAGGGCACCCTCTGAGGGGGTCTGAAGGGTCACGTGTTCCCTGTTCCTGGAGGCCATTTCCACCCCCCTGGGGGACCAGAGAGACCTATTGTGCTTGGAGGTGTCCGACCCATTAGTGACGGAAAGGCTGGCCGAACGGGCATCCAGCTAGAAACCGCTGCCACCGAAAGCCTCTTGAAATTGCTGAAAGGCAGAATATTGTATCGGTTTTTAAAATTTAGCTATATCCATTTTTTCCTAAAGGAATTATACCCCAGATCTCTTGGCTTTGGTCTGTATCTATATATGATCTAGTTCAGAAAGAAAAAAAGTATAATTAAGTTAAAAACATTTCTTTCCCATTTGTGTGCGGATTTCCAAATGGCTAGTTTGGCGGACTTTCTTCCCATTTCCTCGGATGGCCTCCGATTGGCAGGCCAGGCCAAGGCTGCCCCTCCCTGCCCCCACGGCTCCGACTGCCCTCAAAAGGAAGATTGCTCCGAAGCTCCTTCCTATGTGTCCAGGTCTAACGGGGGGTGGGGTCCAGCCACCAGGGACGGAGTCCCCGGCTTCCCAGGACTCCTGACCCCCGGCCCGCCCCCCCGGCCTGCGCGAAGGGGCTCCCTGGCCCTGCCCGCCCCCCGTGCTGCCCCACCCAGTGCCTTCAGGACGTCAGCCTGCGGACCCTGATGGGACGTTGGGCGGCAGGGTTTCTCCCATTGTTTTTCTAAAAATGAAAGTGCTGGTAGCTTTATAATCAGGCTGTAGGGTTTTATGGTAAAATGCTGTTCCAGTAACCTTGTCACCAAAAGGTGCAATTAAAATGTTTGGAATCATTATTTTTAGTGCAGTGTTAGATTTTGTCTCTAATACAGATGGTCCAGAGGCAAAGCTGTGAAGTCTAGGGGAAAAAAAAAAAAAAAGGAAAATCAACAACGCATCAACCCAAGATTTTCCATCAGCACTACCGCCTGGAGCGGTTGGGGGCCGCGCCTCTCCCTCTCCCGGCGTGTTTCAAAGAGAGGCGGCGGGGCCTGGGGGAAGCCAGTCCCCACCCCCTCTTCCGGCCGGGTCAGCTCCTGTCCTCCGTCCTTCTGGGTCCATCCCCCGCCTTGGGCCGAGCCTCCGAGAACCGCCGAGCCTCTACCCAAGGCAGGCGGAGGAACCGATTTCCGCAGTCTGGCTGCGGGATGGATTCTCTTGTCTCTTTTGGGGTGTAAATGGCCCGGCCTGGAGGCCAGGTGCTGCAGGCGGAGGGGGGGGGTTGGGAATAAACAGGGCAGCAGCCGGTCCCCTCTGTTGGGAGTATGGCAGACTCCTTCCCTGCTTAAACGGGTTTCTGATTGCCAAGCTCGGAAAGAAAGAAAGCAAAACACAGCGGAGGAAGAAAGATAATTTCCTAGTGTGAAAAGACCCCATCAGAGGTTCCCCCTCCCTCATCATGTGATATTTTTTTGTAAAGAAAAAAATACATTTTCGTAAATACCTCATTAACTCAATGACATGATGGTGTTTCTGCAACAGTTACCAACATTAAGTAGGTGTGAAAAGAGTTACTTTCTGAAGACTCTACCCATCCTGCTTGGGAAGTGACAGAAGCAGACATCAAAGCGGGCCGCCCCTCTGCAGAGCCCCGGGAATCCGGCGGCGGCCGCGTAGACGGCCCGGCCACAGCCGCCCTGCCCGCCCCTCTGAAGCCATTTTTGGAATGTGGGTTTTTTCTCAGTGGGGCTTGTGCCGCCCATGTCTGATTATTGCATATAAGGTTATTCCTATAGGAATATTCAGGTCACGTGAGTAATAAAACAAATTAGCCGGCGAGGCAGGGAGCGGCCTCAAACAGATAGCACAACTCCACGCACCCCCAAACACTCCCCGGTTATTCTTAGAAATCTCCCTCCTCTGCCTCGAGACTGGGTTCAGCAGCCCGCACAGACACGACCGAACGCATAGGAGTCTGTTAGAATAACACGGATGAGGCTAAAAATACCCCTCAGAAACACACATAAAAAAGCCAAATGCAACAACAGAACGAGCTAAAAATATTCCAGGCTTTGGCATGGAGCGCAGAGTTAAATAAATTATACAAGAACCATTCATGGGAGCAAGTTGACTTTCTCTCTTACGGGAACTTGGTTCAAGCTAATAAAAATAATAATTTACTGGCCACTGAGCTTTGCATGAGTTTAAATTTAATTGGTGGGGTTTCTGGCGTTTGTCACTTCTTGGCGATTATTAGTGGGCTTGCCCTGGCCTGGGGCAGGGTGGGGAGGAGGTGCCGGGCCTGGGGTCCCTGGAAGCACAGGATGGCCTCTCCTCCCGGGAGGACGGCCTGGGTGCAAGGGCACAATGGCCCCCGAGATCAAGGCCGAAGGAGGAGGGAGGCTGCACGGTGGGAGGCGGGGGGCGGTCAGGGGAGGCAGAAAGAGACAGGCTAGGTGCGGCTGTTTTAATTTGATAAATGATCGTACACCTTTAAGAGTGTGTTTTAACAATCAAGATACACTCCAGCAAGTTGATAGGATGTTCGCTGTCAACTTACATATGTCATCAGAGCGGGCTGAGAGCATAAATAACGCGGAGTGCGCGGCAGCTGCGGCGGGCGCGGGCAGGTAGCACCCCTGTCCCCTGGCTGGCACTTCTCTCTCCTGGCGTCTGGGATCAGTGGGCAGAGGAGGATAGGAGTTGGGGGACACGTTGGTGGAGGTCTTTCTTCTCCAGGGAGGTCCCAGATCTCCCCGCCAAAATAAGAGTTCGGTCGGCTTGCTGGAGAAGCCGCTGCGGGGAGGACGTGCGTCCGCTGTCTTCAGGCAGCAGATGTCTACATCCAGCCACTTCTAGGAATGTTAAATTTCCACCCAGGGATTAGGGTCCGAGTCATCCCCTTTGTTTTCCTTAGTGGGCCACCCCCTGGAAATCCCTGTGGGCCTTCCTAACTCCTAAAAGACTACACGTCCCAGGATGCCCCCGGTCCAGCTCCAGGGGCAGGGTGGGGGGGGTTCCCAGGCACTGAGAGAGTTCAGCCAGTGCCCCTGGGATTGAGTACTTTCCAGGAGGGCAGAGAGGGGCCTGGGTCACCTCCCCTCTGGAGCCCCCCTTGCTTGCCTCCTGGGAGAGGCCTCTGGGCCCCAGCAGTGGGGAGCTGCCCCACAGCCTTGGACCCTGCATGGCGGCTATCTTGACTGGCGTGACCAGAGTCCCTGGGGACTCCCACCAGCGCCCCCCCCATTTCAGCCCATGCCTCGTGCCTTCCTTCAGTGTGGCCTTCTCAGAGGGGCCCTGGTCTCCTCCTCCAGGGCCAGCGTGGAAGGGATGCCAGGGGGCCCTGACTGGCCCCGGGCTGGTCTCTGTCCCCAAGTCCCACGAGAAGTCCCTTCACAGCCTTTGGCGGGGCGCCTCCCCCCTGCCCCCTCCCCCCATGTCCTCGGTCCCTGCCGGAGCCAGGTCTGTCTGTGTGCAGCCTGGGAATGACTTCCAGCAGTTTCTAAGAAACCGTCCCCCCAGGACAGATGCCCTGGGCCCCTCCGGAGGACAGCCCGGCTCATCATCACCGCTCCAGAGAAGGTTCTCAAACTGGCCGCCGCCTGCAGCCCCCTGGAGAGGGGGCCTGTCCGAGGGGCCCCTCAGAGACAGCCCGCCCCCCGCCAGGTCCCCCCCGCGGCCAGGTCCTCCTGCGGCATCACATTGCTTTCTCCACGTGTGACTTCGGTGTGTCAGGAAGCGCGGCACGCGCCCCGTTTGGTAGATAGGTGGTGTTCTCTGATGGCCCCCGCCCCTGCTCGGCCCCCAGGGAGCCGCTCCCGGGCGCCCCGGCCCCCATTAACCTCTGAGGCCTCCTTTCTCATCCCTGACGGGGGATCGCCGCAAAATCCACGCCCACACATGGCGTCCAGGACACGTCCCGCAGTCCCCCCAGCCCGGCCGAGAAGGGGGGGCCTCGGAAGCCTGTGCGCGGGGGGCCGCCACTCCACCTTGACTCTGACGCTCTGCCCGCTGACGTTTTTGTGGGATAATGCACCGTTTAGATCACGCAGGTCTGCGGGACAGTGGGCTGCCCTGTTTGTTGTAATATATATCGGTGCGTCCTGCGGCCCTGTGAGCAGCTGCCACCGGAGGCCAGGCGACCCGGCGGGGGGGCGCCGGAGGAGCTGGGGGTGCTGCACGGGCCCGGCGGGGAGGCGTCCAGCGCGGGAGCTGGGAGCCAGGGGCTGGCATCCGAGGGCCGCCGCAGCTGTCTGGGCGATTAGGTTCCAGATGGGATCAGCCAGGAAGCGGTTTTTTCATTCTGACCTGGGGTGGGGGGAGGAGGAGAAGGGAAGGAACAGGTGGGTTGGGTTCCCTCCCCCTCTCCCCCTCCCCCCCAACAAAGAGTCCAGTGTCTTTAGATGCAAATGCTTTAGAGGCTCGGTGGGGGGGCACCCACTGTGTGGGGGGGACCCACTGTGCACCTGGAACCGGAAGGAAAGAGGAAGCAGCCCCTCCCCCTCCCCAGGGCAGGAACTTGCTTTTCCACTGGAAATTTCCAGAAATGGGGGAGGGGCGGAGAGGACCGGTGTGCTGACCATAGAAGCCTCTAAGCAGCTGGCTGGGGTCCCCAAGGGTGGCCTGGGAGCAGCACCGTCTTGGGGCACCCCGCCAAGAAAGAGAGTCCCGAGGTAAATTACATAAGGACTGAACCGTCCGTGCCATCTTCCCGGGAAGGCAGGTCGTGGCTGGGTCCCTCGGCCAGTCCCTCGGGGAAGTCAGGGGCTTTCCTCCTGGGGACATCCACAGGCGGCTCGGGGGGCGGGCACCGGGGTGGCCCCACCATGGTGGAGACGGGCGTGCTGGAGCCCAGCAGGGCAGGGATGAGAAGAAGGCCCACCGGGGATGGCTGGACAGGAGACCCGAGGAGCGGAGCCCAAGGTGGGGACGCAGAGGTGGTGGCAGTGGGCTGGGCCCGTGCTGCCCGCCCCGCACCTGGCCACCATGGGACAGGCTCCACCTCGGGCACCGATGACAGGCCCTGGGTCCTGGCCCCTCCTGGTCCACGTCCCCTCTGTGGGCAGAGGCGGAGGCCCACCCTGCAGACCTCGACGGGGGCAACCAGTGCGTCAGCGTTAACGGGCCGAGCTCACGTGCGCCCGGAGCATGGACGCGGGTCGCCTCCTGCTCACCCGCATTCACGCCGCCGCACAGGCAGCCTTCAAGGCATCTGATTCCAGCGGCCCGGGGAGAGCCAGCTGTCCAGTGACCGGAGGGCGCGGGCCGGTGCCGGCCACTTCCTGCCACCTGCTCTGTGCTTGTGGTCCTGGGCCCCCGCCAGAGCGGAGCGCACTCGGGGCCCCCTGCACGGCTTGGCTCTGGGGAGCTCCGCGCCATGCTTCAGCTCCTTCGGGCCCTCTCCCACCGTGGCCCCCCCGGAGACCACCCCCCCGGCTCCCCTTTCAGGAAGAGCTTCCCATACTGAGTTCCCACCGTTGTCAGGATTCCGCGTCCGCGCCCAGCCACCCACGGGCTCCACCCGCCGTGCGGCCCCCGGCACCTTCCGGAGCCGGTCCCCAGCCAGTTTCCCAGGGGGCCGCCGACACGGCCGCCGGTGCCCAGGCCTTGTCACACGTTCGGCGCTGCAGCTGGTCCCACCGGGTCCGGGCCTCACCTCCTCTCAGAGCCCTCCAGTGATCCTGCCATGCGGCTGTACTCGGGCCCCCCAGCCCTGAACGTGCCCCCACATTCGGCCCAGACTCCGCCTCTCCTTCCCAGGAGGGCCTCCCTGGGCCTCGGGCCCATCTCCGGTCCCACGGGCTACGTGGCCTCCCGGCCCTGACCTCCTGGGTGCCCTGTGCCCCCAGGCCACACGGCAGGCTCTGCCCAGCTCCCCAGACCAGTGCTGGTGGCATTGGAGCCTTTCCCCGTGGGGCTGCAGAGTCCTGAGTCTGGGGTGTCCTCCGTCCCTTCCTTCCTGCCAGAGCTGGGCCACCCAGGATGGTGGGGGCCCCGAGGTGGGTGTGTGTGCACGCTTGGGGGGCACGTATGTTCCTATGGATATGAGGAGAGCCTCGTTCGGGTTTTCTCCCACAGTTTCATTCCCACATTGGAGAAAAGGGAGGATAAGGACCCTCTCTGGGAGAATCGAGTTCGGGAGAGGAGTGGGTGACATGCCAGGGTCCGCGCTGACCCTCAGTCTCTTCACTGAGAGACCAAGGTGCCCGGGCCCCCTACCTGAGCGCGACACAGGGACGTGCGTGCTGGCAGTGCCCTCTGTGTGTCCCCAGCCTGTGAGGATACCTCCCGGGGGCCAGGTCAGCATCTCACCTTCCAGAAGCATCTTCTGTCATTGGCAGAGGCCCCCAAGCTGTGTGCGCCACATTTTAAAAGGGGCACGCGTTAAACAGAAGGGCAGAGTGAGCTCTCCCCCCGTTAGTGTCTCACCTGGTGGCGGGGGTTGGGGGCAGAGGCCGGAGGCTTCACCCGAGTCCTAGGGCACTGGTCGGTGACGAGGGAGGCTGGGGAGGGCTGCTGCTCTCCTCCCTGAGGCTGCGGGCAGCTGCCCAGGCAGTGGACTCCGAGGTGGTGGGGGCCACCAACCAAAGGAAAAGGAGGGCGCGGGAGAGACACGGGAGCTGGGAGAAGGCAGGGGCCGTGGGTCTCCCCCCTTGCCCTCCATGGCCTCTCCATCCCGGGCAGGCAGGCCCTTCACGCGGTGCCACTTTGCTCTCTGGACCCTGACGCCCGGCCTGGGAGGTGTGCGTGGCTGCACTGGCCGTGTTCAGGCCTTCTGACAGCTCGTTGCCCCTGCTCTGTCCCTTAGGAGCCCATTGGAGCTGGCTGGACACACACGCTTGTTCCCATCCTGGCCCCAGGATGTGCCCAGAGGCCTGGAGACAAAGCGGTGCCCGTGTCTTGCAGGAGGGCCTGCCTCCCTGGGGACAGGCAGCGAGGCACAGGGGGCACTCCTGGGGGCCCCCTTCATGGGTCCCAGTCCCCCAGCTCCCCATGGTGTCCGTCGAAGGGCCTGGGGTCCTGCCGTCCTCCTGCTGGCTGGCTTCTGGGGGCCCTCACACGGGCTTGTCACATGTGTCCGGGCTTTGTGATCACGGTGATGTCGCAGGGCTGGAATCCGGGGACCCCTCGGATCGGGGTGCTGAGCACGTGTCCGGAGACCACAGGGAGTCGTCCAAGGCCAGAGGCAGGATGGCCCCGGGAGCCTTAGGCCGACGACCAGGGCGGGTCCGCAAGGGGGAACGCTTCTGCGAGCATCTCTCTCACCTGTCATTTCTCAGCGTGAGCGGGAAGAGATGCTAGTCACATGGGGGCCAGGGCGCCGGCCTTGAGCCGAGAGTGGGCCTGGGGTCTCTCCCTTCCGTGCGCATCCGTCCCCGGCCCACCCTCCTTGTCCTCAGACCCCCAGCTCTCCCCCACCATGGATGAGCCCTGCAGCCTCCTCTCTGCTCCCCCTTTTCTGTACCCCCAAACCCGGCCCCAGACAGGCGCCTGTGCCCAGCCCTTTGGTGGATTTGGGCCGATGAGAGTGAGGCTCAGCGAGGACAGAGGGGCTGGGGAGACCCCCAGAGAGGAAGGCAGGGGGCGACCACCGACTTGCACGTGGGGACGGTCACCCACCCGCGGCGGGCTGGCTCTGTCCCCTGCTGCTCAGCTTGTCACTGAGCACAAGAGGCCCGGAAACCCTGAGGTCAGCGCTGGCCTCCCTCTCTCCTCCCTCCACTGCTTCCCTCCATCGCCCTCCACGGGCGGCCCCAGAGCCGAGCCTGCCTGCTGACCTGCCCCGTGTGCACCTGCTGGGGGGCCCCAGTGGGCGGCCGGCCACCCCGCCTTGGGTGTGTGGTGGCCCCAGGGGGCGGTGGGTGGGAGACGTGTGTCCTCTGGAGGCGTCTCCCACTCCCCTTTCCCTTCCCCTCCACCGCCCCCTGCCCTGCCCCCCCCCCCAGCTTCACGTGGCTTCTGGGCCTTCCTACTCCCCCTCTGCCTCGTAGACCTTCCACCTGCCTGCACATCTCACTGCGGTCCTTCCCCGCGAAACCTCCTCCCCCAGGCCTGCGTCCCTCCCAGCCGCCTGCTCCCTGCTCGGGTCCCTGCGCCCTCGCGCCTGCGCTCAGGAAGGCACCTTGCACTCAGCAGGGCCCCAGCCCAGATGCCGCCTCCCCAGCGCTCCCCAGGGCTCTGGCGGCCCGCAGGCGGCGGGTTCGGGACCCGGACATAGACGCGACTGTGATGAGGGGTAGAACTGGGGCCCCCACCTGCTTTCTGGCCTCAGCAGCGGCAGCTTGTAGGAGGACGGCAGCAGATCCCGTTGTCGCCGGCCAGGGTGCAGAGGAGGGAGCGGGAAGCTGGACTCTGGAGCCCACGGGACGTGCCGGCTCTGCCCAGCCGGACGGCCATCCTGCCCGCTCAGCCTGCCGTGTGCCCCGGCCACCCTGGCCAGCAGGTCACTCGAGGGCACTTTGCCTGAAGCCAGTCCCCTTTTTGAGACTTTTTGCATCCCTTTGGGTCTCCTAAAAATAAGCTTTTAATTTATTTTAAATTAACATTAGAATTAAATCTAAATTAAATTGTAATGCATCTTTAGGCCAGCTCTTACAAAGTCCTTAATGTGTGTGAATACAGGTAAGATTGGGAAAAGTTGGGAAGATGTACATGAGACCGTCCCATCCTTCATAGCCTGTTGTAGGTTTGATGACAAATATCTAGCAGAAACCCAGAACGCTGAAGTCCGCAGGGCCCTTGAGTGGGAGACGGGCAAACAGTCCTTGGGATGGCAGATGCAAGGGGAGGGGGCCAGGACGCGACCCCGTGCAGGGACCTCTGTGGCTGCTGTGCCTGCAGGGGTCCAGGGGTGAGGTGACCTCGGGCTTGACTTGAAGGGAAGCTGGGGCACGGCGGGCGGGGGGTGCACCTGTGTGTCTGTGTCCCCGGGGTCAGGAGGGCGCCACCTGGCCAGGGTGGGGCTGGGGGACTTCCCACATAAACCTGGACGTCTGGCTTTTCTGCAGAAGCAGATCTGTACCCCGAGTTGCTGACTCCCCTCCTGATCCTTCCTGAAGTTTCCTTCTTTGCCCCGGGCTCCCCTGTGAATGCAGCAGAACCCCTCCCTGCCCGGGTTCCGTGGCCTCTCTATGTATTAGTTAGCTACTGCTGAGTAACAAATCGTCCCAAACTTGGCAGCTTAAAGCAGCAAACATGATTACCTCATGCTCTCCGGGGGTCAGGAAGCTGAGCCAAGCCAGGGCTGTGGGCATCTCAGGGCTCGGTGCTGGGGGCCCCTTCCAAGCTCCCTCACGTGGCTGGGGACGACGGTTCCGCAGAAGTGAGTCTAATCCCACCCACGCTCCAGGGGAGGAGATTACACAAAGGCATGAATACCAGCGGTCAGGGGGCGTTGGGAGCCCCACTCGATCTGGACCCCTCCTGAGGCCGTCACGGCCCTGGGTGCCCACGGGAGGCCCCGGGGATTGTCCCCCAGCTCCCCCCACCCTCCAGGCTCCCTGCGAGGGACCTGGCCGGGCCTCTCAGCCTCTGTCCCCTCTTGTCTGGCTCAGCCCCCCTCCTTGCCCTGCAACCCCGTCATCACTTCCTCACGGTGACCCCAGCCTGGCTTGTCCCCTCTGAAAGCCTGCCGCCTGCTCCGTGGAGGGCCCCCAGGCCGATGGGGACATGCTCCCCTGTGGACCGGGCATGCGGTGTCCTCCGACCACCTCTGCAATGTCCACTTCGAGACGGGCCACCCGCAGGCCAGCGACGCGGCCCCAAAACGGCCTCGAGGACAGTGCGGGTCACTGAGGGATCCAAGGGCCGTTGTCAGAGGCCAGGGCGCCTGGCCTGTGGTTTCCTCAGATTCCAGGCTGGGCCACGGTGAGGCCGGGTGACCCCGCGCGTGGCAGGCACTCTCAGTAATTGTTTGTCCAGGGAACGAGCCGGGTTAGGGTTTCAGTGTCCGGACGGAGCCAGTGTCCAGGCTGTGGCTTGGTGACGGGGACGCGGCCCTGTGAGGTCTGGCCAGCACTTTTCGCTGCTGTTCCTGAACCCGGTGCGTGCCCCGTGGAGGTCGGCAGGTGCCCGGGGCTCACCTGCGCCCCCCCCCGCCCCCCGGGAGCCAGCGCAGTCAGGGCAGAGCCTGGGAGCCTCGCCAGGCCCGGGTCCCCCTCAGGCTGCGTGGGAGGTTCCTGCCGGGGGCCTCGTCCTGTCCGGCAGCCCAGCACAAAGCCCCCTTCCCTCCTCTGGTTGTGCAGCACGCAACACTTGCTTAGAGCCCAGGCTGTGAATTGGGGTGAGGGGGTCAGTCCTTAGGCTCAGGGCAAGTGCCCTGGGGCCGACGGGGGTCTGGGGGGAGAGGTCGGTGAGACCGCTTGCTTGCCCTGTGGCCACACTGGGAGGAACGCGGGGGCACAGGCTCAGGGCTGGAAGCCCCGGGCTGGTCCGCGGCCCCAGTGCCTCCCGCCCTGGCCCCTGGCAGGCCCCAGCCCTCGGAGAGCGGGGGGGGGCGCCGCTGAGCCTTCCCTCTGGGGAAATTCCCGCTGGGCTGCCCCAGGCCCGGGCCCCCAGGGGCTCCCCTGGGCTGGCCGTCAGTCCGGCCGCATTCTGGAAGCCACCCCTCCCGCCTCAGGGCCGCTCCTCTTCCTGGGGTCTCCGATCCGTGGGCTGCGGTGCCCCCACCCCCAGAGCTGCTCTTCGTGTCCTGCCCCCCAACAGTCCCCAGAAACACCACAGTTTTACCTCCGAGAAGTGAGGTTTTCCTTCTTCTTAGGCTCAGTGTTTCTAGAGCTGGGAATTCCTTATCTCTGTACTTCTAAGGGGGTGGGGTGGTTTTCCCGGGGTAGAAGCTGGAAGGACGCAGACACCCCACGGGGCACAGCCCATCCCGCGCCCGCCGCGCTCCTCGGCAAGCACCGCGTGCCGAGCACCGCCGCCGGGCCGGGTCTGCACCTCCCGCCAGGAGCCAGGGGCAGCCCCGGGGGGAGCCGGGCCTTTTCCTGCTTCTGGCCCCGGGGACTGAGGGGCAGTGGGGAGGGCCAGCCTGTCACAAGTTCGGGCTCCCTGGAGGTCTCTGCCAGGAGAGGCCCGGGGCCCGGGTCGCTCGGCTCGCCTGTCTATTGGGAGCGTTGGGTGTGGGTGCCGGGCCGGCCCAGATCCGATCTCCCTCCCCGGGGCCCCTTGGGGATTTGGTCTCACTCGGCGGCTCTGGGGCGAGTCACCTCGGCTCTCCTGGCAGGACACCCCAGGCCTCCACGCGGCCGAGGGCATAGGCTTGGCAGGCCGCCCCGGGTCCCCCTCCTCTGCCCGCAGCTCCCCCCACACCACCCCTGCACGGCGATGCAATCTCGCTGAGAAATAAACAGCATTTTCGCTAATTGGACCCCTGCCTCTTCTGCATCCCTCTCCCCCGACCGTGTATCTCGCATCCCACAAAGCATTTGCCAGCGCTCACGTGCGCACGGCGACTTCTCCCCGCGTCCCCAGGCTCTCCTGCGCCTTTGCCCTGGGGTGCTCCCTGGCTCTCTGGTCTTCCTGCTGGTCTCCCCTCCTTCAGGCCCCCCCTGCCCGGCCGTGAGCAGACCCCTGCGGCTGAGAGCCCCCCTCTGGAGCCGGCCCCTTGTCGGGGCCCCCGGGTGGCCGCGTGCCGACCACACCTGAGGCAGGACCCGCTTCCCAGGGGAGCTGGGGTCAGGCGGCCTCGCGCTAGAGTCCTTCTGGCCGCCCCACCTTGGCCGCACCCCGAGCTCCCTGGGGCACCCGGGTCAGCTCGTCGCCGTTGCTTTGTTCTCCATAGGGTTGAGTTGCCGGGAACCCTGGCCTCACCCGGGGCCCACGCCTGGTCCTGGGCCTCTTCTGCAGGGGCTAGATGGGGGCTTGGCGGCTTGGAGGCATGGCCGGGGGCGGGATGCAGGGCCCTGTGCGGGGTCGGGCTGGGATTCACCGAGGAGGCTGGGTGCAAACTGAGCCTCGAGAAACCAAGAGTCGGGAAGGGACGTAGTCTCTCGGAAGGGGCAGAAGGGTGAGCCCCAATGTGGCTGGATCAAGCCATATTTGCAGGAGTCGGCAGGGAAACAAGGGCGGAAAGTTGGCCCTGGCAGCAGGGATCCCCTGAACTTCTTGAGAGAGTTCTGGTCTCTCTTTCTCAGAGACCAGAGGCTGGTCCATGCGGTGACCTGGGGCGATCTCGGGTCCCCCTCCGGGCCCCACGCCAGGACACGGCAGCCCGAGCCAGCCCTGTTCTGGGAGTCAGGCCCTTGGTCCCTGGTCCTTCTCAGGCACGAGGCAGCAGAAGCCAGCCTGAGTGCTTGCGGCGGCCAGGGGCAGCTCTCCCAGCCCGACGTGGTAGCTGACCCCACGGCTGGAGGTCATGACCCCGGGGTGCACAGCTGTCCCTGTGCACCACCTCGCCACCACGGAGCTCCCTCCTGGGTGTGGGCGCAGGGTGCCTGGCTCAGCCCGTAGCCTCGTTAGGTGTCTTCGGATCCCTCCACGCCCACCCGAGCCAGCCCAACCTCTGGGCCTTGCGGCTGGACCTGGGGCAGGGAGTGGGGTGTCCTCTGAAGGATCCTGCCACCCCTTCCTTACCCCGGGAAGATGTGGTGCCTCTAAGAGCCCCACCCCGAAACCGCCAGCCTCCGGGCAGGGCGCGGGTCCCGCATTTACTTAAGGCAGCAGAGGGGTTTGCGAACCCCGCCGGGAGCAAGGGGCCGGACTTGGTGAGGCTTCGGTCCGGCTCCGAGGGCCAAGGGAACCGCCTCTGCAGCCAGCAGGCTCGGGGGACAAGGTGAGGAGGCTGGGCCCGGGCAGCGGCAGCACGCGTGCCCCCAGCTCCACAGCCGGCACCCGGGTGGGCCTACAACGGCGGTGGCCTCCAGGTAGGGGTGAGGGGTGGCAGGAGAGGGACTAATTGTGTACCTTGGTCTAGACTTCTGACTACCTATATGGGAGGGATAATCGGATGGATGGATGGATGGGGTGATGAAGGGAGACAAGGTGAGAGGGCTGGATAGGTAGATGGATGGATGGGTGGACGGATGGAATGATGAAGAGAGGGAAGGAGAGAGGGAGGGCGGGACGGATGGATGGACGGACGAATCCACGGGATAGGAAGGTGCGCCAGAGGCCGGTAGGCCTAACCCCAGGTGGCCTTCATCTGACACCTGTCTCTTACCCCCCAATTTCCCCTGCCGTGCTGCCCTTGGAGCCTTTGCCCGATGCAGGCAACGACGTCGTCTTCAAGGGGCCGGGGCGGGAGGAGGAAGCCCGCACCCGCCAGACAGCGGTCTCACGCCAGGCTTTGCAGGACCCTGTGTCCGGGTCCACTTGGCAGACGGGGCAGGGCTGGCCAGCAGGGTCCTCAGCAGGGCCCTCAGGCATGGAGCCTTCCACTGGGGTCCATCCCGTGCTGGTGTGACCGCGTCAGACCAGACCGTGTGAGCAGACCTGCCTGGGCCTCTGTCTGCCCGCAGCTAACACGGGGCAGGGCCCGGGGGAAGCTGGAGGGCCTGGAGGCCTGGGCCCAGGGCACAAGGGGGCAGAGACCGGCATCTAGACCCGAGCGGCCACCTCCTTGCTGCTGGCCTCTTTCAACATGGCGGGAAGGGAAGGGCCTTGGTTCGGCCGAAGCTGCTCTTTCCCTGGGGGCGCTCGGGGGGTGGTGCTGACCGGCCCGGGCCACCTCCCCACGCCCCCTCGCCCCCCGCCTGCCCTCGGGAGTGTCCTGGAGGCGGAGGTGCTGGCTGTCTGCCAGGGCGAGTGTGCCGGGAAGGGGGGCTGCGGGAAGAGCAGGGGAGAGCAACGAGGGGGCGGCCCTCGGCTGCCGCTGCCCGGACCCCCGGCCCAGGGGCCCTCTGAGTCATTCTCGGCCTCGAGTCCGAGGACGGCCCCTTCGCCCAGCCAAAGGGCTAAATTTACCCTTTTAATAAGAACCAGACTTATATCCGATTTTCCTTTTCTTTTATTAGTTCTGGGCTGTTGGCGGTTGGGCCTGCCCTGTCATCTTGCCTCCACGTTTGTCAGCTGGGTGGCTCGGCAACCACAGAATTTTCCTATTATGGCCTGAGAACCGCTGCCTTTGGGCCAACCCGGACTTCTGGAAGGTTCTCCTGGGCCATTGGAAAGGGGCTTCCCATGTGACACGCCCGCGTTTCTGGGCGGGTGCCCCTCACCCCGGGCTGCCTCCGCCTCTTAGGGCTGGGCCGGCCAGGAGGCTCCCCTGTGGCCTCACACTCCTGCCTCCCGTCCCGCCCCCCCCACCGCCCCATGCCTGTCTCAGGCTCCTCGTCTTGTCTGGCCAGTGTCTCAGACTGGGGACAGCAGCCGGGATCGCTGGGAGGGCCGCTCGGGGACTCCCGGGGCCGTGGTAGCAGAGGGCCACCTTGAGGCCGGCAGGGTTTGGGCCTGGCCAGACCGAGTGAGGGAATGTGCCGGACAGGCCGACACCCGGGGACCACCAGCTTGCGGCCGGAGGGGACTGCCCCAGATCTGGACGATGCGTGGGTCCCGGAGAGGCTGCCCAGCAGGGCTGGCGCTGCAGGGGGGCGTCCCGGATCGGAGAGGACTTCGTGCCAGTCTAAGCGGCTTCTCCGCTGCGGAGGGGGTGGGCTGCTCGTGGGGAGGCGGGCCGGCCGCGTGACCCGCCGGCCGTCCCCCAGCATCCACGCGCCTCCTGGGGCCACGTTCAGGTCCAGGGGGCTGAGGGCTGAGCAGCGGGCCCGGGGTTCGGGAGCTGGGGTGCTGGAGCAGTAGTTCGGTGCCAACCAGAGGCTGGGATCCCCTTCCACCGCTAGCGAGCCTGGGCGCACCCCCACCTCCAGGGCATCCCAGGGCCACAGAACCAAAGGCCAGGAGCCTCTTCCCAGATCCGGGCCGGTGAAGGGACCAGTTTGGTGGCAGTCGGGCCCTGGGAAGTGGGTCTCAGAGTCCCTTCACACGAGAAGACCACCGCGTGCCGCTCAGAGCCACGTGCCTACACCCCCAGCCACGCGGCCATGTGGAGACGCTGCGCGCGCACCCGCACACCGTCCCTCTGCCGCCTGTGCCCCGAGCGTGCGTGCCCCCATCGTCTCGTGCCCGGGCCAATGCCCGTGCCCGGTGGGTTCCAGCTCGGCCGGGACCGTTCCTGGGTGCGTCGGGAGCGGAGCCTCCAGACTCGAGCACACCGGAGCGGGCCCCGAGGGCAGCGGTGTGGCATGGCCTCCCCGGTCCCCATTGCCGCACTGTGGGCTTCCTGGTGGGGGCGGTCCTGTCCCTGTCCCCCTCCCCCCACCTGCTTTCCCGCAGGCTAGGCCGAGTCCTCTCCGTCATCATCGTCCATGTGAGACTGAGGCTGGACACCAGCTGGACACTCCTTCCGCGCACCCTGTCCTGGAACGAGAGGGCTGTGGTCCGGTCCCTGCAGTGGGCCGCCCGTCCTTCCTGCCTCTTCCTGACAGCTCCCTCCGGGCCTGGTTTGGCACGGGAGGGGCCCTCCACTCCCCTAGGCAGACCTCCCGTCCCTCCAGTGTCTCAGCTGCCTCTGGTGTGCCGGGGGAGACCCAGGGATGGCCGCAGGGGAGTCGGGGGTCCCCGGCGCCCAGGGGAGCCCTGCAGGGCCTGGGGGCAGTGGGGAGCCCGAGCAGGTGTGAGCGGGAGGGTGGGAGCTGGTGGACAGAGACGAGGAGTGGCATGCCGGCAGCCGGTCGGCTGGGCTCCGGGAAGGGCTTGCTTCTCAGGCGCAGCCGTCTTGGCCTTTCCTTCACAACACATCTGGGTTTCCAGGAAGGGAGGCCGCTGTCCCTGTGGCTTACCCGAGACAAAGCAAATGCTCACTGTGCCCAGCTCTCTGAGCCCCTTCTGTCCGCCCGTCTTTCCCCACCTTCTGCTCCCTCTGCCGTCAGCCGGGGGTCATGGAGGGGGAAGACAGGCTTCCCGGTGCCCCCACCGCAGGACAGTCTGGTGCGGGGGTGGGGGCTGGACCGAGAGGGGGGTGCAGGGGCACTGTGGGCACCTGGCCTCCCGGACCCCCAGGCCTGGGGTGTAGTGGCACCCCAAACTTGGGGTGCATGGCCCAGGGCTCCCCATGCTGCTGCTGGTCGGTCTCAGAGGCCCCCGGACGGGGGCTCCCCTGGCCTGTGCTCTGGGCCGTGGCAGGTCGGCCGCCGAAGACCCAGCTGTCCTCTGTTGTCCCGGGCCACACGGGGCCACCTCTGCCACCGCCAGCGCAGCTCGGTGCCGCCCGCTTGCCGCCGGCCTCTCTGCGCGGTGTCAGCCGGCCCTCTGGGGCACCCTGGCCCGGGGAGCCGTCTTCTCAGCCCGGCACCCAGGCCTCCGCGGGGTACTAGGCCAGCTCGGGTGGTGCTGGAGCCGGGACGGGAGCCGGGACGGGAGCCCTGTGTCCGGTGGGGGCTGGCCAGGCACTGGGGGCCTGAATGTGCCGGTCAGATGGCCCACCCCTGGGCCCGCGGACACCTCTCGCCGCGTCCGGGCCCCTCTCCTGAGGTCATTCTACACATGTGCCCTCTCTGGGATGAGATCGGACCATGCACGCTGGGGGGACTGGGGCGGCCTCGGAGCGGGTGGGCCTCATTCAGACCCCGGCCGAGGTACTTGGGGCCGTGGGGTCCAGATGCCCCATGGTGGGTCTGCCGTCGGGACCCCGTGAAAGCAATTAGTGGGACGTTTGTAGAGCCCGTGGTCTGAGCGAGGCTGATGGCTCCAGGATTGGGGCTCCCAGCCGGGAGCAGGGGCGTCCTAACCAAGCACCTCTCGCCTTCCCTACTGCTCCGGGCTCCCACTGTCCCTTCCCAGGCTGGTGACCGCAGCAGTCCATGGGCAAGGACTCTGCCAAGAGGAAAGAAGCCTTCAGCCCAGTTCCCGGCCAGACTTGGCCGCGAGGCTCCAGCCCTGGCCGGGGCCCAGGCCGCCTCTGCTCACGCTCCATCTGGGACTGGCTACCGTTGGCGGGAGGGTCTGGGGAGGCGGCAGCCAGGTCTGCCCGGGCCCCTGCTGGCCAGGCACGCTGCTATCTCCAGGCTCCTTGGAGGTGGAGGTGACAGCGAGAGCCAGCTAGGGTGGGGGGGCTCCATCAGCCCGCTCTCCACCCCCCGCTGTCACAGCACCCCCCCCACACACACACACACAAGGCCGGCAGGACCTTCAGCTACCTCCAAGCCACTAGGCCCGAGTGGCGGGGAAGAGGCTGAACCCTTCCGAGCAAGGAGTGGGGAGCCCCACAGCACAGGACTCAGGCCGGGGGGATTGGCCTGCAGGTCAGGAGCTCCCCCCGCCGGGACCTGGCGCTGCAGACTAGGGGAGTCTTAGGGGGGAGTCTCTCGCGTGGCTCAGGGATGAGGTGTCCGTGTGTGCAGTGAGGGGCGGCGGAAGCCCCCTGTGGCGCTGCGTCAGGGCTCAGGGCGAAGGCACTGTGGTGTGCCCTTGGGGCCGGGAGGCCTCCAGGGACCCCTGCTTCCTTCCTGGCGGCACATCATATTTGCATGACAAGACTTTTCTGTTTTCAACATGAAAGGGAAAGAGAGGAGAAGGCCCCCAGGTGGACGGCTGGGGGGCCACCAGGGGCAGCGGGGTTCCATCAGGGGCGCTGGCTGGCAGGGCTGTCCCACCCCCTTCACTCCCCATACTCTGAGGCATAGGTCCCTTCCTTGGATTCTGAGAAGCCATCTCAGGGTCCCCAATAAGGTCCCCTCGGTCGGGAGACAGGCCACGTGGGCAAGGTCGGCCCCAGGCTCGGGGGCTCTGGCTCAGCAGGAAGCGCCGCTGTCATTGGTGCATCCCCTGCCGGGTGGAGCCGAGGCCAGGGGCTGGCTGAGCCGAGGGGCTGCCCCCCCCGCACCCCTTGCAGCGGGACCCCCTTCTGGGTGTCAGAACAGGGCGCCCATGAGAGTCTCCCCCCCCCCCCCCGAGGCCGGGATCAGTCGCCCCGGGCCATGATGTCCTGGGACCTGCCCAACCCAGAGTTCAGCCTAGGACCAGCCCCCCGGGCCTCAGGCCTGCTCCCCATCTGTCCTGGCCCCAGGTGGGTGACCCCTGGGGTGGGTCTTCAGAGGTTGTCTGCTGCCTCTGCGGGAGCACCCAGGCCGGGGCGACCCTGTGCGGGACCCACCTCCAAGCCTCGGCGTCCCTGGACCCGGGGGCCAGGGGCCCGGTGGGGCTCTGAGCCGCATTTCCCGCCCAGCCTGGGGCCTGGCCCGCCGCCTCGCCCCCGCGGTGTGGGAGAGCTCAAGGTGCGGGCTTCTCAGGCTGGGCTCCTGGAGAAATCCTTTACCCAGACCCAACTCTTGGATTCGGTTGCTTCCCACTGTCCCGGGAGGAGCCGGGTGGGAGGGACTTCCCTGGGAGGGTGCGGGGGTGGGGAGCCCCGGGAGATGCGGGCTGGCCTGGGCGAGGCAGGAAGAGGCCTGCTCATCCCCCAGGCATGGCCCCCCCAGGGTCCCTAGAGCCTAGCAGAGGCCGCCCTCCCACCCCTGCCCCTCCGCCCGCGGCCCCTGGAGGCCAACACTTCCCTTCCCAGCCCAGAGTCCCCTCCCCTGGCTGGACGCCTGTGGTCTGGCCGCGGCCCATGGCAGTCCCAGCCCTGCGGTCCGGGAAGTCCCTGGCTCCTGGGCACCTTCGTCCCCTGCCCCTGGGTCCTCTCAGGGTCTCCGTGCAGCCTGACCCCCACTGCTGGGTCAGCGTGCAGCCCGGCCCCCCGCCAGCGCTCACAGACCCGCCTCTGTGGCCTCTTCCCAGGGAAGACCCCTTTCCTCCGTGATGTCCCATTCCCTCACAGGCGGGGCGGGAGGCCGACAGGGTCCCCACCGGGGCAGCCCCTCCCTCTCCCCTGCTCTGGGCCCTGCCTCCTCTGTGCTGAGTCACCCGTGTCTGGGAAGCTCCCAGGGCCAGGCCAGGCTGGGTGAGGAGTCACAAATTCACAAATTCCCCCTGCCTCCCGGGCTGGGAAACGGCCGCCCTGACTCACCTTGGGCAGGGCCTGCCGCCTGCGGGGACCCGCCATTGCCCCTGCGAACCCCACCGGGCCCCTGCACTCGGCCCCACGGGGCAGTGAGCCCCAGGTCCCTGCTCCCCGTCCCCTGGGATGGTCCCAGGCCAGGCTCACGGCCCGTGGCACAGAGGGGACAAGGTGCGGCCAGAGCGGGGGGCCGGGAAGCTCGGCCCTAAACCGCGCACCAGGCGCCCGGGGCTGCTCCTCCGGGAGGGGTCTGTGGATGCAAGTGCCCGGTCAGCATGGACATCCCGGGACGCTCGCCCAGCCTGGCGCGGCCCCTGGGTTTGGGCAGAGAGGGGACCCAGTGGTGAGGGCGCAGGCGGGCCTGGAGGCCCACTAGGCCGGCTACCGGCGGAAGCAGAGGGCCCTGGGAGGCCGATGACCGTGTGCAGCCGCCTGCCAGCCCGGCCGGGGCCTGAGCCCGAGAGACCCCCGCGGCTCTGAAAAGCGGGTCCTCGCTTCCTCCTCAGGCTTCTGTTATCCTCTCTGCGGCCTTCGTTTCGGTCTCGCTCACCTGGGACGGGGCTGAGGAGTCCGTCGGTTGGGCCGGGGGGAGGTTGAGGAGCCCACTGTGGGGAGAGGCCGATACCCCCTGCTGCCCGAGCAGTGGGCAGAGGCCGCGGGGCCCGCCGGGCTGGGGCGGAGGGCCCGGGGACGCTGGAGCCCTCCGGGCAGGTGCGGGCAAAGCCGTCTGGCAGGTCGGCTGCTGGCGGGGGGGACCGTGGCCTGGGAGAGTCGGGGGCTCTGCCTCTGCGGAGAAGGCCCACCCGCTGAGCGGCTTGCTCCCCACGGGCACAGTGCTCGGCATCGGGCTCGGAGGGGGAGCAGAAGTGCAAACAGTCACGGGAGGCCACCGGACCCCAAGTGTGCCTGTCGGGGGCCCAGGCGGGCGGGCTCTCCTGCCGGTCAGCTCCTGGCTATTTGAAGACAGAAGCCCCTGGAGCTGGGGGCGCGAGAGCACTGGGGGGCTGCCCCGCTCAGACTCACTCTTGCCCCCCATGTCCACAGCCGGCAGCCGCCTGATGGGGAACTCTCCGGCCTCCTCTTTCATGGGCAGCTTTCTCACCGGCAGCCTGGGCTCGGCAGCCCCCGCGCACCCCAGCGGCCCCGCCCCAGCCCCCTCGGAGCAGGCCTACCGCGCCTCCCACCCCGCCACCTCCCAGATCTGGTTCTCCCACTCCCACGAAGGTAAGCCCGGGGTGGGGGCGAGCGGAGGGGCTCCCCTGCCGCGGCCTGCCCAGGAAGCCCAGCCCCCACGGGGGAGGTGGTACTTGGTGGGAAACAGGGCGGGGGGGGGGGGGTTGGGCACCAGGCAGCGGTCCTGGCCAGATGTGCACCACAGATGGGCAGAGGGAGGGAAGGCGGTGGGGCCGAGAGGGCTCTGGGGGAGCCGAGGAAATGTGGAACGCAGCTGCGCGGGCCGGGGCCGGGCTGCACCCTCTGCCTGGGGCTGCACCCACCTCCCAGACTCAGAGCGGTATGGGCTCCAGATGTGCCAGCCGGGAGGGAGGGGTGGGGAGGGGACAGCCGTCAACATGCTCATGCCACCACTTCGGGGGCCTGGCCAAGCACAGAGTCCCTCCCGGGCCCCCGGCCTCCCCGCGAACGCAGCCCTGGGCGCCCCGACCGTGGGGCCAGCTCCCCTCTGGGACTCCGGGGCTCCCCGTGGTCTCCCCAGCTCTCCGCTGCCCGTTCAGCCCCTTGGCATGGCGACGCGGGGAGCAGCCGGGGCCCGTGCCTGCCGGCACCCGCGCGGTCCAGGAAGGGTTAAGCCCGGCGGTGCTGGCTGGCACGCGGGGAGGTAATTGCAGTTGGCAGCGGGCACGGAGGGCGCTCCGCTCCTGGCACCGGCACCGCCGTAACTCAGTGACGGCTGCGCGGCAAGCGCGGCGTTTGCAGAGCGCGCACCCACACAGTGCGCCCGCCGCTGTGTTCCAGGCCGGGAGATTAGCGCCCGGCGCGGCTGGAGAGCCAGAGAAACCTCTTTGTGCAACAAGAAAGAGGCTGTTTTCCAAACAGGACAGGTGACAAGTGAGGGACAGTTGTTAAAATAATCTGGGCTTTAAGCGCCGTGCGGAGTGCCCATGAAGGCCGGGCGATAAGGAGCGGCTCTCCTTCCCAGAGGAGGGGAGGCCCCAGGCAGGCAGGGCGGGACCCCCGGCACCCCTGGCCCCCACGCGGCCCGGCACTCTTGGGGGCCTTCCCAGGGCAGAGCCGGTGCGGGGGGGCCGGGCCCGGCAGGAGGCTTTGCTGGCGGCTGCGGGTGGGCCCCAGGCCCTCTGCACCTCTCCCCCGGGCCCCTCCAGCCCTTCCGCCTTCCGTGTCGGCCGGGCGAGCTCCCAGCCCTGGTGGAGCATCTGGGAAGGATGTCTGTGGGAGGGAGGAGGGCGGCCGAGTGTGGGGGCGCAGGCAGGGGGAGGCCTGCAACAGCCACGGGGGACCACCTCCAAGTAATAAAGTAACGACCTAACGGCCGCTGCCCCACCTGGGCCCAGCCGCAGGTGCACGGGCACAGCCCGGCTGGCTGACTCAGTTTCCCCTCTGTTCGGGGGGGGGCCATGGTCGGGGCGGCAGCTCTGCTCTAGGAGACACGGATCCCCTTCCCCTCTGTGTCACCCTTGGGGACCTCGCCATCGTGGAGGGCGGTTTGTGGGCAGCGCCACCTGCCCTGGGGCCCAGGGAGAAGGTGCCCCTGTCCTGCCCCCCTGGGGGCTGCGGGGAGGGCGGGGTGGGGGGCAGCCTGCAGACAGCGCCCTCAACGGCCTCCCGC
>CM052891.1:1148354-1165482 GCA_028534135.1 Potos flavus
CTGGGTGCTCCAGGAGGGGAGGATGAGGGCCTGGGTGCTCCAGGAGGGGTGGGTGGGGGTCTGGGGGCCCCAGCGGGGGAGGGTGGGGGTCTGGGGGCTCCAGGAGGGGAGGGTGGGGGTCTGAGAGCAGTGGGAGGGGAGGGAGAGTGGGGTCTGGGGGCTCCAGGGGGGAGGGTGGAGTGGACACCTGGCCAGGGCATCTCCCTCGGTCCGCACACCCTGGTGACTGGGGCGCACGTGGTCCCCACGTGACCGCTCATTCAGTGAACGGGCGCCCGTCCAGCAGGCGTTCACGTGCACAGACGGGCTGGCCACACACCGCGCCCCGCATGTGCTCGGCTCCCTGTGCCAGCTCACGTGGGGCTCCGGGCCCGACCGGGGCCCCCGCCTCCCCCTGCAGCCCCCAGCCGTAAGCGAGGCCCTCCGCGGGGTCCAGCAGGGGGCCGTCGGCACAGTGCTGGGCCCGTCTGGGTGGACAGGAGAGTGACACCGAGGCCTCTGGGGAAAGGAACTCTGGGGGAACGTCGGCTCTCCTCCCCGGCAGCACTGAAGGCGCCAGCGACGGGCCGCGGGGAGCCTGGCGCGTCAGGGAGACGAGTGGGCAAGCCCAGAGAACTCTGTCGGGTTCTCCACAAATACCACGGGTGCAGCGCCCGGCTGGGGGTGCTCCTCCCGGGCTCCGGTCCCGCCCTCCCCGCGGGCTGGCACAAGGCCCCATGCCTGCGCCCCGGGGCTCTTCCGGGTGCTGGGAGCCCAGGAGCTTCTCCACCTGCAGCTCAGCCCCGGGGCAGGAAGGAGCGGCCCCCCAGCCCCCAGCCCGGGGAAACTGCGGGGGACACGTGGGGCCGAGGCCCAGGGACTGCGCGATCAGCCTCAGGCCCCCTCCCCTGGGCCCGCGTGGGAGGAGGTCAGTGCGGGCTGCCTACAGAGGGGAGCACAACCTTCCCTGCTCTCCCGGTTAGCCACCGGGCCCCCTGATGGCCTGGGCATCCTTGCGGGACCCCCGTGAGTCCCCCCAGGGCGGTGAGAACACGGCGACCACGGGAGGTGCTACGCTGAGGCTGTCTCCAGCCGAGAGCCGCAGACGGGGCCAGGAGGGGGGAAGGGAGTGGCGGGGACCCCACGGTGGGACGGCTGAGCCCACGGCCTGGCCTGCCGAACCTGGGCCCCGGCGGGCTCGCGGAGGCTGGGGCGGTGCTCACCTTGCAAGGCCGGCTCCCTCCTCTGCTGCTGGATCTCCAGGTCAGCCAGCTCGCTGAGCAGGGCAATTCCGTGACTCCCTGAGCTACAGGGTGAAGGGGCCGCGCGCGGGGGCCCCGGGGCAGCGGTGAGCTGCGGGTCCCGCGGGCCAATGCCTGGCAGGTCCCCCAGGTCGATGGTGGCTGCGACCAGGGCCTCCAGGCCCAGAAGCGCCCTGGGCAGGTGGCTGCTCTTGAAAGTTGACCCCTGGCCCTCTTCCTCCTCGGGCTCGTCCTCCTGATGCTCAGTCCCCTCCTCCGACTTGGCTTCCCTGGGGGCCTGCCGCTTGCCCGGCCGGGCCTCATCGAGGGCGCCCACGCTTTCCTGCTGCTGCGGGGCCTGGAGGCTGGCCCCTGACAAGAGCCCTGGCCCCACGGCCCCACCCGCCTCCGCCATGGCCCCTTCCGCTGCTGCCCCTCCCTGAGTAGATTGAGCCTGGCCAATGGCCTCGGGGCCCCCTCCCTCGAGGAGGGCCCCACATCGCAGTTCTTGAAGCCCCTCCAGTGGGCTGGGGTCCGCTGCCTTCCCCAGGGGACCCCGCTCGGCAGGGTGGGGGGTGGCAGCAAGGTCCTGGGTGGCCTTCCTGGCCCCTGAGGGCAACCCCGGCTCCTGTGGGCTCTGGGGGCCTCGGGGGGGCAGCTCCCCGGGCGGGAACGTCCTCGCTGGCTCAGGCTGGACCCTGGGGGCTGCAGGTTGCATAGTTTTGGGGTCCGAGAGGTCCGGAGAGTGCACGCTGGGGGACAGGGAGAAGCCCGAGCTGGCCACAGGGCAGGCATAGCCAGGAGGCAGGCCTGTGAAAAGAGCAGGTGTCGTCAGGAGGGGGCAGCCGGGGATATGGGGGGCCCTGTTCTAGATGGGGAGAGAGTGGCCTCGGATCCTGGACTCACAGCTGGGAGGGAGGGTCCCCGGCCAGCCCTCTGCCTCTGCCTTCGAAGCAGGTGAGATAGGAATGGGGAACGTGTCACGTCGAGGGGGACTGAGAGCCAGACTCAGGGCTGGGAATGGGTCCTGCGTCTGGGGCCAGCCCCTCCCACTGGCCACGGCAGGCCAGGCACTTTGTCACTGGCGGCCCTCATGCTGGCCAGCGGAGCCCAACCCTCGTCCTACCCTGTCCGCTGGGAACTGGGGAGGAGACGGCAGGGGATGGCGGGGACCCTGAGAGCCTTCCCCATGGAAGGACTGTGGACGGGGAAGGGGGGAAAGAACAGAGGACCAGCAATGGTGCCCCAGGCCCTACAAGGGGACCTGGGCAGGGGAGGGCATCTCTGCAGAAGTGGGAAGAGGCCTCAGAGTGGAAGAGGGCAGGCCAAGGTCAGCCCAGCGCTGCCCACTCTTACCTGGTTCCGACGCGCTAAGGTCGGCTCCGGCCCGCCGGCCCTCCCCACTCGCGACCTCGGAGCCGGGCAGCTTGGAGCCGGGCCCGGGGCTGCCCGAGGGGCAGACAGATAAAGTGCACGGGACGCTGGGGCGTGGTGGCGTGGTGGGGCAGCTGGCAGGGGGCTTCTGGGTAGGCGAGTGGCAGCAAGGTGACAGCTTGGCAGGGCCTACGGTGGCCGGGGAGGGGGTGCCCTTGGCTGTGGGGGTTAAGGCAACTGGCTTGTGGGTGGACTTGAGGGTCTTCTCCTGGGCGGGCTCCTCCAGCTCCGGGTGATGCTCCTCGGGCTTCCGCTGCCGGGGTGAGGGAGAGGCTCAGGGCGTCATCCCGTGGGGCGGGGGGGATTCTGGGGCCGCGCTGGAGCAGGGGGAGGGAGGGAGGGAGCGCTGTGCTGGGTCCCCGCCGGGGGCGGCCCGGGGCGGGTACCTGGATGGGGGCCGCCCGCTGCTGCTGCTGCTGCTGCTGCTGCTTCTGCTGCAAGGCGTAGAGCTCTTGCTGCCGTAGGAGCTGGGACCGCGCGTACACCGGGAGCTGGCCGGGGGGCTGCACGTGGGAGGCGGGGCCCCGGCCCCCGTACATGGGGGGCCACAGGGAGGCCTGGTCCATGACGTCAGCTGTGGGCGGGGCCAGCGGAGCCATCAGACCCAGCGAGGACGGGACACGGGCTGCGCCCCTGCCACCCAAGCGCCCCCCCAGCCCCCATCCCTGACAGCTCCTCCACCCCCTGCCTGCCTCCCCGGGTGGTGGCCGGGGGCCTGCCCCGCCGTACCATCCCCCTGGTAGGCTGCTCCCTTCCTCAATCGCGCTTCCAACACCCCCACGATCAGGCAGCCTGCCGGGGAGGCTCTTACCAAGCGCGTGGGGGGCGGTGTGGGGGGTGGGCTCTGAGGGCAGGATGACGAGCTGTGCAGGGCTATCCTGGGAGAGGGGGAAGACGGAGGGCATGGAGCCGGGCACGGAGGTGGAGAAGCCTGGGGGCAGGTTCTGGTGCAGGGCGGGGTGCCCGAGGCCTGGGGACACAAGGCACAGCGGTAAGGCAGGGCGGAGCGGGGCGCCCAGGCTGGCCAGGCCCCGTGCTCTCCGGCCTCCCGCTCCAGGCCGAGGGCCGCTCCGCCCCGCACCGGCCCTGCCCCATGCCCGCGGGCTGCCCCCCTGCCTGCCCTCGGAGCACTGACCGTAGGAATGGCCCCCCATCCACAGGGAGGGGCTGCGCGTGCGGGGCAGCCAGGGGGGGTGGGCGGGGTGCGGGTGGGAGGCCGGGTCCCCGCCCAGCTGGCTGCTCTGCAGGGAGGACCCTCCGGTGATCATGAGGTGAGGGGCCAGGTCTCCGGGGCAGCCGCCTGCCGGGTGGATCCGGGAGAACTCCAGGCGGTCCTTGTTGTCTCTGCGGGTCACCGGGGGCGGCGGGGGCTCAGCACAGCCGCCGGCCGCCCACCCAGCCCTCCCACCCCGTCCCGTCGACATCGGCCTTGGAGGGAGAGGGTCTTGGAGCCTCCTGCACCTCGGTGGAGGGGCCCTCCGTCCCGGCCGTGGCCCTGACAGCGGCGGGGAAGTCAGCGGAGCCCTCCCCCCACCCACCGCAAGCAAGAACCCCAGCAAAGCCCGGGGGCAGCCTCGCCAGGCCACTCTGTCCCAGAGCCGAGGCCCCGCTCCCGCCCCGATGGCCGGCACCCTGTCCTTACTGCAGCAGCAGCTCCCGGCCGGCGAGCCCCAGGCGGTCCTCAGACAGCCGGGCCCTTTCCTCCTCGGCCTCCAGGTCCAGTGCGTGGGCGGAGCGAGGCGGGCCGCCTGCTGCGCGGGGAGGAGATGGCAGAAGGCTCGAGGGTCGGGGTGGCTGGGAAGCCGGTGGCTAAAGCAAGCACGGACCCTGCTTCCAGCCAAGGGGACCGACGATGCAAGGGAGGGGCTCTGCCAAAGGCAGGTGTAGGGAACTGGCGGCCTCAAGGGATGGGGGCGGGCCGGCCAGCCCCGGGAGGGACGGGACTGCCGACGTGGGGAGGGGACAGCGGGAGGGCCGGGGCCTGACCCGGCCAAGCTTCAGATGGGCACGTGAGGGCAGGGGAGCCCCAGTCCCCGCTGCCCTCCCCGCCAAGAGGCCTACCTTTGAAGGCAGGAGCTGCCCGGCCCTGCCGCCCGGCGTTGGCGCCGTAGGCCGTGTCCGGCCGGCTCACCGTGTCCTTCTGCCGGGACAGGGCCACCGCGATGCCCACCGGCGGCTGCCTCACTTCCGCGTCACCGTGCGGGGTGTCGTGCTCCCGGCTTCGGGCACAGTCGGGCCTCTCGGCCTCACTGGGGGCCTGGGCGGGGCCCTTGGAGACCGGGAACTTCATCTCCTGCTGGGCACAGCTGGCCTTGAGGCCGCCCAGGCCCACGAAGGGCGCCTTCTGGCCAACGACCAGGGCTTGGCTGCTGTACCTGAGCAGGTTCTTCATGGCCGAGACCTCGTCGGGCGGGGCGGGCAGGTCCTGGGGCAGGAGGGCGGCCTGCTGGAGGCTGCCGCTGAAGGGGTCCAGGTAGGCGCCGGGCTGGCGCTCCTCGCCGATGGCCATGGCGGTGCCCTGGCCGGACTGGACGCCCCACGGGGGCAGCTGGGGCCCCCCGTAGCCCAGAGCGGCCAGCTCCAGGGACCTGCGCTTGGCGTCAGCCCCGCCGCCCGCCGGCTCCCCCTCGGGCGTCACCAAGTGCTGCTGATGCCGGATCCGGGCCACCTTCTGGGCCCCAGGGGGGACTGCGGGGGTCTCCTTGCTGGCGGTCTTCTCTAAAGTGCAGCAGGCCTGGGGGACCTTCCCCGCCAGCGGGTCCTGGTGAGCGGGCCGGGCACAGTCTTGCGGGTGCGCGGGCAGCTCAAAGTAGCCGCCCTTGTCCAGACCGCCTTTGGGGAGCGCGGAGAAGGGCGTCTCGGGGCCGGTGCTGTTGAGATACTCCAGGCCCTTGAGCCGGGGGTTGAGCGCAGCCTCGAAGCTCCCCGGCCGGCGCTCGCCCTTGCCCTCGGCCTTCAGGTGGGCGTAGGAGACCCCATAGGGCACGGCATGCTCGGGGCCCAAGGCGCCATCCAGGTGCCGGTCTTTGCCCTCACCTGCCACGGCACAGGCCTCCGCGGCCTGGAAGGGGCGGCTCTTCTCAGCCAGGTGTCCCACGGAAGGCACGAAGGTGGGCCCGCTGGCCTTCAGGTCTCGGGGGACTTTGTCTTGCAGCGGGCAGAGCCCGTCGGGGCCCGCGTGCAGCTGCAGGCAGGGGAAGGAGCCGGCGGCCGTGCTGAGGGGCGGGGGCGGCCCGGCGGGCAGGCCGGACGGCACGGTGTAGGCCACGGCGTGGTGCAGCATCTGCCGCCTCTCCAGGCACTCGCTGAAGGCCGGCCCGGGCTCGGCGGGGCCCGCCGCCTCCTTGGCGCAGCGCCCGGGGGCCGCCACCCCCACGCCGGGCCGTACCAGCATGCCGCCCGCACAGCTGGCCAGCGCCGCCTTGCCCATCTCGCCGTTGAGCACCTTGGTGTTGAGGAGGCAGGAGGCGAGGTGCTTGGGACGGCCCTCGCAGGCGCCGCGGGGCACGACGCCCCCCTCCTTGCAGTGGCCGTCGGCCGGCACGGGCAGCACCAGCTTGTGCCGCTCCTTGCTGCCGTCCTCCTCGGCCGCCGGCCGCTCCTTGCCCTCCGCCGCCTTGCCGGCCTTCTCTCTGCCCAGCAGGAAGCGGTCGAACTCCTTGGCCCCCTTCTGCAGGGGCCCGGCCTCGCCCCGGTCACGGCTGCAGGAGCCGATGGGGTGGCCGGGGGCGGCCCGGGCCACGCCGGGGAAGCTGTGGTTGGCAGGCAGGAGGGTGGGCTGGGGGGGCAGGTAGAAGTTATCTGCGTGCCAAGAGAACCGAGGTCACTGGGAGGGCTGGGCCAGGGAGAGGTCAGAGTCCCCCTGGACGCAGGCTCCTCTCCCCCACCGGCAGCCGGCAGTGACCCGCGGCTACCGTCCGAGAAGGCCCACGGTCATAAAGCCCTGTACGGTTCCCCACGTTAACACGCGCCAGCACACAGGTCAGGGCACCGAGCACATCACGCCGTGCGACCGCCTGGCTAGACGCGCGCGTCACCCCGAACGGAAGCTCTGCCTCCCCTGAAGGTTCTGACTTGCGTGCGGCCCCCCGGGTCACGGGAGCGGCAGAGGGCCTGGACCCCCGCCCCGCCTGGTGCCCAGGGGCACAAGTGGGGGGAGGGCGGGAACAGGTGGCGGCTGCGCGGACCGGCGTCTCCCCGCCTCCCCAGGCAACGCGGGAGAGCGGGAGCTGGCCTGTCCTCACAGCCGCCAGAGCCTTAAACGCCGGGGAGGGCGCTGACTCACGGTCGCAGGTTGGCTAAGTGCATGGTGGCGCGCCCGGCAGGAGAGAGCCCTCGGCTCGGGGGACCTCACTCAGCGCCGGGCTCTGACCAGGCCCCGTGAGAGCTAAGACCCCCAGGACAAAGTGAGGCCTCGTCTGAGGATGGGCCCCCCGCTCCTCTGCACGGTCACCGTGGGCGCCTCTGGCCGGGGCTCCAGTGACGGTTCAGAGAAGAAAGACGAGGAGGGGGCCCCAGCCGGCAATCCCTACTTCAAGCCCGCTATCGGCTTCCAACACCCCTGCAGCTCGGGGTCCCTCCAGGAGCCTCGGCCCCCTTGCTGGGCTATGGCTTGCTGTCCAGCCCGGGCCCTGGCCTGGGGGCAAGCCTGCCATGCTCTCCCTGGGGGTCCCCGGCCGGCCCTGGGGACGCCCACTGCTTCCAGATGGAGGGCTGGGCTCCCGTCTCCGGGGACCTGGGGGGCCACCCCCCTACAGCCGGCTGGGGTGTCAGACAGGGGAGGGCCTGGAGCCCAGAGGGGGCGGACGAGGGGAACAAAGAAACATTTGGAACTTGTAAAACTGTCCTCAGTCGCAGAAGTTCCTTGTCAATATCCTGCTAATTAAAACAAGGGGGAAGAGGGTAGCCTGGGTGAACCCTAATTAGCTTGATTTCCGAAACCCAAATGTTCTTGGATGGGACTCCGCCGCAACGCTGAATGCCGAGAGGCCACCGGCGCTCGGGATGCCAGCGACCCACGGCTGGAGGGGGGTTTCTGGGCTCTGGTTCAGCCCCGACAAACGCTGTCAAAACAGCTGCACACGTGGGAGTCTGGGGGACCCACCCTGGGGGTGGGGGGCTTTCCTGGCCCCGCCCACCGCAGGCAGGGTCTTCTCTGCGCCCATCTGCGCCAGCCCCTCCAGGGCCGGGTCAAGGCCGCGGCTTTCTGGACCTCGGCTGCCCTGCCAGGCCCAAAGTCGCAAGACACACCAGTGTCCTGGAGCGGGAGGCTCGTCGGGAGAAAGGGCTGGGGCGGGGGGTAGGAGGACATGAGGGGTGGCCGTAGCCTCGCCCCCACATCTGCCCTGCTGGGGTCGCCTCGCTGGGGCCCCCTTCCTTCCGAGACCCATCTGGCACACTCTGATCTAACCACTACCTCCTGAAACCCTGCCTGGAGACCTGTCCACTCCGCCGGGCGCTTGGTGGGTCCCCCCTCGGCCTCCACCGAGAGCCCCAGTCTTGGGGTTCCTGGGGTTCCCCCGAGCTGCATCTGTCCTCACCAGGGGTCTCCCCGGGCACCGACCCCCACCACGGGGGCCCGGCCAGCCCCTTGATACCACTGGGAGGGTCCCTTTGTGTGGGAAGCGCACCCCCCTTCCCCTCCTCCACAGCTACAGCCCTCCCATGGCCTGGCCACGGATGGGGGTTCATCTAGGACCTCCTGACCCTCACGTCCCAATTCAAGTCTATACCCCTGCCATCAGAAACCCAACAGTCTCCCTGCCTGTCTCCTGGGCGCCAGCCCTGAGAGCCCTTTCTAAAACCCAAATGAGAGGTCAGTCCCCCCAGGAAGAATCTGAGAGATGGGGTATGAAGGCCTCCAGCCGCTCCCGACACCTGTCCCTTCTCTGGGGGCCACACCTCCCGCGGGCTCCTTGATGGGATCCATGCCCTGGAGGTCAGGCCTTTGCACGAGTGTGTGCATGCGCACAGGACAGCTTGCACGCATGTACCCCTCCCCACCCTCCAGGATGCCCTGCACCCCAGACCCCGGCACGGCCCCAAGCCAGCACTTGCCTTTTTGGGTTCCATAGAAACGATGTTGCCCATAGAGAACATTGCTGTTGCCATGGTGATCCAAGTGGCTCATGGGTAGGAAGGTGGATGCCAGACTCCCCGAAAATCTGGGGTACCCTGGAGCTAGGGAAGGAAGGAGACCAGCTGCAGAGGCAGCGCCGAGAACCTGACCCCAGGGAGGTGAGAAGCGGCGGGCGGCGTAGGGTGGCGCCCTGCCGAGCCTGGTGTACCGTTCCCGGTGGGAAATCAACCCATCAATACATCATGTTAACTCTGGCTCGGCTAACACCATCCCTCTGGTGCGGTACAAACGGAATTGCTGGTGGGCTGGGACAGGACGATGGAGGGTGGAGGAGGGGGCCTGCGGTGCGTCCCCCAGCCACCCGCGGCGGTGCGGGGGCTCCGGGGCCGGGCAGCAAAGTGGCCCCGGAGAGGCACCCTGGGAGGACACGCACGCCAGACACGGGCTCGACTCCCGGCCAGGACGGCCAGGGCCAGACGCCACCCTGGCCTGCGCCATCCAGTCTACCGGGCGGCTCCGGGGTCGGGCAGCCCACATCCCGGGGCTGGCGCAGTCGGGGCATGGCCGAGCCCCGTCCGGCTGCAGGCTGCCAGCCCCGCGGGCTCTCCGCTGGCTGGGCCTCCTCTGTGCTCGGAGATCCAGAGGGAGCTGGCCCCCCTGCCCGGAGACCCTCCCTGGCGCTTCTGAGTCATGCCAGGCAGCCCCTTCTCTGTGTCCCCGGGGCCTAAACTGTCCTCTGGGCCTGGCCCTGCCCAGCCCAGGAACGCCGGCCACCCCCTGCTCCCCACCCCCCACCCCCCACCGGCCTCGGCCCTTGGGGGCTGCAGCTGGGACACACACACTGGCCCCAGAGGGATGAAGACGGACAGGTTAGCATGGCCTGGGAGGCCCTTCCAGGCCCCCGTGCCCTGGCCAGGCCCAGCTGTGTCTGCTGAATGCCCAGAGCCACCAGCCACCTTGAACGTGGCTCTTCACCGCTGGTAATTCCTGCCCTGGCCCAGCACGGAGGGATGGTGGTGGTGGGGACCCACAGCCGGGTCACCTGCCGGGCTGAGGCGGGAGGACGCAGTCTCACTCTAAGACTCGCGCTTTGAGCCCACGCTTGAACTTTTTCTCCATGGAAAACGTGCTCTGTCGAAGTTTCTCTTGGGGACCCCGTGATTGTCCCAGGAGTGACCGGCTCCTGGGAGCAGCCATCCAGGGGTTCCCCCAGGGAGGAGCCGCTGCGGGGCCCTGCAGACAGCCTCCCGGAGGGCAGGCCAGCCCAGGTCCCCAGGCGAGTGCCTGTCGTGGCCATGCCGGAGGCCGCACCCGGGAGCCGCACGCCGGGACTACGCCGGGGCCCACACGCCGGGGCCGGAATGCCTGGAGCCCGCACGCCCGGAGCCCGCACGCCGGGGGCCCGCACGCCGGGGGCCGCACACCGGGGGACGGGGGGGGGGGGGGGGCAGCTGCACTCCTCGGAGTGTGTCACGGCGGAGTCCCTTCCTCCTCATTCATTCACTGTTTCCCAAACTCGTTTATGAGCGAACCCCTCTGCTGCCCCAGTGGACCACTCCGTGTACCGGCTGAGCACCCGTGGGGTAACCCGAGGGAACCACCTTTCCAGAAGGGGCAGGGTCAGAACCACAGGACCGTCCTCCAGGCCCCCGTGTCCTAGTCCTCGGGCCAGGGCATTGGCTCATGGCCCGAGGCGGGCCTGCCGGGGATGCCAGGGCTGGGGGGGGGGGGAGGGTGTTGGGGGGAGGGGGAGGCCCGCGGGGCCTGGGCTCTCGGTCCGTGCAGGGTGGTTGCAGCTGTGGCTGCATGGGGCAGGGGGCAGCCCGGAGCCCACCGTGAGTGTCAGGGGCCCGGGAGGCGGCTGACCAGGCCCGAGGCTAAGGGGGAGCCGTGCTGCCACGGGGGCCAAGCTTGGACTGGAACTCGGCCAGCATCGGTCGGGAGCACCCCAGGATCCCCGGGAGCAGGCCCCCAGTCGGATCGCGGTGGGCCCGGCGGCAGAGGCAGGCCCCCCTCTAGACCCTAACGATGGCGCAGGGTGTTCTCCGGCCCAGTGGGTCCGAGGTGAAGCTGTGGAGTCCCCTCCCCCATGCCCCCAGAATGTTCTAGGCAGAACGTGTCCCGGGTCACACAAGCTCGAAGCACCACCCCACTACACCAGCCCCATCTGCAGGCTCCAGAAGGGTCTAGAGGTCTCCCTGCTTCGGGCTCACCCGACGGCTCGGGAAAGGTGCCGGCCGCCGCCCCGGCCTGTCCCCGTCTAGCCCCTCCCTACGAGGGCAGGGCTGGGCCCGCAGAGCCCGCCAACTGGCCTGGTTTGTGTGCGGTGACGCATCTGGGACAGCTGCTCCCCAGATCACGGCTGCTGGAGGCCCCGACAACAGCCACGAGCGGCCGGCCCAGGAGTAGCGGGGCAGGGGGCTGGGGGGGGGGGGGGAGCTCCAACCACCACAGCTGTCCCTTTAATTGGCCGCTGTTAAATGTTTTACGGGCCTCGTTTCGGTAAACAGAAGTCTGTAAATTCCTCCTTCCCAGAACCCGTTTCCCGGGCGTGGACGCTCCCCCTCCCCTGTGACCCCCGGGGAGGTCCGGGCCTGCCGCCCACCCGCTGAGTGGTGAGCTCCTTCCCGCGGCGCCCTGTGGGGGCGCTGTGAGGGCGCCCGCTGTGTGCGAACCTCTCCTGGGGAGCCCGAGCTGGCGGCCGTCCAGGCCAGGGTGCAGGGGCCCCTCTCCCACTCCAGCCTTCCCCGCGGAGACCCCAGAGGGGAGAAGGAAGAAGCAGCAGAAGGGGGGGCCTCAAGGGGATCGGGGGCAGGGGGCCTCCCAGCCCAGACATAGAAAGGTCCCTTTCTTTCCCTCAACATGATCACCTCTCCGAACCGAAGAAAATAAAAACTGATTTTACAAACCAGAGCCGCTGTTCCCAGGGGGCCCCGGGCAGAGCCGCTGGGGCTGGGACCCACGGCCGGGCCCTTGCAGGGGCTGCGGCGGGGGGCGGTGGTCGGGAGGGCAGGGGCGGGGGCTGCACACCCAGGAACCCAGGACCGGAGCTCCTCAAGCCCACACTCCTGCAGGGGACGGCGTGGTCTGGGACCCCCTTCCCGGATCCCTTGTACCCCTTGGGGTTGGGGCTACAGCGACCACCTTAAGGGACAGGTGGCAAATGTGTGTAGAGCAACGGCCCAGGGTGGGGGGGCCAGGCCCCAGACCCATCCCTGGGCTCCCACCACCCTCGAGGCCCAAGAAGGCCTTGATGAACTCAGGGGGGGTCCCAGGCCTCAGTGGGTGTCTCATGGTGGACACCCACCATCCTGTCCCCGTGGCTCTGAGCTGCCAGGAGACTCAAACTAATCCCGTGACATAAGGGACAATAGGGGGCAAAGGGTCAAGGCCATCACCCAGTGGGGGTGATGAAGCAAAAAGAGACAGGCGCTGGGCAGGAGCAGCACCTTCTAGGTCCCCGGGCTGCTGGGGGGCAGAGTGACCTCACATCGTGACCCCTCCCGGGATCCCCTGGGCCTTCACTGGCTGCCCGGGGAGGTCAGGAGTGCTGGGGGGACGTGTGGGGAGTGGGCAGCCGTCCCCAGGCAGGGGCTGCCCCGAAGGCAGGGTCTGAAGCACACAGGGGATAGGAAGAAAGGTAGGGACCCTTTATAGGGGGCAAGAACCACGGAGCAGGGGGCTTCTCCAGACCCCCGCAGTGAAGAGGCGGGTGCCTGGGAGGACCCAAGGCTGCTGCAAGCCTCCGAGCCAGAGAGGAAGGTGGGGGGCCCCTGCGCCCCGTGTCTGCCCTCCTCTCCCAGCGGGGCCACTCGGCCCACTCCCAGGACCTCCCTGCTCCTGGGTGTCCCTGCACTACCTCCCCCCTGAGACCACCCTCCTAGGGGGGTGCCCAGCCCCGCTCTCGGGAGGCCAGGTCTGGGGGTGTGAGGGTGTGTGGCCAGCCAGCCAGCCAGCCGGGCTCTCGGGCGCAGGCTGTCTCCAGCCCAGGCCCACAGAGCCTGTGGCTCTTCCCTCCTCAAGGTTGTGCCTTTCTGCAACAGACGCCCCTGTGGCCCAGGCCACCCTGGCAAACAGCACGGCCGTCTCCCTGAGGGGTGACACCCTCCCCTACCTGAGGCTCCAACTGCTAGAAAGTTCTCACCGACCACCGAGCCTCGAGCTGTGGCTTCGGGCTGCCAGGAGGGTCCCAGTGTCAGACCCCGAAGGCAGCCCCCCACAACAAGACCCCTGGGGGCCGGCTCTGAGGAACCCAACTGCCCGTCTGGCCAATCAGAGGCCCCGTCTCCTCTGGGTCAGGCCCACTCTCGGGGGGTTCAGCAAGGGTCAGCGCCTCCAGATGGAGCCCCAGCAGACCTCCCACCCCCACCCACCCACCGGCCCCAGCGGATCCCACCGGCCCTGGGACACTCCCGCCACATGTGCCCGGCTAGGGGTCCTGGCCCCATAACCAGACGCTAGCTCTCTCCCACGTGACACCCCTCTCGGGATATCAGGGGGTTCCAAGTGTGGCACGCAGGTCTACTAAAAGTGACCCCCCAGAACGCTGGGTTAAGAAGGATTCTGAGGCTGCATCCACGGGCAGCTTGAGTGCTGCAATTGACTAATAATGTCTGCCCTGGGAAGGGGTGGGTACTGGCAGCGGGCAGCACATGTGCCACCCCTGCTCTAGTATCTGGGGGGGAACAACCTGGCAACAGCCCCCTCCCCATGTCCTCCCTGCTTCCGTCCAGAGGCCCCCTCACACTTGGCGTTCAGACCTGTGGGTGTCCAGGCTGGGCTTCCAGAGGGAGACCCTGTCTCCGGGACGCAGTAGGCTTGGGAAGCCCAGCCCCCGGGGAGTGCCCACGCCTCGGCCTCCCGCAGCTGGGGGTCGGGGCCCAAGTGTGGGCTCGTGGTGGTTCCGGTTTCATTGCATCTGTCAACGTCCCGGTTCAGGTGCCCCTTGCTGCCTGAGGTGCGGGGCCGGTCACGTCCCAGGCCCAGAGCGGCGCTAAGAGCTGGGGGAAGGTGCCAGGCTCCTGCAGGCGGCTCTGGCACGAAAGCAGTGGGCAGCATGCCCGGGCTCCAGGCAGTTCTCAGACAGCCCGGGCTGCCCCAAACACAGATGCAGAGCTCCCTCGGAGGGGGGCGGGGCCTGAGGGCCTGGGAAGGCTGGGGGCGAACCGGCGTGACCCCCAGAACCTTTACTGACATCCCCCAGGACAACCCCGGCCGCTCGGGAGCCCACTAGGGGCGGCCACCTGCCCTCCGGAGGGCTCCAAGGCCCAGGGTGAGGGTGACCTGGCCGCAACAGGTCATCGAGCCTGGGGGATCCCGGGCGTGTGGGGCCACGAGGAACCCCCGACACGGCCCCACCTGCAGTTGTGCCGCAGACAGGTCATCTGCCCGGCAGTGATGTGGGGACCTCTCCCCAGCCCAGACGGTGCTGTCCTCAACCGCGCTCGCACTGCCGGTGTCAGCCCGGGAAGGTGCCGGGGCCCAGCAGACAGCTGCTAGGGGGACATGGCCGCACAGAGGGGTCGCCAGCGAGTGCTCCGGGAGCCCTCCGCCTGGCACCGGCTGGCCAGCAGGCCGTGTGTGACTGTGTCACGCTGGGTCGGAAGGGCCCTCCCGGTCGGCCGTGTGCGGATGGGGTGACGGAGGCCCAGAGGGGCCGTGGCTCCCCCAGCCTCTCGGCTCCCGCTCTTGAGATGCAAAGATGACCCGACCCCGGCAAGGGGCGGGGGCCTTGGGCCTGGTGCAGCACGGTCCTGACCACCCCCTGCATCCCGCAGCTGCCTGGGCGCGCACGCCGGCTTGGGTCCCCACAGGAGCTGGGAAAGGGGGAGCCCGCTCCCGACACGAGCAAGGCGGAGGGAGCCAGGTTTCGGGGGCGCCTGGGGCCGCTGAGAGAAGGAGAGGAGTGGGCAGTCTCCCAGTCGGGCTCTCTAGACTCAAAGCCCACCACGCACTTTCCCGGGGCTGTTTCTTGCCCCGTAAAACGGGCAAGGAGGGGCGCCTGCGTGGCTCAGTTGTTAAGCATCTGCCTTCGGCTCGGGTCACGATCCCAGAGACCTGGGATGGAGCCCCGCATCAGGCTTCCTGCTTGGTGAGAAGCCTGCTTCTCCCTCTCCCACTCCCCCTACTTATATTCCCTCTGTCGCTGTGCCCCTCTCTGTCAAATAAATAAAATCTTAAAAAAAAAAAAGTCAATTGCAGAGGTGCAATTCAAACCTGGACTTTAAAAAAAACCAAAAAAACAAAAAACGGGCGAGGAGCCGCCTGCGTCCCACGGTGTCGCTCGGAGAAGGAAACAAGGCGGGCGCCATCCCTGGGCCAGGTCAGCACAAAATGCCGTTACCCCGAGCACCGCACGTGTGCTCCCGGCCTGACCTAGAGCCAGGGACCGGCCCTGGCCACCCGCCCCCAGGGCCACCTGCGGCCGCAGGGCCCGGAGCAGCGCAGGGCAGGCCGGACCGGCAGAGTGGCCCCTGCCTGGGACTAGCCTTGCAGGGATCAGGCTGGGACCCGCGCCCTCGGCAACCGGCTCCACACGTCAGGAGCCACACGGAGGACGCCAGCCCGGGTGTAGGCTCAGGCCCACAGAGTGGCGGCGGACTGCAGACCAGGGCCCCGAAGGGGACACGGACCAGGGCAGGGTGCAGCCAGGGGTGGAGGGCACCAGCAGGGGTCAGGGAAGGCTGGCCACGCAAAAGCCCCAGGGACGCTCTGGAGGGGGTCCGAGGTCTGCAGGAGATGGGCCGCCCTGATTTCCATGTTGGGACCCGGGGAGCTTGGGCCCCTCCCCACACTCTGTCCTCAGATCTCAGAGCGGCCAGCCGTCCCACGAGCCTCCTCCTTCTTTCCAGCAAGGGTCGGGGTCTGGGAGGCAGGGCAAGGGGGGCCACAGACGCGGGCGGTCACTGCTGGTTCGGTGGGGGCAGAGTCCCAGGCCATTGGGGAAACTGAGGCCAGGAGAGGGAGAAGGAGCAGACAGGGCCTGGGGAGAGGGACTGGGGCTCAGGGCAGAGACCCGCCTCACGCGGCTCCTCTGGATGGTTCTGGAACACACACTCCGGGGGGCAGGATGGCCTGAGGTCACACGGAGGTGGGGAATGCTGAGCGACTCCTCTGCCCCTCACACAGACATGCTCCAGGCTCCCTCCCCAAAGTCTGCGAGGGGAAGCTGCCCCCCCCCCCAGGAGCAACAGGGAGCGCCCACTGGAGGCGGGCCCAGCCCCGGCGGAAGCAGTAGCCGCCTCTGCTAGACAGCGGACTAGAGCGGGCCGACGGCACTCTGCCTGCTGCCTCCCACGGCTCCCCTCCAGGTGGCATGAGAGACCACGAGTAGCCTGTGGCAGCAGCGGGGCGGGGGGGGGGGGGGAGCACCCCTTCCCAGCTGAGCCCCCAGGAACAGAATCCCCTTTCACTGGCCCCGTGGGTGGTCCCAGCCGGGCAGCTGGGGGTGGGGTGGGGAGACAGGGGCCAGGCTCCGTGACAATGGGACCAGCTGTGCTGTGCCCCCCCCCCGCCCCCGCCCCTGCTCCGACCCACCCAGGGCAGGCCGGCTGGACCCTGGCTCACCCCTGCCCTGGCCCAGTTCCGCCGCCCACTCCCACCCTAAGCCTCAGAGGGGAACATCCCCCTTCCGGCAGGACCCTTCCTCTGGGCGAGCCTAGCAGGCCAGGCGGCCTGGGGGCTGGACCCACAGGCCCTGCCCCCGGCCAGATGTTCCGGGGCGGCTCCTCCAGCCCCAGCGCGCCTGCCCTGCACCCCAGCTGCTCCGCCAGGGAAGCAGGAAGGCTGGGCCCCCAGATGGCGAGCTGGGTCCACCAACGGAGCAGTGGGCGGTCCTGCCTGGAGCTGGGGTGCGCTGGGGTCCCCTGGGCCCCTCCCCTGACCTGGCCCCCACTTGCTGCCCTGTCCTGGCCTCCTGGCCCTAGAGGAGCCCAGCCCCCGGCCAGGGAGGGGGCGGCGAGCAGGCCTTGCTGGGCACCTGCCACCCTGCCCACCTGGGGGCGGCGGAAGGAAGCGGGACGAGGGTGAGAGCCAGCCCTCTAAGCAGCCCGCCCAGGCAGCCCACCATGCCTGCCGGCCCCCGCTCTCCGGCCGTGTCGCGTGCCCCCCGCCCGCCTCGCCCCCCTTCTCTCCGAACACACACGGCAGAGAAACAGGCCCCGGCACGCGGGGAGCCAGCTGGCACCCAGTCAAACTAGCAGCCAGGCACTGTGCCAGGGCAGCCCGCCAGCAGGCGCTGCCACTCGCTCCGGCCCCACCCGCCGCCGGCCCTCACGCTCCGAGCTCGCAGCGAGGCAGCCGGCACCACGTGGCCTGTCGGGGAGCCAGGCTGCAGCAGGCAGACAGGCAGAGGGCGGAGGGCAGGGGAACCCCCGCAGGAAGGAGATCCCGAGGC
>CM052891.1:1165982-1202617 GCA_028534135.1 Potos flavus
GGGCTGCGGACGCGGCGTTTTGGGTCGCGCTCCTTTGATTTTGGGCGACGCTGGACCTCCTCTCGCGGGCAGGCTTCGCATAGTTGGCTTGTTTACGCTGGGGGGTCCTAAGGTGCTTTTCTTATTTTTTGCTGACTGGGGGTCCTCTGCGGCCGGGACGCCAGGCCCTCGATGTGTGCTCTGTACATGTTTTTCCTGGTGCGCTCTGTGCTTTCCCCTGGGGCTCGTGCGGCGCACGCGTCTGTACAGAGACGAACCGTGTATTTTGTGACTCCCTCCGTCGCTTGGAGCGCAAGCGTTCTTCTCCAGGAAGAAACTGCTGTCGACCTGTTTTCTTCTGCGCTGTGATTTGACTTCGGTGTCAGTCTGAGGCTCCTCTGGTGTGTGGCCAGGCGGCTGTCCCCTGCACGGCCCGTCACTGGCTCTCGGCGGCTCCTTCCGCCCCTGGCATCCCGCGTCCTCCCGGCGACACCGAGTGTGCTTTTGACGATGGCGACTTTCTCACGTGCCATCAGCTCCAGGTCGGGGCCTGCGCTCTGCTCCGTTTGGTTTGCTTCATCTGAGTACAGCTTCCTGAGGTCACAGGACAGGTGCTGGGAGAGGGAGCGGGGGAGGGGACGACCCTGTCCTGTGACGGCCCCGCCTGGATGCCACTCACCCGAGGGCAGGCACAAGTCACATTGGTCTTCTACGGGAAGCCCAGCCTGGCCCCCGGCTCTGTTCTGAACTGTGCCCCCTACCCCTCTCCCACCACCAGCTCCCCAGAGACACTCTGTCCCCTTCGCGACCCGGAAGGGAGAGCTCGGTACACAGCAGGTGCCGAATAAGCGTGCGGTACTGTTCCTCAGGGCGGCCGTGGGGTTTTACAGAACGCCGTACCTCGTTTGGAAATGACCGGCTGTGGGCCCTGGCCGCCCAGCCGTGGAGGAGGCGTCCCTGTCCGGCGCGGGCAGGCCAGAGCCGTGGACAGCGGGGGGCGGGCCGCGGGGGCTGCCTGTCTCCGCCACTGCCCGTGTCGCTTCTGCGGTTGGTACGAGTGACCGGCCAGACAGGGTCCGTTGCCGCAAATCGCTGCCACACGAGCGCATCCGGGAGGCGGGACGCGGGGCGGAGGGCAGCTGGGAACGCTGCCGGTTCCGGCTGGCAGAGCGGTGGCGCGGCCCGCGGTGTTGGGGGGACTCAGCTTTGGTCGTCCCTTCTCGTGAGTGTTTGATCTCACGAGTGTTGGCTTGGATGGCTTGTGATTTCACACGACGCGGCTGCGTTCTGGTCCCTTCTGTGTGGATTCACCCGATTACAGCGGCCCACAAGGCTCTGGGGGTGGCAGGGGTGGGCTCTAGCTGCTGCTTCCAGGAAGCCCCCGTGGGGTTTTCCTCCAGAGCCCGCAGCCCAGCCCCCTGCCTCCTACGGCTGCCCCCCGGGCTGCAGCGGGCCCAGGGTGCCTGAGGCTGGAGGCCGAGGACAGAGGGTGAAGGTGGAGGCCGAGGGCGGAGGCTGAGGCTGGGCCTCCTGAGGTAGGTCCAACACCGTGGTGCCCGCTGCCTTCCCCAAGGACCCAGTGGGCCCGAGGACCGCCCCAGGCTCCAGGGGTCGCCAGGAGGGGGAGGTGCAGGAGCGCGTGTGCAGGGGAGGCTGGGGGAGGGGAGCGTGCGGCGTACCCAGTGGATCCCGTGGCAGGGCTGCGGCGCTGAGGGCACCGGCTGCTTTCTGGGGGTGCGGGAGCCGGGGCTCTTCGGCCCTGGGAGGACTCGCGGGGGGCCGCCGCCTGTGGGCTGTGTGCTGTGGGGCGCCGGAGCCCAGCGAGGGGACCCACACGCACCCACACCACAATCGGCCTTCGGAGGCCCTGTGAGGGTGTCTGCCTCGGGCCCCTCTGGGTGCAGGGACATAGCCCATGGCTGCCCTCCACGCGGGGTTCCCTCCGGGGCAGGCTGAGCTGGGTTCCCCTGCCACGGTGTCCCTGCCCTCCTTGCCCCCAGCCCTGCCCGGCCCCCGCTACCTGGGCCCCTCCTCCCTGTGTGTGGGTGTGGGGAATGGGCTTGGACACCTGAGCAGGAGTGCAGGCTGTGCTTGCCATCTGTCTAGGCCTTTGGGCTCACACGGCCTCCAGGCGGCCCTCCCAGATACCACGTTAGCTTGCAGCCCTGGCTTCCTGCGTGGGTGCAGAAGGCAGGGGAGCAGAAGCACGTCGGTCGGAGGTCCGCTGTGCCGCCCAAGGCAGGCTCCTTGCTCTTGCTGAGGCTTCACGTCCTCCTGTCCGGCGGGGACAGGCCAGTTAGGGCCCCGTGAGGCCGCGCTGAGACCAGGTGTGACCTGAACCGACGGGCCTGGCGTGGCAGGTGCGCTGGGTTGGGTGGCGGGGTCTTGAGGGCTCAGCCATGGGGGCCGAGGGGTGGGGGTGCTTGGTGGGCAGGGAGAAGACCTGAAGGGCGGGGGCCAAACAGACGACGGACAGACAGCAGTCGTTGGGGCGGGGCATGTGCTGGAGCCGGTGTGACCGGGCAGGAGGGGCAGGCCTGCCTCTGTCTAGGGGGTGCCTGGGCTGTCCCACGGGCAGCAGACGAGCCGAGCTCCCCAAGGCTCTGGCTCAGCTTGGGGGGTAAGGGCAGCCCGGAGCCCCAATTCGGGGGCCATCCCTATGTGTCAGGGGGAGCTGTGTATGCTGTCCGGGCACCCCCATTCCTGCATCTGGGGAGGGTCTGCCATGCGGGGGCTCTTACGGGCCTGGTGTTGTGGGGAGCGGGGGTCCCCGCTGTTCCCAGGACAGAAACAGCACTGGGGGGGCCCTCGATGGTCTCTCCAGCAAGAGGGTAACTTGGACACGCCGGGCTGCAGGCAGGAACTCTGTGCCCGGCCACTGTGGTGCCACGTTCTTGGGGACAGACAGTCCTCCCGTGTCAGGGCGCGGGCCCCCGGCCGCACAGAGCCTGGCACGCGGCCAGCCCCGACGCCTCCCCCATCAGCAGGGGAGTCTCCCTCCCGGCCCCTTGAGGTTCTGGCGGGGGTTACCACGCTCAGAGCTCCAGCACGGTGACCGCCCCTGGGGAGGCGGGGTGACCAGAGTCTGGAAGAGACACGGAGGGCAATTTCCCATAGCCCCGAGACCCTGACCTCAAGGAGGGGTGTCCATGAACCTCTGGAGTTGGGACCTGGGGAGGCTCCCACCGCTTTGCCCACCCGCGTCCTCTGAGTGGGGCCAGAGCGGCGCCCAGTGGCCGTCCGGGGAACTGCAGGCTAGGGCCGGGGTGGCGGCGAGCAGGGGGACAGGGCCTGTGGGTGGCAGGTGTGGCGGGTCTCAGAGCAAGGGCTCAGGGTGCCGAGGCTCAGGCCTCTGTGAGTCGGGGTGGGCTGGGGAGTCAGCGGTTCGGCTGGGCCCTGGGTGCCGCTGCTGGGACACGGTGGCCCTGGGTGCCGCTGCTGGGACACGGTGAGCTTGGGGGGGGGGGCAGGGCCACGGAGGCTGCCCAGTAACCCCTTCTCCCTCGGCAGACGGCGCCCCCCTCAGCGAGCTCTCCTGGTCGTCCTCCCTGGCTGTGGTGGCCGTGTCCTTCTCCGGGCTCTTCACTGTCATCGCCCTCATGCTGGCCTGCCTGTGTTGTAAGAAGGGTGGCATCGGGTTCAAGGTGAGGGCTGGGGGGCCCAAGGGGGGTGTGGATGGGATCCCAAGAGTCAGGCCTCTTGTGCCCACTCAGTGCTGAGCTGCCCCCTCTCCTGGGGTCCCCTGCAGACCATATAGACCTGGGACCTCGCAGCCTCTCCCCTGGGGGTGGCTGCAAACTGGAGGGGCGTGGAGGCTTTCGGGGATCCCAGCCCACTCTCTCCCCCACTTTGGGTCCCTTCTGTGTGGACGTGGCCTCTGAGTGCGGTGCGCAGGTTGGGCACTCTGGGCCAGTGAGGGTGGGCCTTCTTGCTGGGGGCCCCCGGGGGCTCCTGAGCCGGCGTGGGAAGGGGCTCACTTCCCCCGACTTGCTGGTGGTGGGGGGTGCCTGATCACCCGAACCAGCAGCCGCCCGGACACGCTGTCCCTGCACCAAGATCACCTTGCCAGCCGGAGTCACCTTCCTTTGGGCGTCTTATACCCCACGGGAAGGGGGCCGTGTGCCGGTGCTGGACACTGGGGGGACCGCGCCCCACTAGGAATCATTGCTGTTTACGGATCTTCGGCTAAATGCACGGCCCCGTCCTCACTGAGGCCGCCCCCAGGCTTCCGTGCCCAAGGGGGCCTGGGCTGGATTCTAGGGCTAAGGTCCCCTCCTGAGGATGGTGGCTGAGGGGCATCCCTGGGGAGCTGCAGCTCTGAGAGGGGAGGAGCAGGGGGAGAAGCTGGCGGCCGAGAACCCCGAACAGAGGTACCCCCTACCCCGCCCACACAGGCTGAGTTCTCGCCGACCTAGCGAACAGCGTGCTGGCCTGTGGTTGTGTGGTCACTCCGTGCCCATCCCCCCCTGCTCCCCCCCCGCCCCGGGCTGGAGGGCAGATTCCCGGGCCTGGCGAGTTTAGGAGGGGCGGGGCCGTTCTGTGGCCCCCATCAACGTCCCTACTAAGTGGCCCACACCCTAGCTGTGTCACTCCCAGTTTAGAGAAACAGCCCCCCTGCTCTGTACACCGCGGCGCGGAAGGGACCTGCAGAGGCCGCCCACCTCCCCAGCGAGGACGGGGACCTTTTGCCTTTGACAGAAGTCGCCCTCCCAGATCCCTCAGGGCCTCCTTGGCCCAGCTGTGGCCCTGGGGGCTGTGGTGTCCATGCTCCAGCCCACGTTCCCTGCACCTTGCCCCGGAGAGGCTGTCACCCGTGGCCACACTGCGGCGTGCCCCCCAGGATCCTGGGGCCCGAACCGTGAGGTCATGGGGGGCAGGCGTGGGGGGACCTCGTATAGGTCAGCCCCTCCTCAGCGGGCTATGAGAACAAGGCCCCAAACAAAGGCCAGCCTCGGCCCCTCCTACCCTTGCCCTCCTCACCTCCTGGAGAACATGGTGCCCAGAACATTCCAGCCCCAGCATGCCTGGGTGGGCGGGCCTGCCGGCACCAGGGTCTGCTGCCTGGTCTCGGGGGCCCAGGGCTGGGCACCCCCGTGGAGCTTGCTGGGCGAAGGGGCCGGGCGGTGATGCTCACGCTGTCTTACTTGATCGCCCGCTCTGCCGGCACGATCCGGCGGGCTGCCGGGCAGCACCGTCAGGTATGGGCCAGGTCTCATGGGAGCCGATGGAGCTGCAGCTGCTGCGGGTCCCCCGGGGCCCCTAGGGGGGCTCGAGGGCCCCGGTGAGGGGAGGCGTTGCAGGCACCAGTCCCCTTCCTCCTGCCCCCGAGGTTCTGTCCTCTCTGGGTGGGGACCAGGACTGGCCCACGGGGACACCAGCAGAGGGCTTCCAGGAGGAAAGAGGGTCCCCTGGGGCACACGGGGCCAAGGGACAAACCTAGGCCCCCTGGCTCCTGGTCCAGCCACCTGTCCACACGGTGGGGGAGGGCTCTGGGCCTCAGTTTCCCCCCCCGGGCAGTGGGCTTGTGGGCTCCAGGGATGGGAGCTGCTCTTGTTTCAGTAGGAGAGGAGTTTTGAGACTTTGGCTCTCCCCTGAAATGGGCTCTGGACCTGGGGGGAGGGGTCTTCCCCACAGACAGGTGCGGCAGCCGCATCTCAAAATAGCAGTCCAGCCAGGTAGGGCGCAGCCCCAGGCTGCAGGGCGAGGCTCCTAGGAGCCCTGGGAGCAGACGCCGACAGCCTGGGTCAAGGTCCGGGGCAGCCTGCGGGCAGATGGCTGTGAAGGGTGGCAGGGAGCCTCGCCTGGGGGTGGGGGTTGGGGTGGGGTACGGGGGTGGGCTCCTTGTTCTGGACACTCAGGAATTCTCCTTGTCTGGAAGGGGCAGGCTGGGGGCGGGGGGGGGGGTGATGGAGTCCCAGTCCCCGCTCCCCAGCCCTGACCCTGAGGTTGGGATCCTTGGCTGCTGCGGGGCGGGGTGGCAAAGAGGAGTTGGGGGCAGACAGGATGGGCCTCTTGGTCTCCTGCCTCTGGCCCCACCCCTGCCAATGTGGGGCCAGCGTTGCCCGCTGGTGGAGGTGGACTGGGCTGGGTGAGGGGCTGCTGCCTTGGGGCTTGAAGACCCCTCCCCATGCCTTTGAGAGGAAGATCGCCCTCCCCTACAATCAACACGAAACAAACACCGGCTCTCTGCCCGCCGGGCAGCCGGGGTCTCTGGGGGGCAGGGGGCTAGGAGCGGGGTGCGTTCTCTGCCCTGAGCAGTGAGAAGATGGGTGGAAGGGGCGGCTAGCGGGCGCCCCAGCTCGGGGTCAGGTCCCCAGCCCGTGCGGGCCCCGGCCCCAGAAGAGGCGAGAGCTCGGTCCTTCCTGAGCCCGGCCTGCGCCCCCTGGCCCTGCCCCCGTCCCGGAGCCCTGAGTCATGGCCAGCCGGGCGCCCCCCTACCGCTGCAGGAGTTTGAGAATGCCGAGGGGGAAGAGTACGCCGCCGGCTTCTCGGCACAGGGCTCCCCTGCGACAGGGGCGCAGAACGGGCCAGACGTGTACGTCCTGCCACTCACCGAGGTGTCCCTGCCCATGGCCAAGCAGCCGGGGCGCTCAGGTGAGTAAAGCCCCAGAGAGGCCCGGTGGTGTGCACAGGGGGTGACTCGGGTTCCGGCCTGGCCTCTGGACTCAGCAGCCAGTGCTCCCGGGCAGGGGCGGCCAAGGGCTGGTAGGTGCCCCCTTCTGGTGGGGGCTGGGGCACCGTGGACAGGGTTGGGTCAGCCTTCTGCCCGCTGCCTCCCCCACCTGGGGGCTGGTGTGCTGAGGGGCAGCTCTGGGCACCAGGGACAAGGGACCAGTTGCCCTGGTGCTGGGCTGGGTTACCCGTGGGCTGGGAGGAGGGGCTCCTCTGCTGTCCCTGGACGCTTGACCCCAGACAACCCCTGAGCCACGGCCAGCCAGGCAGGGACATGGGCTCCATTGTGCCTAGTGGGCGGCACCCACCTACTCGGGGAGGAGGGGCTCTTTGGGCCCCCCTCTGTGGGCGGGGCCCTGAATGGGCCTTTGACTCGGCCTTGGGGTTGGGCAGGAGCAGGCAGGGGCCGCTTCCCATGGCTTCCTTGCCTTGTCTTCCATTTGTTCCCCATCCTGCCCCCCCCCGCCACCCCGCACCAGGGCGACCCCCGCAGCGCAGATGTGGGTACAAGCTCAAGAGGTTCAGGGTCAGTGTCGGAACTGGCCTGTGAACCCATCTGCCTGAGGCTGGGGCTGTGGGACTGGGGCTTCCATGGCCGTCTGGTCTCAGGTCCCCTCCCTGGAAACCCCCCGGCTCCTTCAGGGGCACCGAGGGGAGGGGGTCAGGCCCTGCGGGGGCTTGGGGGGCACCAGGCCTGTGGTGGTGATGATGGCCAGGCCCCTCCCACCTGCTCGGTTCCAAGCCTGGCAGGTCCATGACCTTGGTGCTGTCCCCTCGGAAGCCCAGACTTCATCAAGGCGCTGGTCTGGGTCCTCAGAGCAGCCCCAGGGGCCACCAGGTCCTATCACCTCCCACCATCCAGCCACCGTCTCCTGGGGGAGACGTCAGCGGCTCGGCCGGAGCCAGGGCCCGGGGCTCGAGGGCATGGCCCAGCTACTGCCTGACCCGAAGGCCCCCGCGGGGAGGCACGCTGCTGCCAGAGGCCCCCCGACCTTCCTGGACGTCCACGGGGGGCTCGGAGGCCATGCTGACCCTGGACACTGGTCACTAGTGGGGAGCCAGGAGTCATCCCGGGGGACACTGCCCCGCACCCCCAAACCTCGACCTGTCGCCTGTAGGCAGTGTCTGGGACCCCGGCTTCTCCCACCCCTTAGGACACTGTCCCTGAGGATGGGGATTTGGGACCAGGAGACAGCAGTGACTGCTTGCTTCCTCCATTTCTGTAGCTCATGTTGCGGATCTGGAGGGCACCCCGTTTCTGGGGAGGGGAGAGATTTCAGGTGATGCGGGGGGCAGCCCACGTGGAGGTCAAGGGTTAAAGACCTGAGCAACAAGGGCCATCCCTCGAGACTGTGGCGGGGGAAGGTACAGCCGGTGGGCGGGGGCCCAGGGGGAGGAACCCCGAGGCTCAGGGCCCAGTGGGACTCCTTGCTAAATTCTGCTCAGCATCAAGGTCAATGTTCCCCTGGAGCAAACCCCACCCTCGGGCACTCCTGGCATTCTGGGCCCAGCCCTGTCCCCCTGCGCCCTCAGGGAGGTTGGTGTGGGAGCAGAATTCGGGGAATCCCTGGGGCACGGGGGGGCGTGAGTGGGCTCGGCAGCCCTGGCCCTTCCTCCGGGGCCCTCACTGACCCTTCCTCCCTGCTGACCTCACCCAGCGCAGGCCGCAGGAGAATGGGCCCAGTGTGTTCCGTGCAGGGCTGTGCCAAGCAGCTTCCGACAAAGGGGCCTTTGGTGCGCCTGGTGCTGGAATGCCAGGCTGTGGCAGGGGTGAGGGGACGGGCCGCTCCGGTGCCCTCCTCCCCGCGGGCTTGGCCCCGGCCATACCGCCTGCCTGGCCTTGCCTGTGCACCGGTCTTGGCTCCAGGCCCCGCCGTCTTCAGCCCGGCGTGTCGCTGTACTTTGGGGACCGGCCTTCCCAGACCCTCCCAGGAAGATGCCCGGATGCGGCTTGCGGGTCCACGGCTCCCCGGGACAGCAGGCACCCTGCTCCTGATGGCAGTCCCCGGCCGTGGCCCCGCTCTGGGGGGCGTAGGGCAGCTCCCGGCACAGGCTGAGCGGGCAGCTGGGAAGGGCAGCTGGGGGCAGCGACGGCCCGAGCTGGGGGTCCTGAGCCCCCCCGCCCTGTTACAGTGCAGCTGCTCAAGTCCACAGACCTGGGCCGGCACAGCCTCTTGTACCTGGAGGAGGTGGGCCACGGCTGGTTCGGGAAGGTGAGCTGCGGGCCCCGGGCACGGGGTGGGGGTGGGGGGCGCTGGCCGGCAGGGGGGCAGAGTGGAGCCCTGCTGCTCCTGGGAGCCGCCCCAGCCCTGGGGTCCCCTCCCTGGGGCGTCCCTTCTGCGCAGGTCCCGGTGTCAGGTGCCGGGAGGCGGCCCTGAGAGCGCTGGGTCTTGATCCTGGCTTCTCCGATGCCCAGCCTGGGGAACCCCTCTTCCTCGTGGCAGAGCCTCAGAGAGAGCGGAGAGCAGCCGGGGGCCTGGGGGTGACCACACGAGGGAGAACGTTTGGCCGGGAGGGGTCCCCGGGAGGGGTCCGGGGGTGCGGGAGCGAGGAGGAGCAGGGCCGGAGTGCCGCCCGGCCCCGCAGGTGTTCCTGGGGGAGGTGAGCTCGGGCCTCAGCAGCACGCAGGTGGTGGTGAAGGAGCTGAAGGCGAGCGCCAGCGTGCAGGAGCAGATGCAGTTCCTGGAGGAGGCCCAGCCCTACAGGTGGGGGCGCCCTGGGGCCGGGCTCGCCGGAGGGGGGCGGGGGGCTGCGGACAAAGGCAAGCTCTGTGCTGCCCCTGCTCCTCCCCGGCCCCTGCAGAGCCAGCCCCCCTCCCCGCCCGCCCGCCCCCTCGTGCCCTGGGTCCGAGTCAGGGGGGCGGCCTGTTGGCTCCCGCAGGGCCCTGCGGCACAGCAACCTGCTCCAGTGTCTGGCGCAGTGCTCGGAGACGACGCCCTACCTGCTGGTGATGGAGCTCTGCCCCATGGTGAGTGGCTGCGCCGCGCCCCGCCGGCCGCTCGGCCCTGAGCGCCCCTCCGTCCGTCCTTACGTCCGGGGCGGGCACGCGGGGGGCTCAGCCTCCCTACAGTGCCATCCCGGGGGGCTCACGTTCCCCCGCCTCCCAGAGGCAGCCCGCGGGGAGGGGGCGATCCCACGCCGGCCGCGGGGCGGGCGGCCGCTGTGTCTGGGACCCCACTGCACTCTGGGGCCGCCCGGCCAGCTGTCCGGCGGAGTCAAGACCCTCTCCTGTGAGCCGCCCACCTCCACTTCCTTGGCCTCATGTGGCCGGGATGCCCCCTGCGAGATGCCCCCAGGGTCCCCGGCCCGCCCTTTCTGGCTCCAGACCTGCTTGGAGCTGCCCTTGGCCGACCCGGGGCCCCACGGCAGGCAGGCCCGCACCGTCCGGTGTCTGGACTCCTGGCGGAAGCCGTGACCTCCTGGGGCTTCCCCAGCTCGGCCGGACCCTTCCTGGAGCCGGGCGGTGGGCATTGTCTGTGGGTCCGGGATGCGCCAGCTGACCCTCTGGTCACCTGCCCCGTGCTCCCACCTGGCTGGGCGTCAGGGGCCTGTCTGCCGCATGCCAGCAGTGAGGTGGCAGGCACATGGGCCCGGTGGCCTGCACCCAGGATGGGGCCTGCGGGGACCGCAGGAAAAGCGCCGTCTGCCCGTGGGGTTGTCCCACTGAGGGCCGGCCGCTGGGGGAAAGACTCGGCAGCGGCTCCGGGGGCCCCGCCCCAGGCTGTTAGCAGGCCCTCTGTGGGGAGGGAGAGGCTGGGCGGTGGGCTCGCAGGGTCCCTGCTCCCCACCAGCGGGTGACGATGCCGCCCTTCTTGGCAGGGGGACCTCAAGGGCTACCTGCGGAGCTGCCGGGTGGCGGAGTCCATGGCGCCTGACCCCCTCACCCTGCAGCGCATGGCCTGCGAGCTGGCCTCTGGGGTCCTGCACCTGCATCGCCACAACTACGTGCACAGGTGAGGCGGGGCGGGGCTCTTCGCCGCTTCACCCCTGCACAAAGGGGCACCAGCTTCCGCCTGGGGGCTTATGTGAGGGCTTAGCTGGGTTCGTCTTTATCCAGCCTTTAGGGACCTGCTGCAAAGGCATCTTCTGGAATAAAAGACAGACGGGTTGTGGGGGTGCGGTGGACGCCTCTTCCGCAGGACGTCGGGCTGGCCTGGGCAAGCTCACAGCAGGGCCCAGGGCCCGTCCTCCGTCCCTGGGGCGGCCAGTGCCACCCGGTGTCCCCACGCTGGGCCCTGCTCGCCTCTGTGTCCTGGAGGCCCCCAGGGGGAGGGTTGGTTCTGTCCTGCTTCCCGCCCTGGCCCTGGCGTCGGAAAGAGGGACCAGGGTGCCCCGCATAGGGGGACGTGCCGGAAGAAGTGGCAATGGACCAGCGGCCCTGCCAGCCCCGGACGCCGCACGGGCCGTCCTCCCCAACAATATCCTGGTGCTGAGTGGTGACACGTGTAACTCCAGCATCAGTGATTTTGTTGAAGAGGGCAGCTGCCAGCCTCCCGACCTGCCCGCTGGGCCCACCCAGCCCTGAGTGCAGGCCCGCCGGCGGCCCCTGGTGGATGTGTGCTGACCCCACGTTTGCCGTAGCGCCCTGGGCCCCCAGACACCCCTGCGGCCGCCGAGCAGGCAGGGGAGAAGCCCGCAGCCCAAGGCCAGCCACTGGCTGGTGGCCATGGGGTCACTCCCCACCCCTACCCTGCCCTGGGCCGGGAGGGGGACTCAGCCCCATGTGAGCCGGGTAGGGTCAGGAGCCCCTGGGAGGCTTGGGATCTCAGTGTCCCCACTGCGGAGGGTGAGGGGGTTGTGGGTGGGAAGGAAGGTAAGGCAGTATCCCTGACTGGCTCGCCCCCGAGGAGGGGCTCAGCGGGCCGGTGAGAAAGAAGAGGGGGCGAGAGCCGGGGTCAGCAGCGGGTCCAGCAATGGCTGGGCCGTGCCTTCACTGAGGGCCCCGCGGCATGCGCCGGCCTTTCCTGGGCCTTGGTTTCCTCGTCTGCCTTGTAACGTTTGAGGCCCTGTGCACGTGGGCCCTCCAGTGCGCCCAGTGCCCGGCGAGGGACCCGGGCTTGGGGCCGCAGGCGGACGGGCTGCCGCTCAGGTGTCCCTTCCCCCGGCTCGCGACAATGCCCTCGGCCCCTCCGTGCCCCGGATGCCCCAACCTGGCCCTGCCACTGACCCGCACCCTCCCGCCCTCCAGCGACCTGGCCCTGAGGAACTGCCTGCTGGCAGCCGACCTGACCGTGAAAATCGGCGACTACGGCCTGTCGCACGGCAAATACAGGGTAAGACGGCGGGGCCGTGCTGGGGGTCAGGGCCAGCCGCCCAGCGCCCCGTGGCAGCCCTGTCCCCTGTGCCCGCAGGAGGACTACTTCGTGACCGCCGACCAGCTGTGGGTGCCGCTGCGCTGGATCGCACCCGAGCTGGTGGACGAGGTGCACTGCAACCTGCTGGTGGTGGACCAGACCAAGGCCAGCAACGTGTGGTGAGCGAGGGCCGGGCCGGGGGCGGGGCCTGGGCGGCAGGGGCGGGGCCGGTCCGGGAGGCAGGGCGGGGGCGGGCCAGGGGCGGGGCCCGGGAGGCGAGGGGAGGGGCTAGGTGGCGCCGCAAGGACACGCCTCATGCCTTGGTTTTCGCTTGTGGCTGTCAGACCTCGAGGTGTGAGGTCGCGTGCAGGTGCTTGTCCGGGGAGGACACAGGGCCCGCAGGCCCACCAGGCAGCTGGCGACCGCATCCCACCTGCCTTACACGTGCGATGACATACTTTTCCGTCCAGCCTCATCGCTCTGTGGGAGGTGGTGGCTTCTGGCCCCAGGGGAGGTCATGGGGCTGCTGGGGCCACCTGCAGCTGCCCGGTGTCAGTGGCCCCTGGGCCTGCCCCCCGCCCCCGGGATCCTCTGACACCCAAAGTCACCGGGGTCCGAGCACATGCTCAGGTTGGAAAGCCCGCTGGGAGTGGAGCAGGCTCTCTGGCTGAGACGTGGGGCCTCAGCGAGGTACCCGCTCTCGGCGCAGGGGGCTGGAGCGCTCCTGTGACTGGTCTGGAGGGGCCTCCATCCTGGGCACCAAGCAGGGCGCAGGGGGGCATTCAGACCCAGTACTTGGTCTCTGGAGGCTCTGCCAGGGTGGTCTCTGTCCCTGACCAGCGTCTCCTCCCCACTCCCCACCCCGTCCCCCCAGCTCCCCAGGCCTGTCTGGCCTCCTCCCTCTGCTCCAGGATCCGCGGATCCCCCTCCTTCCTGAGCACGCCCGAGGCCTCTACCCACAGTCCACCGCCACTCCATCCCCTCACTTCCCCCACCGGCCCACCCTGCTGCACGCTGACGAGGGTCCTCCAGACGGCTCTGGGCCAGGCCGCCTGATCCCTCTGTTGCCGTATTTGCTCGTGCTCCCGGGTCAGCCTGGGGTCCCAGGGAGCTGGGTGAAGCACACGGGAAGGAACCCAGTGGCCTTCTCCCGGCCCTGCATGCTCCAGCCCCCCCCGCACGTTCCCTAGGCACCCCTCCCCCTGCCAGCCGCAGGGCCTTGGCTCCCCTAGGACTGGGAGTTCCTCCACACGGCAGCTTGTACCCCTGCCCTGGTGTCGGGCCGTCACCGCAGCTGGGGAACGAATACACAAACAAGTGAAGGGATGGGTTTGTGGAAAGGCCTGGTGCCTTTTATTTGCCTAACCGACCTGGGCACAGACTTGGACCTGGCCGGGTGGCGTGTCCTGCCAGTTTACTGAAGGCAGGTGCTCTCCTTTGAGAGGGGTGTCCCTAGGGTGCCGGTGTGATGACAGGAGCGGCCCTGGGGTGGCCGAGGCTCTGAGATCTGTGTAGCCATGCCAGCCCCCCTGATGGCCGCCCCTTCCACAGGTCCCTGGGCGTGAGCATCTGGGAGCTCTTCGAGCTGGGCGCACAGCCCTACCCCCACCACTCCGACCGGCAGGTGCTGGCCTACGCCGTCCGGGAGCAGCAGCTCAAACTCCCCAAGCCCCAGCTGCAGCTCACCCTGTCTGACCGCTGGTGAGGGCTTGCGAGGCCAGGCGGGGTGCGGTGTCCCCAGCAGGAGGGGCAAGGCCAAGGGAAGATGCTCGGAGTCGGACTGCCTGGGTTTTCAGCTCACACTGGCTCCCCTCCGGCCAGCAGTGACCTTTGGGCCCTGTCCCGCGTCCGCGGCGGAAGTGGTCTCTTTACCCAAAACACAAACTCACCTGCAGCCAGGGTGGAGATGAGCTAAAGGAAAGGTCCCTCTGCCCATGGTGGGCTCCCAAACCTTGGAGCCCACCTTGGGAGATTTGGGGTCTCCTGCAATTAAGTTGGAGGTTCCCTTCCCTGTCCTTAAGGGACTCTGAGTAGAAGGCGAGGCACCCAGACCTTCCTGCGGAGGGCAGATTTGCTCACCCCTCCGGGGCACTCCGGGGCGGGGGGCGGGGGGCGGGCAGGGCCCGGTGGGCGGGGGCTGAGCCCTGGGCCTCCCTCCTCGCAGGTACGAGGTGATGCAGTTCTGTTGGCTGCAGCCTGAGCAGCGGCCCACGGCCGAGGAGGTGCACCTGCTGCTGTCCTACCTCTGCGCCAAGGGCGCCACGGAGGCGGAGGAAGAGTTTGAGCGGCGCTGGCGCTCGCTGCGGCCCGGCGGGGGTGGCGCGGGCCCCGGGCTGGCCGGCCTGGCTCTGGGGGGCGCGGGCGAGCTGGCGGGCGCCTCGTCCTTCCCGCTGCTGGAGCAGTTCGCGGGCGACGGCTTCCATGCGGATGGGGACGACGTGCTGACGGTGACGGAGACGAGCCGCGGCCTCAACTTCGAGTACAAGTGGGAGGCGGGCCGCGGTGCCGAGGCCTTCCCGCCGCCAGGGGGCGCAGCGAGCCCCGGCCGCACCGCGCGCCTGCAGGAGCTCTGTGCTGCCGATGGCGCGCCCCCGGGCGTGGTGCCCGTGCTCAGCGCGCACAGCCCCTCGGTGGGCAGCGAGTACTTCATCCGGCTGGAGGAGCCCACACCCGCCGCTGGCCACGATCCTGACTGCGCCGGCTGCACCCCCAGCCCCCACGCCGTGGACCTGCTCCCCGATGGCGACCAGGATGATGACTCGGAGGGCAGCGCGGCCGCCTCGTTGGCCATGGAGCCGCTGCTGGGCCATGTGCCGCCCCCTGAGGGGTCCTGGGGCCACTGTGACTACTACCTGCCCGGGAGCCATGCCCGGGACCCACCCTGCTCCCTGGGCTCGCCCTCACTGGGGACCCTCATGCTGGCGGAGCCCAGGGAGGAGGACAGCGACTGGGGCACAGCTGCCTTCTGCCCACCCTTCTTGGAGGACCCACTGGGCACGTCCCCCTCGGGGAGCTCTGGGGCCCGGCCATCCCCCAGTGGGGAGGTGGAGGTGTGCAGGGCTGCCCAGCACAGACACTGGAGTTCCAATGTGTCCTCCAACAACAACAGTGGCAGCCGGGCACTAGGTTCCTGGGACCCGGCATATGTGGGTGGCTGCATGGGCTGCTGCCCCAGCACAGAGCACACCCTACGGGCCGTCCCTGAGCCGGGCCGTCCCCTGGCCCCGGAGGACACCACAGAGCCTCTCCTTGGGCCACAGGGGATCTCCTCTGGTCAGGAGCTGGGCCGCTGCCTTGGCCTCCCTCATCTGTGTCCTGCTGGGGGCCTGCCACCTGCCACCTGCCTGCTGCCATCTTCCCGGACACAGGCAGCCGTAAGTGGGGGTGACAGCCCCCAGACAGAGCCCAGGCTTGCTGAGGAGGCCGAGGGCTCTGCCAGACCTCAGCGACCCCTCCCCTCCCTCCCCACCCCATCCCCAGAGGGAGCCCTGCTGCCTGCCGAGGAGGCCGGTGCCCTCGCCAGCCTGCCCGCCTTGCCCATGCCTGCCGGCAGCTGGGAGACTGCCCCCAAGGTAGCCCCGAGCCTGGACAGCTGCCCTGGCTCCCCCGAGCTGGAGGTGACAGTCAGCGAGGACGAGGACGTGACAGAAGCCACTTCTGGCATCTTCACGGATGTGTCCAGCGACGGCCCGCCCGCAGAGAAGCCTGATGTGACGCCGGCCTTCCGCTCCCTGCAGAAGCAGGTGGGCACCCCTGACTCCGTGGACTCCCTGGATATCCCATCTTCTGCCAGCGATGGTGGTGGCTGCGAGGTCTTCAGCCCGTCCGTTCTTGGCACTCCTGGTGGGCAGCCCCGAGCCCTGGACAGTGGCTACGACACGGAGAACTACGAGTCCCCGGAGTTTGTGCTCAAGGAAGCACACGAACCATGCGAGCCCGAGCCCGAGGCCTTTGGGGAGCTGGTCTCCGAGGGTGAAAGCCCCGGGCCCGAGACTCAGCTCTCCACCCCCCTTGGAGGCCTTGACGAGAAGAACCCCTACCGTGACTCAGCCTACTTTTCGGACCTTGATACAGAGCCTGAGTCCGCCTCGGGCCCCCAGGAGAAGGGAGGAGGTGCCCTGGCCTCCAGGCTAGAGGTGGACTTGGAGAGCCCTGGGCTGCAGTCTGTGCAGCCCTCCCCTGAGTCTGGGGTGCCCGGGGGGGCACAGGGCACGGGCCCCAGGGGCGTGCCACCGCTGCTACTGCCGCCTCCAGAGGACCCTTCTCCAGAGCCCGGCAGCACCTGCCCGGAGAGCCCCAGACGGGAGCCTCCCTGGCCCCAAGGCCCCGCGCAAGGGCCTGCAGGGCCCAGCCCGGAGCGCTCCAAGGTCTTCTCGCTGACCCCCGTGCCGCTGAGCTCAGAGAGCCACTGCCCTGACCTCCAGGAGGCCGCAGGGCTGCTGTCCGGGCCTGCCCAGCAGGAACGGACAGGCGGCCCCGGCGCCCCCAGAACCCCACTTTGCCTGGCCTTGCCGGGACTGCCCGCAGCCCCCGAGGGCCGGTCGGAGGAGGAGGAGGAGGACAGCGAGGACAGCGACGAGTCGGATGAGGAGCTGCGCTGCTACAGCATCCAGGAGCCCAGCGAGGAGAGCGAGGAGGAGGCGCCGCCCGTGCCCGTGGTGGTGGCCGAGAGCCAGAGCGCGCGCAACCTGCGCAGCCTGCTCAAGATGCCCAGCCTGTTGTCCGAGGCCTTCTGCGAGGACCTGGAGCGCAAGAAGAAAGCCGTGTCCTTCTTCGACGACGTCACCGTCTACCTCTTCGACCAGGTGGGCGGCCGCCCCGGGCTCTGCACGCGGGGGTGGGTCCCCCAGGAGATGGGGAGCCGTGGGAGCGGCCGCCGCCGGCCACCCGGGCCACGTGCTGCTCTGACCCTCCAGGAAAGCCCCACCCGGGAGCTCGGGGAACCCTTCCCCGGAGCCAAGGAGTCGTCCCCCATGTTCCTGGCGGGCGGCCCCCGCACCCCCGGCGCCCCCGGCCAGCCACCGAGGGCCGACCGCTCCCCCGACGGCTCCGCGGCCGCTGCGGCGGAAGAGGGTGAGCTGGGGGTGGAGCTTGCCGGGCGTAACGTCACGGGGCGGGCCTGCCGGGCGGGTGTGACGTCAGGGCGGGGTGTGACGTCACGCGCGGGCGGGCCTGCCGGGCGGGGCCCTGACTTCCGCGACGCGAGTGACTGTGCCTCCGGCTTGCAGGCCCCGGGTTCGCGTGGGACGACGGCTTCCCGCCGACGCCCGCCCCGGAGGCCGCCCTGCCCGCCCCCGCCGCGCCCCCCAAGCCGGCCGCGCCCGGCCCCTTCTCGCGCTTCACCGTGTCGCCGACGCCCGCGTCCCGCTTCTCCATTACGCACGTCTCGGACTCGGACGCCGGGTCCGTGGGAGGTGAGGCTGCGGCGGGGCTGGTGGGAGGGGACACCGAGGCGGGGCAGTGGAGAGGGCGGCCGGGAGGACCCCTGCTCGGAGCCGAGGCTCCGCGCTCATTATTTCTCATCTTCTGGACAAGCACGGTTTTCAGACGGGGAAACTGAGGCACGGAGAGGTCGAGTCCTCCCCCCACCCCCGCCAGCGGTTGGCCCAGCACCCGTCTGGGCCCTGGGGCCTAGATGGGACTCTCCCTGGCCCTTAGACCTCGCCCTCTTCTCCCTCCTCTGGAGGCGCCAGGCTGGACACGGAGTGCCCCCCACTCTGCTCTCTGCCAGACCTTAGCCCCCCCCCAAACCTGCAGCAGCCTCTGCCACCAGAACCTTCCAACCTCCGCTGCTGGGGCTCATCCACTGCCCGACATCTCAGATCCCATGGCGCTTGCCTGGAGGAGCCCAGCTCGCACCTCCCTCCCTGCTGCGTTCCCCTCACTGAGCCTCAGACCCCTGCGGTCCTGCCAGGCTGCCCCCCACCCCCGCCCGTGCCTGGCAGGTGTGCGGTCCTGCATTCCTGCGATGCTTCTCTGGAAGCCCATCCAGACCAAGAGAGCTCCGTCCCCGGGCAGACTCAGTCCCTCGTCCACTGCCCACGGCCTGTGGCGGCAGCCTCTGGGGGAGGGCCTGTCCCCTCATCGCTGGCACACAGCGCACCCTTGGTGGACGCCCGAGCAGATAAGCAGGAGGCTCGTTCGTGACCGTGACCAGCCTGCCCTGTTTGGGTCCCCACCTGTAAAAGGAGGACTCAGAGGGTATTTGCTGGGTTTTGTTGGGCCCGAGGGGCAGGCCTGGGCTCTGGTGATGCGGTGGGAAGAGAAATGGGTGTGGCTCCCACTGACACAGATAGGCAGGCCCGCTGCGGTGAAGGGGCCCGAGGGCTGCAGCCCCAGCTGGTCGTTTGGCCCCTTGGACCGAGGTCAGGTGGGAGTCCTGGGGCAGGGGACTCTCAGGAGTCTCTGTCCCCGGTGTCTCTCCAAACGCTCACGTGGCACCTCGTGTTTGCCAGGCCCTGTAGCAGGTGCTGGGGGCAGCTGTAAAGAGGCTTGAGGCCCCGGGCGGGCCCCCTTGGAGCCCCTGCCGCTCCTGCTCCTGGAAGCAGCAAGGATGGTGACCGAGAGCGGGGCCTTGGCCTTGGTGGTCGGCAGCAGCTTCCTGCGCCTTGGTGCCCCACGCAGCACTCTGGAGGAGCGAGGTGGGACAAGAGGCCTCCCCCGGCCCCGGATGCTGGAGCAGCCCTGCGCGCCGATCCTGTGCCGCCCCAGGCAGGGGCAGGATTTGTCCTGGACCTTCGGGTTTGTCGCTAGCTGCTGGGGATGCCCTTTAGCCTCAGGCCCGAGCAGCTCCTTCCCCTACAGCCGCCCCCCCTCACCCTGCCCCTGCTAATGGGCTGCTTGGCTTCCGACGCCGGGGGACCTGCCCTTGGCCCGGCCCACCGGTTCTTGTGGTTCTAGGACACTGTCCTCACCCCAGGTGAGGGAACAGGCACAGGCCTGCTGGGACAGCCCTTCTCTGCCCCCTTTGTCCCTTCTGCCTGGTTCTGGGTTTGCTCTGTGCAAGAGGACCCTGGGCTTGTGTGTCCCCCCACCACCCTTACCTCGAAGTCTGTGGCTCTTTCCCTTCACTGACTCAGACTCATCAGCTCTCCCTCCCCACGCGGCCTGGGCCAGATCCCATAGGGGTCCACTGCTGGAGCGTGGGCGGGCGGGCAGGCGGGTCAAGGTGGGCTGCCTGGAGGCGGGGGCTGTCCGCCCACACCTGTTCTAAAGGTGCCTGCGGCGGGCTGGCATGCCCAGCTCCCCTCTGCAGGGCGCTGCCCAGACCCGCCCAGTGGCAAAAGGAAAGTGGGGTGCCGCACCCCCCCAGTGTCAGGGGCTCCTGCCTGCAGGGATGGGGACACGGGAAGGGGTGGAACTGGGAGGGAAGTGGGGGGCAGGGCAGCCCAGGGAATATTTTTCTAACTGCTGTTGTCTGAGTGAATGGAAACGGGATGATTTTAAGTTATTGTTGCCAAAGAGACATAAAGCTTACTGTTGCTTTGGGGGTGTGGGTGGGGACTTGTTTTGGGTTTGTGTTTTTTGTTTTTTATTAGTTTGAGGCTTAGGATGCTGGTGCAATGATTTTCTTGTTCCTTTTTTGTTTGTTTTTTAAAAGAAATCAAGCGAAGAAAAAGCCTTCATGCTAAGTGTGTGTTTTCTCCTGTGGTTCGCACAGAAAGCCCTGAGTAGGAGGGGGCCTGGGTGGTGCTGAGGTGGGCGCTCGCTGCCAGCTCCGCCCAGGGCACAGTAATCCCTCCTGACCACGGGGGGAGGGGGGTGAGAGGGCGGCCACCCGTCCCCCCCCACTGCCCTGGCACACCTAGGTGGAGGGGGACAGTGACTTGGGGAGGGGAGGGGACTAGCCACAGCAGCCCTCTCTTCCTGTCCTATGAGGGGGGACCCACAGACCTCCCTGGGACGCTCTCTCCCCTCGCCTTGCCCAAGCACGGGAGCGGGGGCAGGCTGAGCGGCAGGCGAGAGAGTTTTGGAGGAGTCCGGGCTTCTGTGCGTCTCTGCCCCAAACATCTCCCTAAGACCCCACCTGGCCCATCTCCAGCTCCTGCGAGGCCACAGGCCTGTGTCCCCACCTGCCCTACCCGCGACCCCTTTTGCTTCTCTTCCTGGGCTGCGGACCCCCTCCTTCAGGAGCCCGGCAGGAGGGGGGACGGCTGCCCAGAGCGTCTCCCTCAGATGGGGACCATGCTGGTCACCAGGGGTATTTCAGTCACAGGTACTGTGGAAGCAGCTGGGGTGGATGCCCCCCTCGCCCCCCAACAGCAGCACCCACTGTTCACTCCGGGGACACCGAGGAGAGCTGGGGCCCCAGCAGCCAGGGCTGGAGGGGAGTTGGGGCTTGGGTGGGGAGGGGGCAGAGTGGCCCCTCAGAACCACTAGCGGGAGCGGGGAGGCTCAGCAGAGCCCCAATCGAGGGCTCATGATAGCTTCATCTTCCAGAGGAAGGGGGCAGTTCTCCCCCCCTCCCTGCCCCGGGCCCCCCGCCCCCTCAGGCTGACAGATCACGAGCAGGCACAGCGGGGCAGCCTCTTTATTGACCGGACACTCGGGATCCATGAGCACCGAACGCCCTGCCCTGCCCCTGGGGAGGCCACCTCCCAGCCGGGGGGCCCGCCCTGCTCACGCCCCTCGGCCGCGACTCCAAAGACACGGCCGGGGTCCCGCCCAGGCCAGACTGAGGTGTGGGCAGAGCCGGGCAAGTGAAGGGCGCGGAAGGAGGGGAAAACTCTCTAAACAGGGACCACGCAGATTGTTAGAAAAGAGGTTGTGTGTGTGGTGGGGGGGGCCCCAGCGGCCGCGGCGGGGGCTCGGCCATCAGCTGAGGAGGGGGGCAGACCTGTCATTGGTCACTGTCGGCTTCAACTGGACGTTGGCGAAGGGATTCCTGAGGAGAGAGGAGAAGAGAGGTTTTAGCGTGGGAGACACACCGTGCCACCTGGGCTGCCCCAGGGTCCCCCCGCTGTGTGGATGGCCCGGCCTCTGGGCCCGGGGACAGCCAGGGCCGGCGCTCGCGGGGCAGGCGGGTGGGGGTGCAGGGAGCGGCCCGCGGGGAGCCACTGGAACCGAGGCCGTCCTGAATGGGCCTGCACCCAGTCTCGGTGAGCCGGCCCACTGCCCCAGAGCAGCAGGGGGCCCGGTTTTAAAGACGCGCCATCGACACACACACACAGCTCAGCGGCTCCCACACAGACCCGGCCCATGCATCCCGGGGGCCCGGACGGTGGCTGGGTGCAGACATGGGCCCTCGGGCCGCCCCACGCCGACACGACACACATGGGGTGCACGCACACTGGCAGTGATGGGGCTCAGCCCCCGTCCCTCCACCCCCACGGGCCTGAGGCCACAGCGGACGGACAGATGGACCGGCCAGACAAGAGGTTGAGATGGGACGAGATGAGCACGGCAGAGGCCAGCACCCAGCCTGGCCCTCGCGGAAGCCTCTCCTCGGAGTCCCCACCGGGCGCACAGGAAGCACCTGCCTGGGCAGGGACAGCACGGGACAGCGGGCTGGGGCTCATCAGGCAGGCCCAGGGGCGACAGCACAGATGGAATGTGGGACACGGGGGGCTCGGCACGGACAGGACGCACTCCCGGCCAAGCGCTCGGCTCTTGAGCCGTTACCTGGGGCGGGAGTCTCAGCTAGGCGGGCGTCCGCAGGAGCTGGGCGGGCGGGCGCTCTGTCCAGTCCCCACGGGAGCACGCGGGGGTGCCGCGCCTCCCTGGGTTTTCTAAAACGCCGAGACACCTCGGGCTGAATTTTTAGAAGAATAAACTGGGGAGAGGAGCCGACTCATCGGCGCACGGCTTCTGCACGTCCAGGCAGCCGGCTGGGACTCCTGTGTGGGCGCGGCTCACGAGCGTCTTCGGGTTCGGGGAGCTATGACCCCCGGGTTCAAGGCCGCCTCCAGCCCCTCACGGTGCCTCAGGCCCCTCCACGGGCACCAGTCCTCACTCTGGCGGACGCGTGCAGATGAGCTCCAGCTTTCACGGTCGGGGCAGCGGCTGCTGTGACCGAGGACATCTGCCCCCAGGACAGAGGGCAGACAATGGCCCATGCCCTGCCTGCCACCTTGGCTAGACTCTGGTTCTGGAGGAAGGCTGCAGGCCCTTGGCTGTCCCCAGCTGGGGTCAAGGCAAGACGTCTTGGGGGCTGGAACGGGGGTGGGTTTGTTCGTCTGGCGCTGGGGACCGAGCAGGTGAAAGAACACAGGCCTCGCGGCCGAGAAGGGAGAGCACCTCCCGCGCCGAGTGGAGCCCGAGCAGAATGGCCAAGTGGATTTGGGCAGCACGCGCCGTGCTCCCACCCTGGGCACACCTGAGTCCTCGACAGAAAGGATGGGCGGCCGAGCAGCCTCCTCAGCTGGGGCTGGAGGGAGAGGAGCAGGGCCAGAGGGGCCCCCTGCCTCGCTCAAGAGGCCGTCGGGCCCCTGACCCCCACTTTTCTAATCTCCTTCCCAAAACCGCATGACCGTGGAGCACAGCGCCATCCACACTGCAGGAGCTGAGGAAACGGGCAGGGGCTGAACACGCCCCGGGCCTCCCTGCTGCGGCCCCCGCCCGGCCAGAGACCCCTGGCTGGGAAGGCGCGGCCCTCGGGCCCACCCCTCCTCGGCACGAACAGGCGCCGGAGCCACCCGAGGGCAGGCGGGCCAACACCGACCTGACGCAACAGGACAAAATTCAGACCCAAGGCCACTCAGAGCCTCTGGTCCCGCGGACACAGGGCCCTGCTTGGGGGCGCGCCCCAGGGGCAGAGGCCGCCTCCCAGCAGCACTGCCGGGGGACGCCCGACCACAAACCACCAAGATACAAAACAGCTCGAGTCCTGCCGGCAAAGAGCAGGCGACCGGAACCACGTGAGGACAGTGGGCCTGGAATGGAGGGTCTGCTCCAAGTCTGGAGCTGTCCAGACTCCTCCCACAGGCGCAGCTTCGACCCCCTCGCCGACCCCGAGGGCACCCCAGCAGGGTCTCCGGAGGCCCTCGGCAGGGAACAGATTTACACAGCACGGCGAGTGCCTGAGCCGGGACCCCTCCTGGGGGGCGGATCCAGTACTGGGGCTACTGTTCGGGGCGCCATGGGGCCCCTGCCTGGAAACCCTACAGCCCAAGGGGTACCGAGCGTCGCGGCCCACCCCTTCCCATCCCCATCTCTGGCGGCGCATCACGGAGTCGCCGGTAACGGTCTTGAGTCCAAACGTGAGAGCGAGGGAGAGGGGTCCTCTGACAGCCGAGTGATTTCGGGGTGCGGTTTCCATCCTTCGTGACTCTGGAGCAGAAGGAGCGGAGAGCAGCTGCGCAGATTTCCACTTTCTCTGGAACGTTCTCCTCTGAGGCATAAGTGGCCCTCCTGGGGTCAAGTCCACCTTGCTCCGTACGCCCCAGGACCACACCTTGGGGGGTGGGCACGGCTCGGCAGAGCGGGCCGGGGGCCTCGACCACACCAGGGACTCTCCGATCCCGGGGCCAGGCCGGCTCTGTGGTGCGGGAGCCAGCTGGTGGCGCAGAGCGGATGCCCCCGGTGCCCGTGGGGGGCGGGGGGCTGCTCCACACTGGGGACGAGGGCGCAGGCAGAGGCCAGGCTGGCCTCCAGAGCGACGGGGCTGCAGGGGCCGCGGGGGTGGGAGGCGCAGGCCTCTGACGGCCTCTGGGAAGAAGAGGAATCGAGAGGCAGGGAAGGCCTTTCCACCCCATCCCCAAAGGTCAGGAGCATTTGTCTCCAGAACCTTCCGGAAGCTGCTCACGCTGCAGCTCAGATACAGGGGAAGGAGAGCGAGTCCAGGACCTGCTGGGGCAGTCGCTGCCCGTGGGGAAGACCACATTGCTGGGGCGCTCCGCGGGGTACCGAGGGTGCGGGTGCCGGCTTCACGGGGCAAACTTGCCGGTGACGGCGCGGGGGTGGGGACAGACGGCAGCGGCGCCCCTGTCCCAGGCACAGGGGCCCAGAGTGCTGGGCTCCCCTGTGCTGGGCGTCGGTGCTTGCTTTCCCAGGGCCTAGTGCAAGGGACCATCAGGGGCGGGCTGCAGAAGGCCAGCACGGGCCCCCCCATGCGGCGGCTGGAGGCCTGGTCTGGGAAGCTCGGCGCGGCCCTTGTGGAGCCCCCTCCGGGCAGATGCGACGTGAGCGCAGGCAGAGCCCCCGTGTGTGTCTGCCTGCTCCGGTGTGCCCGACACCCCCAGGGGCTCGAGCCGCGGAGCTGTCCGCAAGACTGACCCTGCCCTCCCCGGCCCCCCGAGGGGCTGCAGTACTCACCAACCAGAGAGCCGGCCAGGCGGGGATCAGACCCACACCCACGGGCCCGTCCCAGGGGACACCCAGCCAAAGGAGCCCAAAGCTGGCCTCCCGACCAATCACTGCGCTCCCCCCGATTGTGGCCGAAGCGCCCCACAGAGGCAGGAGAGAGACCCAGGCAGAGGGCCAGGGCCGGACCACGCCCAGGGGTGCAGGGAGGGGCCGCGGGGGCGCGGGGGGTGCAGCCGGTCCGGCCCCCAAGCTTCCGGACAGAGGTTGGAAAGCCCAGAGCCCGAGGAGCAATCCGAGGAGAAGCGAAAGCCCGGAGCCCAGAGCGGAGGCAGGCTGGGCAGACCCTCGCGCCCCGTCCCCGCCTGCCAGGGCCGCGGCCAGAGAGTCTGCAGAGCCACTGGGGAGGCAGACCGACCAGCATGAGAAAACCAGGGCAACTTACTAACTCTAGTCAGGGGCGGCTCAAAATCGGGCCACTTCCACATCGGCGCTGCAAGGAAACACAAGGGCTCCGTTGGTGCAGGTGGGTGGGGGAGGGAGCCTGAGCCCCCCCCCCCAGGGAGGGCATGGGGGGACCCCCGCCTGGGGCACGCGGCCCGGCCAGGGGATAACCCCAGGGAGGAACAGGAAGGGGCCGTCCTTGGCAAGCGTCCCCAATCAGCCCACGAGGCCCAGCCCCCTGAGAGGACAGTGACCGCGCCGTCTGTCCGCGCACCTCGGTCCCCGGACAGAGCCGGCTCGCCCAGGCGGCCCGGATCTACACCGCGGGCCTGGAAGAAGGCGCCACACCCAGCTCAGTGCAATAAATAAAACTTTTATTCAAACGACTGCAGTACAGGGCACAATTCAGATAAAAAAAAAAAAAAGAGGAAAGGAAACAGGAAAATATTTTGAGCACTTTACATCTTCATACAAGTGTCGCGGTTTTGTGTCTACATTCATCCACTGAGCATGGAATCCCCTGGATTTGAGATCTTTTAGCAAAATCAGAACACCAACACGGAAGGCTCTGTGTACACGGGTCCACGTTCCGGCTTCGTGTTTTCCTTACATATAAAACGGGTCTGTGTCTTGAGTTGCTTCCACACAAACACTCCCGGCCACATCCCGGGCCACGGAGAGCAGGCGGGGGGTTCTGTTAGGTCACATCAGAAAAAGAGGCGTCCGCAGCTTCACGGGGGCTCCCGTGGCGAGAGGGGCCGGGCGGGCTGGGCCCCGGCTCCCTCCTCCCCGGGTTCAGGGTGCGAAGAGGCAAAACCAGTAGCCCCGGGGTCCAGCGCGTCTGTTTCGGAAGTCACCAAGACACACGAAGAGACGAGAGCGTTTAGGGAGGACGGGGCAGGGGCTGCCTGCTGCCCCCGGGGTGGCAGGCCCAGAGCTGCCCTCCCCAGGGCCAACCCCGGGCGGCCTGGGGGCCGCGATCCCCTCACGAGGCTGTCCACTTTTTCCAGAACATGTAGGGGGGAGGTGGTCTCTGGAGCTCTTTGGAAAGTCCGCGAGGGGCCGCGCCTGCCCTGCCCCCACCCCGTCGGGCCTGCGTGGGGTCACACGGCCCTGGGGTCGCTGCCCACCCGCATTCTGGTGTCTACACCGGCCCGCGGCATCCGTGGAGGAGGACACGCGGGGGGCTGGGGGCCGTGGCCTCCCTCACAGGAGCGGCCAGCTTCCTCAGGAGGCCCCCCGGCTCGGCCCGCACCCGTCCATCTGTCCGTCCGTCCGAGCGGCCCTGGGGGGGGCTCCCTGACACAGGCGCCAGCGTCCGCTGGGGGAGTCGGATGCAGGAGTAACAGCACGCACACCGTAGTCCATGCAGATCGGCTTGTGTTTTTCAGGAAAGAAAAGTCCTTTTCCTGTTTTTCTTTTCTTTTTTTTTTTCTTTTCTTTTTTTCCTTTTTTTTTTTTTTTTTTAAGATTTTTCTTTTTCTTCAGACTGCAGGCCTGGCTCGCGGTGAGCCGTCAGAAAGGGACAGCGCGTCGTGAACATGGCGGCCGCAGAGCAGAGGCGAGGACGCCCGGCCCCCGCTGCCCGGCCAGCAGCTCCCGCCTGGCAGACACACGGGGCTGGGGGCGTGTAAACACGGGGGGCAGCACCATGGACCCTGGGGGATCTCAGAGTCTGGGGTCACCAACCAAAAGGCGGGATGGGGCAGGTGAGAAAGAAAAATAACCCGAGAACAAACCAACGAGAGCGCGGAGGAGAGAACCGATGGAGGCCAGACAGATGGGGGGGGCTCTTCCGAGCAGCGGCTGCCCATGGTCAGCGTCCTCACACTGTGGACACCAGCGTGCCGCTGCCGCTGTGGAACAAAGCACAGGACGCTGCGGCCGCACACCCCTCCTGCAGCCGCTTGAGGTCAGCCAGCTGCCTGGGCCGCCCCCCCCACCCCGCCGCCCCTCGAGCCGGGACAAGGGCCGAGCCCAGGCGGGGGACGCAGGAGCGGCGGCCCCGGCCATCCGTGCCAGCCTGGCCAACAGGAAGGAGGAGCAGGGGAAGCACCGGGCTGAGGGCTCCTGGAGGACGGGGAGCCCCAGCGGCTGTGGGGGGCACGGGACCAGGCGGGGCCCCTGCGGTTCAGGGCCCGCTCCCGCCTACCTGGGGTCAGAGCATGGAGGCGGCTCTCCAGACCCACTCGGCGCTATCCCGGGATCGCGGGCTCCTGCCCGCAGACCCCGCGACTCAGAGTGAGCGGCAGAGAGGAGAGGCACCCTGGGCCCCACCTGTCTGAGCCAGAGCAGGGCCTCCTCGCCCCCCCGGCAGGCCCCCACGGAGCAGGCTGGGGAAGGTCTGCGAGACGGGCCGGCCCTACCCACCCGCAACTGCCAAGGACGAGTGTGGGAGCCCCTTACCTGCTCACAGCCCGCGCTCCGTAGTCATCCAGACCCTGGGGAGGAAAAGTGACACGTCAGGCTGGGGGTCCTGGGGCGAGGTGGGGTCTGCAGGAGGAGAGGCGGCTAGGCACGCTGCCCTGGACCCCAGCGTGCACGAGCGGTGCTGCCTGCGGCCGAGGTCGTGGAGGGCCCTCCTACGTGCACAGTAGTGCCGCCCCACACACACGGGGACTTCTCGGGCCAGCGGCAGACCACGGACGGCACGAGCGCCCACTCACGGGCACACGCGAGGCACCTCCCCCATGACCCCCTCCACACACGTGTCCTCGGGTGAGCGGGCAGGGCCTGAGCACACCTGTGCGTTAGCTGATGAGAACACGGGAGCCTGGGATAACCTGGCAAATCTCGGAGCGGCTCGGGGGAGCCTCCCTGCGAGCCAGTGACACTGGCAGGGAGGGGCTGATGGGCGGGCGTGGAAGCCAGCCTGGGCCGGTCCCTGGGCGGAGCGTGCCCCAGCACCCCAGGACACCAGCTGCAGTGCCCAGCCGTGGGGCTGGGGGAGGGGCCGTGGGCGCTGCCATCAGGGGCCGCTGGGGACACCCTCTCCTCCTCAGCTGTCTCAGCGCCACGACCAAACCTGGACACCGGGGAGTGGGAGCAGCATGGGGTGGCCGGGGCCTGCCTGGGCTCAGACAGCTGTGTCCCGGGCCCGGACGGGGCTGGAGCATCTCCTGGCTGGCGGGCTGGCCCCGTGACCCCGAGACACCACGCCTCCCCCAAGCTGGATCGGCCTCCCCGCTGCAGCTGCCCTGAGTGCCAGCACCGGCCTCACCTCCTCTAGAAGGTTCCGTCCCAGGGCTTTAGCTACACTTCCCCAGGGCCGGTCCTTCTCACCCTATCACGGTCTCCACCTTCGCGTTCACTCTGCCTGGCCAGAAACTCCCGGAAGACCGCTCCCTCCCTCGAGCACAGCTCCCCACTCCTTAAGCCCTCTCACAGGAAGGTCTGGGGGCAGGGCTGCTCAGGACCGTGCTGAGCGGGGCCCTTCCTGGACCCCACGCCCTTGACCCCCACTCGCCACAGTCCCAGCAGGCCGAAGCCTGGGTGGCCGCCCCTGCGGCCCACATCGTAGAGAAACTCCCCTTCCTCTCCCCCGTTCCGGGGGTTATGGGGCTGACCCAGGCCCTCCAGTTCCTGAAGACCGGAACCGAGAACAAAGCTGCGGGCCCTTCTCCCAACATGGCCACGACAGACAAACGTTCCAGAAGCCTCGGGCTCCTTCAAACTTTGAGCCCTCCCCCACAGAGCCGCATGGTCCACACTCACCCCCCCGGCCCGCCGAGACGTCACAAGCACCACCAGGCCCTCCAGGGGCTCTGCTAGGGACCCACGCCTGGGACCCAGGCCTTGACCTCCTGCCTCTGCCCACTTGGTCCTGGGTGACCTGGGCATGAGCGCCTAGCCCCGCCTCCCGAGACCCAGAAACACACTAACAAGAAGGTTCCGGCCACATCCCAGACCTCGAACGCAAGTGCTCACATCCACGCTCGGACCCGTGACTGCCAGAGCCCAGCGGCCTCGGGGAGGGGGCTCGTGGACACGACGTCCTCCCCGATGCCAGGCTCCCTGAGAGCTGGGAGCCCGAAGGCCACCGATGCCTCAGGACCACCTCGCCTCTGGGAGAGCCCCTTCCGGCGTCCCGCGGTGCTCACCTGGGAGAAGGCAGGCACGGCCACGCTGTAGGGCCTCTGCTTGAAGGTGCCGGCTGTCTGGGCAGGGAACGCGCGGGACGACGTGCTGTAGTCGGGGGGCGGGAGGGCCAGCTCGTCCTTGTCCAGAAGGTTCCCTGTGCTGCTGCTCTTCCCCTGCTGCAGGCTGTGGGGGTGGGGGGGCTTAGGGGCTGGCTCTACCCAGGCCCCAGGACCCCGTCTGACCCTCCGCCTTCCCCATGCCTCCCTCAGGCCCTTCTAGAAGGCCTAACGAGGGGCTACAGCCCCACTGAGCCAGTGGACGGGGCCTGAAGCGGTGGAGGGAGAAAATCCCTAAAGACTGTGGACCCTACCTCAATCCAAACCTTCCCGCTGCCGCTCAGCCCCTGCCCAAGGGAGGCGACAGCAGGAGTGTGCTCCCGGGCCCCGTGGGGGGCAAGGGAGGGGTCACAGAGCACCTGCTAACCCCTCCTCCCAAAGCGGCCTGCACCCAACCACCCAGGAGCCTCCACACGCAGCACGCCGGGCATGGCAGCAGCCCTGCGGGCAGGGAAGGGAGCAGAGCCGGCCAAGGCCCGTGAGCAGAGAGCGGGGGCCGCTCGCAGATGCACGGTGCCCTGTGCCCGCAGCAGCCTGTCCAGGGCGAAGGGCCAGCAGCCTGGGTCAGCACACTCACCTCATGTGCAACCGGTCACTGCCGTCGCTGTCCAGAACCCGCGTGTAGGAGAAGGGAAACCAGCCGCGCCTGCAAGACAGGACCGCGGTGAGAGGGCGCAGGGGCCCAGGTGCTCCCCGCCCTGACTGCGGCCCTCTGTGCGGCCAACACAAGCGAGCACTCCGGGGAGAGGGCAGACCCCAGTCTGCACCCCAGGCTCGCAACCGGCCCCGGATGGGAGGCTGGGCGTCGCAGGCAGAGCTCCTGGGGCCGCGGCGGCCAGGGCTGGCTCCCGGCCGCACCGAGCAAGGCGCCGACAACAGAGAAGCCGTCTGGAGGGCAGGCAGGTGCGCTGTTTGGGAAGCGGGTATCTGGCCATCTCCCCGCTCATCGCCCCCTCCCCAGAGGGCGGCTGCCCTGCGGCGGGAGCAGAGCTGGGGCCAGCCCTTCTGTCCCTGGCTACGGCAGGTGGGGGCTGCGGGCCTCTGTCTCACCCCAGCCACATCCAGGCGGTGGGGGGTGGGGGGAAGGGGCGGCTCCTGGCCAGGGCAGCCCCGAGGCCACGTGAGAATGGGGCAGGGTGGGGGGGTCATACGTTACGCCGTGAAGACACGGCCCCGTGACCTGACGTCCCAGCCTGCAGGCTGGTCAGAGACTCGGGGCAGCAGGAGGCCCTGGGGTGGACGGCTGGCCTCTGCCAACTGGAAAGCCGCACACCCGACCGCAGGGAAGGCGCCAGAAGGGCCGCGGCGTGTGCGTGCGGGGCCCCGGGCCAAGTGGGTGACGGGCCGGTGAGAGACGGCGAGGCCGTGGCTCTGACACAGCAGTCCCGTCAGTGCCGCCCCATCTGAGGACTGAGAACACACGGCGGGACACCCAGTCCGAAAGGCCCCCGAGGCGCCAGGACGGCCGAGGGCCGCAGGGTCGGTGGGCCGGGCGGGGGGCGGCCACTCACATCTTGGTCTTCTCGCTCTCGCCGTAGTGCCAGCCGTCGCGGGCCTCGGGCACCAGCAGCGTGATGAGGTCCCCCTCCTTGAAGCTCAGCAGGGTGCTGTTGTCCCCGGCCGCGTGGGAGAAGATGGCCTTCACCCGCATGCGGCCGTTGCGCTCCAGGCCGGCCGCCATGGAGCTGGAGCGCGGGAGGGTCTTGTTCTCAGCTGCGGGCGACAGGGGCGGAGTGAGGGGACGTGACCGGCCTCCTGTGCCCTCAGCCGCCTCACGGGAAGGTACTAGAAGGCCCCGGGTGGGCCTGGAGGGGAACGTTCATTTGGGCACAGGTGCTAGAAGGGCCCGCACGCTGTGCGGCAGACCCAGCTGCACACCCACCGCTGGCCGGCCGCGGGGAACTCTGGGCCCGAGCCTCAGCTTTCCCGTCTGCTCAAGGGCAGACCCTCACCGGCTGGGGGAAGACGCGGGGCGCCGTCCGTGGGCCGGGGGAGGGGGCCGTCCCACCACCCACCACAGCCCTGCCAGGCATCCCCCGCACTCCGGTCACAGGCGGAGCCCAGGGGTCCTGGCCCGGCCCCGCCCTGCTGTGGGGACTCGAGAGGAGCCAGGCAAGGCCTCAGGGGCCAGAACAGAAACCTCAACGGGGCCCGAAGGGGCCGCACGAGGGCCCGCACACGCTGGGGGCTCTGGAGGGCTCCCCGACCCTCCCCCCACCCCCGGGTGACACACGACGGCCGGGGGCATGTCCGAGCCCTTACTGGCCGCGTAGCTGTTCTTCGGAGCCACGCTCTTGCGCACGGGGAGCGTGTTGGAGTAGGAGTCGCTCAGTTTGCTCTGTGACTGCGGAGGAGATGAGGTCTTGGGCTGGGCGGCCTTGCGGTCGGCCCAGGGGCTGTAGTCCTCGCCGTCTGGGCCCGAGACGCCGTTCATGACGGGCGTGCTCTCCTGGGCAGACAGCCGCTGTGGGGAACAGGCGGGGGGTGGGGGGCGGCGGCGCGGGGGGGCCCGGTCAGGCGAGGCCGGCGCAGGGACCCCTCCCCCCCGCCGGCCCAGAGCCGGGCCAGGAGCCGTCCTTCCACACCCGTGAAGCCTGCGGAAGGCCGCGCACTCACCCCCACAAACGGGGCCAGCTCGGGGGGCACCGGCAGGGGCTTGGCCCCCGGGATGGGGTCTGAGATGACCAGGCTGGACTTGGAGGCCGACAGGGCGCTGGGCAGGACGGAGCCGTTGTTAGGGGCCTGCTGCATCAACTGCACTGCTCGCTCCGGGATCTTGTTGGGGTCCGCGCACGCCTGCTGCCACAGTGGCAGCTTCTGCGCCAGCAGCTCCTTGCCCTGCAGCGGAGGGAGCGGGACAGCGCGGGGTCGGGGCCGGCCATGCGGCGGGGGCTCCCCCTGCTCCCCGGGGCCCCTGCCCAGCCCCCGAGACGACGGCTGCCCCACACCCGGTGGTGCCTCCCAGCCAGAGAGGCCACCTGGGGGCCCCTGAGCCCCGACCGGGAAGGAGGCGGGCTGCTGCCGTGAGCCAGGCAGTCACGGGGCCGCTGGGGCTGAGACTGAAACCAAGGTCCGAGCCGGGCAGGGGCCGCCAAAGAGGACACAGCGTCATCCTGGGGTCCCCAGCCGCGGTCAGGCCAAGCTGCAGGAGGCTGCAGGAAGCAGAGCCCCCATCAGGCGACACTCTGTAGATGCGAGGTGCTAGTGGTCCCTGCCCCCAACCCCGGGGCGCAGGAGCCCAGCTGTCCTTCCGGTGTACATGGGGATGTGCCCAGGGCACAGCTGGCCGGACGAGCACAGGGCCTAGCAAAGGATGACAAAGCCACGGGTCTGGCAAGGAATCCCAGAACAGCCGAGTCCCCTGGAGCCCAGCTGGGGTCTGGTGCCTGCTGTGTGGGCCTTTCCAGGGCCTGGGGGCAGCTGTGCCCTCCATCTTCCGGTCTGTTTGCCCACAACAGTGGCTGCCTGGCCTGTAGCAGATGGGTCACCTGCTCCCCGGGCGCCCCAGCTCAGGGCAGCCTCTGACGGGGCTGTCCGGCCCTCGCTGCCTCTCCCCGCTTCGGACCTGTGTCTGGGCAAGGAGGGGGCGCCTTGTGAGCGGGCCACGCCCTCCACCGCCTGCTGGTTGAGATGGGGACCCAGCAAGCCAGGCCCGAGGGCTGGCCCCGTTTTGTAATTGTGATCTGATTGACACGTCGCGTCACTCATCCACACGGCTGCAGCTGCTTGTGCCCACTACGGCCCAAACCCAAGACCATACCCGGACCCTGGCTGAGAAAATTGGCGGACAGGTCCGGGTGGTGGTGACCGGGCAGGCCCATGGGGACCCGGCACCGAATGGAGGCAACCACAGGGCTCCCCCTGGTGATGAAACCTGCCTGTGGGGCTGGGACACACCTGCCGGGGGGATGCCTGGTGGCCTGGTGCAGGGAAAAGCCTGGGGGGTCCTGCCCCGGTGCCCCAGCCCCTGTGCCTGTCTAAATCCGCTTGGGAGGGCTGTGTCCAGCTCCCTGGGAGGTCACCTCATGCACAGTGGGAGCAGCTGGGCCCCAGAGACCATGGTTTTCCCGCCCTCCGGCCTGCCCACTGCACAAGGAGCCCGTGCTCTCCCTGACCTGCCATGGAGCCCGGCTGCCGCCAGAGGGCGCCGCCGCCCGCCGCAGCACCGGTGGGAGCGGGGTGGGGGTGCGGCCGCCCAGCTGCGGGCAGAGGACCAGCGGGTTGCATGGCGCCCACCGCCCTCGGCTGCCCCAGGGAACCCTCCAGCTCCCACAGGGGACGACGGTCCCTTCACCGCCCTCGCCTCGCACCTGTGAACGTGTCCGCGGGCAGGCCGGGAGGCAGAGCCTGCTGGGAGGGAGGGCAGCTCCGCCCACGCAGCCCCAGCCTCAGGGACCAGAGCGCGTGTCTCCTATCAAGCACGTGTGGGAACCTGCGTTTACCCTGATCTGCAGACCCCTTTGTGGAAAAAGGACGTGAATGCGGCTGCCTAGCCTCATCTGCTGAGCTCTTGGAATGTTCTGGAATGTTCCAGTGGACAGATCGGCTCCCTCCCCAGCTCCTGACTACGGACTCTGACTAGGGGCTCCTCTGGAGCTGCCCGATCCTGCAGGGGAGCTGGCATCCGCTGGATCCCCTACGAGGGGCCCCCTGGCTCTGCGGCCCTCCCCGAGGGGCCAGCCTCCTGCCGGCGACCTCTAAGCCAAGCGCCAAGGACATCTGCGGCGTCTGACCCGGTGACTCTCCTGCTCGCACTCCGTCCCTGGGGGAATCCGGAACGCACGGCATTCCTTTCAGCACAGCTCAACAGTGGGCGCGCCCCCGATGGCCTCTAGGGAGCGTCCACTTCTGCCCAGGAGGGCCGTGCCCCTGTGTGGCCCACACCCCTCACCTTGGAGTGGTAGGCGGCGGAGTTCTTGGCCACGGCGCACTGCTTCTCCACCAGGAAGCAGAACCGCCGCCTCTCCTCGGTCAGCGCCGTCTTGTAGCCGTCCGACACGTAGTTCTCCAGCTCTCCTTGCTTGTTGCTGATCGCGTCGATGTACTGGGGGGGGGGGGCAACGTGGGGGACACACGTGAGCCGCTGGCAGGACAACACAGGATCGTGCCTAGCTCTGGGCACCCCCCCCAGGGTGGAGCGCACCCTTGGCTGCCCCACGGCGGGGGCGTGGCCACAACCACTTGGCCCAAGAGGGCCCGGGCAGAGTGATGGCGGGGCAGCCCCACAACCCACTGGGCCCGTCCCCCTAGCGGCTCGTGGCCCCTGCCTCCTGCCCCCTGCCCCCTGCGCCCAGCAGCCACACACGTGTGGACCACGCTGGCAGATCAGGAGGCCTGGTGGCATCATGCCCTCCCCCCGTGGATCCTGATTCCAGGCATCCGAAACCACCCTGCGGGTGGCCCAGGAAAGCTCGCCCGACACGATGTGCTTGCGAATGACTAATTCACACCCAAATCCTGCGGGGGTGGGGAGAGCGCGCAGGAGACACTGCTTGGTGCTAGAGCTCGCTGGAACATTCTGATTTTGCTGGAAACCTGTGGTAGCAAAGCACCCTCGAGACTGTAGGCAGCCGCCGCGGGGAGGCAGGAGCGCCCCAGCGCTGGGGTCTGCAGATCCCCGCCAGCGTGTGTGCTGGGGTCCGCGAGGCCCTGGCTGTTTCCAGCCCCTTCCGGCTCCTTCCCCCCGTGCCCCGGGGCCACCGCCCTCGTGGGGAGGCACTGCTGCCCCGGCCTGGTCTTTGTGGCCTCGAGGGGTGCCTCCCCCACGGGCTCTGACTCAGCGTGGGTGGGTGGTGCAGAGCTGAGGTGGGCGCCGGGGAGGCGCTCGGAACAGGCCGTTCCTGCCGCTTCCCTTCCCAGCAGGAAGCTGCAGGGCCGAGGCCGGGCCTGGGGGTGTGGTTCGTCCCCACCACGGCCACCAGGGCACGGGCTCAGCCCATGTGAAGTAGCCATGCCACCCCAAGGCAAGGCCTGCCCAGCCCTGGCACCAAAACTCAGGGGCCCCCTCCCTCTGCCCCTGCAGACCACCCAGCACGCCTGTCCCCCTTGGAGGCGGCAACCTAAATGGGGCTCCAAATAGCCCGCCCATCGTCCGCTGCCGCACCGAGCCCACAGCCTCAAGGAGTAGGCCCCGGGCCTCGCGGGCAGCCGCGGGCTCCACCGCCGGTGTGCCCGAGGGGACCCAGGATGGCTCTTGGGGAGCAAACCCCACTTGCCTGGGAGAAAAGTCTGACCCCAGGTAAGAGCCCCCCCGGCGGGCTCTCTGCTCTGCTCCCCGGAGCCCTGTGGCCTCCCCCCCCACTCCCCTGTGCTGCCTGGGGACTTCTCCCTGCTTATGAAACGTGCGCCTACGGGCACCTCCCCGGCACTGCGGCTCTTCCAGGAAGGGGGAGAGTGAGACTGGCGCGGCCCCTGGGGGCTGCGGGGGGCCCAGCGGGCAAGGCTGAGCTCACAGGGAGGACTCCAGCGGTGGCCGTGGAAGAGGGGTGCTGCCAAGGGGACCGCTCACACCCACACCCCCTCCCAGAAGCCCCGCGAGGACAAGGGAGCCCAGGACAGAACATCCTCTGGATGGAAGGGTCTGGAAGGGGCGCGCACACCCCCAGGGCCCCGGTGCTAACATGCTCTGATCCGTGGCCGTCCCACCCTCCCCCAGGGGCCTGTCAGGGACACTGCCGTGGCCCGCAGCAAAGGCACCTTTCTCGATGCCAAGCACGGGCTCAGCTCGGTGCCCGAGAGCCCCCAAAGGAGAAGTTTGTCCCGAGTTCCAGAAGAGGAGGGTTTAACCCCCCCCCACGAGACCCCCAATCCACCTCTCCTTGTGCCACCACCTCGTCCTGTCCCAGGGGGCTGCTCCAGCAGCGGTGGTCAGGCCTGGGAGGGTTGTGGGCTGGGGGTGGGCCGGGCACACGCAGACCGCACGCTGGGGCAAGAGCTCGCACAGAGATCCGCTGTGGCCTCGCCCAGGGAGTTTGCCCAGAGTCACGGCCTCCATGCCCACTGTCACCTAGTGGGGACTCTGAAGGACAGGGGCCACTGTGAACGGCTGGCCTAGGACAGGGCGGAAACCGGGACGCGGGGCCCCTGGGTCTGCTGGCCCTGAGCACGCACAGCCCCCGAGGCGGCCTCGCCGTCCGCCCCGTGCGTGGTTTTTGGGTTTTTAGGCTGCGGCACGGCCGTGCAGCACTCCCTGCTCCCAGGAGCGGAGAGAGAGCAGCGCAGACGTGCGCGGTGTGGGGCACTGGCCTCATTAGCTGGGTCCACTGGCCTCCCGTGCCGGGGGAGGGAGTGCAGTTTATTTTTAAGATTTCCATTTACTCGAACAAGCTCCGAGAATGGCCGGGAGCAGCGCAGGTCTCGGGGGGAACAGGACTGAGGCGGAGAGCACGGCCCTGGCAGAAGCTGGTTGGGGGGGCACCTCGACCCCTGGGACCACGGCTCCTGGGGAGCAGGTGGCAGAGCCTTGCAAGCTCCGCCCCGGGGCAGCCAGCCCTCGGGGGGCCGTGAGGCCTGGGGGCAGCGGACGGCTTCAGCCACGGGCCCCTGGGCTGTACGGCTGCCCCGAGCACCGCAGCTGGGGCAGAGCCCTCGCCGGCGGGGACACGTGGCTGCCACTTCTGTCGAGGAATGCCAGCCGGCTTTCCCAACCTCCTTCTCCGGGATGCAGCTCCTTGTGGAGAGACCACAAGTTCACCGGGCAGATCCTGGGAATCTGGGCCAACTGAGCAGCCTCACCCCTCAAGGGGGACGGCGAGTGGAGGACGCCCCACCCACAGGGTCCGGGCCACGCGGGCCCACACGTGGAGGAGGG
>CM052891.1:1203117-1235169 GCA_028534135.1 Potos flavus
CGTCCTGTGACGAGGCTGTGTTCGCCTCCTCCAGGAAGCCCTCCCAGTTAGTCCACCACACCCTTCGTGCGCCCTCACCGGACTTTTTCCCAGTCACTTGAGCATCTGTGGACCCAATTTCCGGTCTGCGCCCACCACCCCATTCTCAGGTCAATGCCCTGCGTCTGTCCGTCACTGTCGCCATCACTGGCACTGTCTCTCGGCAGCAGCGGGCTTTCCTGCGTCCCCAGCCGGCGCCGACAGCTCCCGGCCGATGGCCTGGGCACCAGCCCCGCCCCTCGCCCCGCGGCTCCCCTTCCTCTCTGCCCCCAGCCCCGCAAGGACCGACCTGGTGCATCTTTTTCAGACACTCGTTTCCAATCTGCAGCCCTTCGGCCACCTTCATCTCAATCTGGGTGAACTCGATGCTCTGGACCTGGGGAGGACGTCGAGGCAGACCCGGCGGTCAGGCACCTGCTTTCCCCACCGCCTTCTCCCCCCGCCGCCCGCTCCGCCTACCATCGTTTCCAGGCTGGTGATTTGGTTTTCTGTCTTGTCCAGAAGCTGCTCCCGGTACCGCTTCTTCTTGAGCAGCAGCTTGGCCCGTCTGCGGAGGGAGCCCGCACGGTGACCCGGCGGCCGTGCCCGCTGGTGGCCTTGCCCGGCACGGACCGGCCTCCTGGGCCTACTCCTTCCTCCCACCCCCGGGCTCCAGGCCCACAGGGGACTGAAGCCCCTTCTTGCACGGCCTGCCCTGGGCCCCACTCACTCCTTCTTCCCGTCCCGCAGGAGCTGCCTGGCGATCTCGCGCTCCCGCTCCAGCTGCTGGGTGATCCTCTTCTGATACTGCTTCAGCTTGTCCCGCTGCTGCTTCAGTTGCTGCGGGACAGCAGGTCTGGGTCGGCACCACGCCCTCGCTGCACCGGGCCCTGCGCCGGCCACCCGGCACCCTCGCGGCCGCCCCTGCAGCACACGCTCTAACACAGAGTTCTCCGTGGGGACAAAGGGCACATGGGGCAATGGCTGGAGCCCTTTGTGGCTGTCACCACTGGGTCGGGGGGCATGCTCCTGGCACCACGGGGTGGGGGCCAGGGGTGCTGCTCAGCATCCTGCAAGGCCCGGGACACCCCACACAGAGGGGCAGCCGGCCCCAGTGTCCACGGCGCTGAGACGGAGAGCCTGCTCTCAAATGCGTCACGGCACAGCACGGCTGTGGGTGCCCGGGGGGCGGGCGGCATGTCAGAGCGCTGCCACTGCCTCCAAGGTTGACAACCCAGAAGGGCCCAGGAGAGCCACTGTCCCACCCAGTCATAGCGAGAGTTTGGGGCCTTCCAGCCCAGCTCTGCTCTGCCGACTTCAGGCGTGTTTCTGATGTGCTTAGCTCCCCTGCCCTTGCCGCCCGTCACCGTATCTGAGCTGACAACCGCCGCCACATTTGGGTGAAGTGTTTGCACGATCTTGCCAAGCACTTGGGACCCCCGGGTGCTGTCCTGGAAAGGACGGGTGGTCTTACACACGTCAGTCACTTCTGCCCTATTTTAGGCCACTCACGTTTCTTTCAAATTTCGCCATGTCAGATGACGCTACGGAGCACACGCAGGCACGGGGCATTTCTCATGTGTGGCTTTATATCTTTAGGATCGATTGCTGTGAGTTAATTAAGTGAAAAGGTTGGTACATGTTTAAGACTCAGTATATCGAGAAACCATCCACCAGTGGAGACCTGTCGCAAGGGCCCGTTTCACGGCTCCCTCCACAGCACGTCCTCCTTCGTGCCTGCCCGGGGCACCACACGGCCCGTGGGGCAGGCTCGGTGATGGCTGCACGCACTCTCCTTGCTGCAGTGAAAGGTGCCCACTCTCCTGGCCCCATGGCCCAGAGACACCTTGGCCAGTCTACGTGCCCAGTCTTTTCTCCCGGGGAGCCGGGCACCCACCCCCGCCCCTTGGGCCACTGTCCAAGCTGAGTGTGTACAGAGTATTGAAGACGAGCCAAAAGAAGCAGGTGCGGCCAGACTGCCTGCTTTGTAAAACAAGGAGCGGCAGTAGAGGGTCACAGGGCAGACAGCACACTGGGGCCGTGAGTTTCCCAGCTTTACATCCTAGGAAGACATCAGGTAGTCGTTGGGTTTATTGTGGGCAAACCGCGGTGTTCCAGCCTGGGCCACACCAAACTGAATTCCTGGCAAGTAGAAAGGCCTCCTTGAAGAGAAACCCAAAGGTGAGTCCTTAGAAGGAGAAGAGAATCGCCCTGGGGGGCTTCCCGCTGGGGGGTAGAAGCCGTCAGCCAGGCGCGCCCCCTCCCTCCCCAGACCTTAGGGCTCCTCTTCCCAAGCAGTGCCCACCACTCTTTAGATTTTCTCTAGGGACGAATATGCCTGATTCTCCTTCATCAGGGGAACTTCAATTAAAAACCTTTTATAGGGGCGCCTGGGTAGCTCAGTGGGTTAAGTGTGTGCCTTCTGCTCAGGTCATGATCCCGGAGTCCCAGGATCGAGCCCCGTGTCGGGATCCCCGCTCAGCGAGAAGTCTGGTTCTCCCTCTGCTGCTCTCTTCTCCCTCACTGTCTCTCTCAAATAAATAAACATTAAACAAAAAAAGAAAACCTTTAATAACATAGGATCTCTGAAGCCAAGGTGAAAAAACCATCTGTCAATTTGAATTTGTTTCTTTCAGTACAAAAATAATACATTTTTGTTGCTGGCAATTTTGAGAAGAAAGCATGAGCAAAGGTAATCTCGGCTCTGGCTCCGGACCACCTCCCTCCTGGCGCCCTACAAAAAAAGGGTTGGTCTCGACAGGCCATTTCACCCAACCTACCCTACAGCTCTGTGCACAGAAACGAACTTTGCCGCGGGCGCCGCCGGGATCTGCATCAGGAACCACGGCAAGAGCCGCGCGGGGTGCCGGCAGCCCAGGGCCGGGCTCCGGGGCGCCTCCGGGGGCCGAACAGGCGCGCCCCGAATTTCGACCCCGGCCCGGGGCCGACCACCCGGCGGGACGGGCCCCCCAGCCCGGGCCGCGGGACGCCAAACCTGCCCCCTGCCAGCGCGCGCTCGCCCCAGACCGGGTGTGACTGCGACACGGCGCGACTCTCCGCGCCGCCCCGACACCGCGGTCCCGTCCCGCCCTCGCCCGGGGCGCCTGCAGCCCGCGAGCGGACGCGCCTCGGGGCTCGGGACGCCCGCCGCCCGCGGTCCGGCGCCGCCACCCGCGGCCACAAGCCCGCCCGGCGGAGCGGCAGGCCCTTCCGGGGGCCGCGCAGCCCTGCCCCGGTGTCCCCCGCCGTCGCCACGGGGCCCGGCTCTCACCAGGACGGCCTTGTCTTGCTCGGTGACCCGGCTCTGCTTCTTGCGGCCGAACAGGTTGCCCATGGCGCCCCGGCCCGCGGCCCCGCCCGCCGCGCCCCCTCTGGCGGCCTCCGTACCGAGGCCCCGCCCCCTACGGCGGCCGCGCGAGGCCAGGCGCCGCAGAAGGCGAAGCGCGTGCGGGCGAGCGGCCGGCGGTCCACGGGTTCGGATCCGCGCTCGCGGGACTCGGCGACCGTGGCACGAGGACGGGCCTGCGCAGTCCTAAATGACGCGTTTCGCGTACACTCCAGAATGTCCTCCAGCTGTGCAGATGTAAGACTCAAAGTTCCAGGCTCCTGGGGAGGTGGGATCCTTGCAAGGTGACAGGTGGTCAGAAATCTCGTGCGCGAGCCCCTGTGCCCTGGCGGGTGCTGACCACAAAATGCTGCGTTTAGTGATGTTCTGTTCAACCTGCGGGCTTCCAAGTGTCTCCTGAGAGTCACCTGGGCAGTCGGCCCGGCCCTGCGCCCTGCTGACTCTGTGTCCGCCTGGCCTGCGGCTCGGTGCCCGGACCTGCCCAGCGTGGCCCCTCACCACATGTGGTTCATGTGCCCTGGCAGAGGCCTCCAGCCCTTGGGGACGAGAGCCCGCATGCGGCTTCGGGGTGGGCAGCCACTCACTTGCTGCCCTCGTTCCCACCTGCGTGTGCTGGCCGTGCGTCCCTGGTGCAGGGGGCACACGGCCTCTCACAGGTCACCTCCGGTGATCCTGTAATGGAGTCTGCAGTGGCCCCGGCCCCCTCCTAACAGCCCAGCGGTTCGTGGGCCGGGAGGGAGTGTGCCTGAGATGAGCCCCTTGCCTCACCTCCTTCTGCAAAACCTCCTTGGTCCGTCGCGGTGTCGAGTGGGCACCGGGCCGGCCGGCCTCCACGCGCACACCGGCGGCGCTCTGGCAGAAAGCCCTGCAGGTGGGAAGGGAAGTCCGTATCCAGAGGAAGTGTCTGTGCGGTGACGACAAGTCCACTGCCTCATGACGAAAACATCTGGATTAGCCAGCTGTCAGGTGGCTGGCCGGTCCCCCGAGGGACTGATGCACTTCTGGGGGCTCAGTGCTGTTGAGTGGGCAGGCACTCTGCACTTGTGGGGGCAGGCGGGCCTGGGCTGGGGGAGGTCTGTGTTGCTGAGCCCACAGCCTCTATCCCAGCTGCCATGGCCACTTGGCGAGCGCTGGGAGGCCAGGGAAAGCCCTTCATGGTGGTGACTCACGTCAGGTTTTGGCCACAAGGCCTGGAGTTCTGTTTCTGTTCCACGAGGCGGGCCCTAGTCTAGGCGGCCGCCGTGTACTTCGTTCTGGACACCCTGCTTGGCCAGAGATCCCTGCGAGAGAGCGCGCTGCGTATCCGTGCGTCCCAGCTGCCTTCGGGGGTAAGTAAGGTCCAGCCTCGGTGGGAGGCGGCGTGGCCACTGTGGGATCGCGCGGCCTGGCTGGGGCAGAGGAGTTCCGGAGGCCGAGAGCCAGAGCTGGTCTGCAGGAGAGCCCACCCCGTGGCCGGGAAGCTCATCAGGGGGCACTTGGGGGGCACAGAAACTGCCCGCCAGGGCTGAACATCTTGCGGGGCACAGGACAGGCTGGAGGAGGTCCGCCCGAAGCCGCCACCGGTGGCGGAGAAACTCCCGGAAGGGCCTTGCAGCTGTACCGCGGGAACAGAGAAGCAGCTGGCGCCAGCAAGGGAGCCCCTGCCTCTGCCCGGCAGCCGCGTTGCTCCAGAGCTCCGGTGAGGGAGCCCATCCAGCTCGCTGGTCAAGGAGAAACGTCTGCAGGCCTGGCTCCCCATCACGAGCCGGCCGAAGAGTGAGTCCCCACCAGCCTCTACCTCCGGCGGCAGCGGCGCTCGGCGACTCCCGAGACCAAGTCCTAAAAGCCGACGGGGCCGGTGGAGCTCACCCGGAACTCGGCCACCTGGTCGGCCCGGAGCGCCCCTGCGCGGGGAGGAGCCGGCAGGCAGAGGCCCCTGCCGGCCACGGGGGCACCGGCTTGGACAGGGAGGTCTCTGTCCCCCACGGGCGGGGCCACGCCAGCTGACGGCTCGGGGAGCAGGGATGCGCCTTCCTCTCCGACTCACCGAACCTGCAGATTCCCGAACAAGACCAGTGGTGGCGGCTGATCCCACGGCAACAGCGGACGGAAGCGATGGAGTGGGCGCCGTGGGCAGGCCGGGGGTTTGCAGCGTGTACTTCTTGGAATCCCGCACGGCGGGGCCCCAGTCCTGGAACCGACTCGGGCTGGGGGCCGCTGAGAGTTCCGACTGTTAGGTGCCGCATCTGGATTATTTTCTCAGTGATCAGTGTGCGCTTTCCTACGACGTCCGTCTTGTTCAGGGCTAGGGGCACCTGACCAACTGCCAAGTCCAAGATCAATGCCGGAGAGCCCGGCTCTGTCCCTCGTGATTGCTGCTCCCACCACCCTGCTGACCTGACCTCTGGGGCTGCCCCCTCGGGTGCCCAGGGGAAACCGGCTCCCCCATCGTCATTCCCAGCCCACGGAGGGCTTTTCGAGAACATGCGGTCCTCACCAAGGGCTTTCGCTGGGCCTCCGTCAAGGCAGTGTGCTTTGGGGACACAGTGAGGGACTCAGTGAGTGGGCTGCACCTGACAGATTCACAGCACGTCCTTATCTCCCTAAGCTCCTGGAATCTTCCCTACGAATCACACCAAGGGACTTCTGGCAGCTCAGCTGTGCTAAGTCCGAGCTTCCAGCAACAAAGGACCAAACGGGGGCCTCTGTGGCTCCTCGGTGCAAGCCAGCAAAATCTTGGTATTCTTGGGGGGGCCTGGAGGAGACTCAGCCTCCCCTTAGCCAGTGACTGCCTCGGTGTGGTCCCCGTGGAAGGGGCTGTCTCAGGCAGGAGGGTCACCTGTGCTGGCGGGCCAGGCTTTATGGGATGAGCTCGGGCCAGGCAAGGTCCTTCCCCTCCACTATCTCCGTCCTCACACCTCCTCGTGCTGCTCCGATCTGGACCTGGCGGGGCGGAGACCCTGCTGTGTGTGGGAACCCTGCCAGCCCCAGGATGAAGCTGGGGGAATGATTTCCAGATGCATACGTCCTGCCACAAGAAATCAGATCTTTTATAGCAGTCCAACAGATTTTCCAATTTTCTGGTTCTACTCGGGAACTGAGAACTTAGAGCTTCTCTTAAAAATGTAATCTTCGGGGGCGCCTGGGTGGCTCAGTGGGTTAAAGCCTCTGCCTTCAGCTCAGGTCATGATCTCAGGGTCCTGGGATCGAGCCCCGCATCGGGCTCTCTGCTCGGCAGGGAGCCTGCTTCCCCCCCGCCCCCCCGCCTGCCTCTCTGCCTCCTTGTGATCTCTCTCTGTCAAATAAATAAATAAAATCTTTAAAAAAAAATGTAATCTTCGCTGGGGAAGTCCGAAATTGCCAGCCCGCCCCCTGTTCCCCCAGAGCTACTTCCCGGGCTCCCAGAATCTGGCTTGCAGGAGACACTTGCTGCCAGGCGATCACAGACGTGTGCCTTGGCACAGCTCACCGCGGCTACCCGTCCCGTTTTTCACAGGCTGCCTTAGTCCGTTCGGGCTGCCGTGACCGCTCGCCACGGACCAGGCGGAGGGAAACCAGAAATTCACTGTGTCTCAGTCTGAAGGCTGGAAGTCTGGTGTGGGCAGGGCGAGTTCCTCCTGAGGCCCCGAGGGCCTCTCCCAGCCGCGGGCGGTGTGTGGGCGCCTTCAGCATTCCTGGGCTTATCTCTGCCGCCGTCTGCACCTGCCCCCTTGCCTGCGTGTCTGTGTCCAGATTTTCCCTTTTCATAAGGTACCAGCCCTCTTGGATCGGGGCCCACCCCAGTGACCTCCTTTATCTTAATTACTTCTGTCGAGACCCTACGTCCTAATTACATCACATTCAGAAGAACGGTGGGTTGGGACTTCAGTACCTGAGTTTTAAGGGGACACAGTTCAACCTACCGCACACTAACGAGATCATCACTTCCTATGACCTGTCCTGGATGTCTGCCTTCCAGGCTCTGTCCCGGAGCGACTTGTGACACGAACTACTGCGTCAGCCACCTTCATTTGGGGCACCTCTCTGGGCATCTCAAGCCCAAAGTGTTTAGTACAGAGATTCAGTGCCTCTAAACCACGGGCAGGCTGGCAGGAATGAAGGTGGGGGTCCCGTCCCTGGATCTTGGGGGCACAGAGACTCCACAACTTGTGAGAAGCCCGTGCTGCCAGTGACCGTGGCCTCCAGCCCCGGGCGTGCTGCCCCATCTCACCCGCGAGCCCCCCAGGTGGCCTGTCGCTGCGGGGGGGGGGGGGGGGGAGAAGAATCCTCCTGTGGGTGGACAGTAGCCCGGAATCCCGACATGGCTTCCAGGGAAGGTGTCAGTGGGGAGGTGGGGTTTCGGGTGGCCATTCCGTGACGCACAGACCCAGGGGACGTTGGTATGAAAACGTGGCCCTTGGCGGGGGCACCACCAACAGGGCCGCTGGAGGCCTGGTAGGGTGCTGGCGGCCCCCATGGAGTGACCCTGGGCCTTCTGGTGCAGATGACATAAGCTGCATTTGAGACACCTGGGGCGTTGGCTGCGGGGGACCAGCGCGGGAAGCCACCCGGGACTCGAGGCCGCCGCCTCTGTCCACCTGCTCTGCATCCCCCAGGCGGGGCTCCCGGACAAGAGCGCCGATTGGCTTCCATCCCTGGGCCAATCGGCTGTGGCTGTGGCGGGAAAGGGAGGCTGATTGGCTGAGCCTGCTGTCGTGAGAGCAGCTGAGCCAATCCGCAGGGGGGAGGGCGGGCCCACAGGAGGCGGGCGCTTCCACTCGCGTGCGCTGAGCGGAGGGAATTTCCTGCTCCCGGCCCGGACACCGAGTGTCCCCCGACGCCCGCTGTCCCCCGACGCCCGCTGTCCCGCGCCGGGTCTGCGTGTGGGCTGTGGGTCCTGCTGACGCCCGGCTCGGGCCAGGACGCCCCGGCGGAGGCCGAGCTGGTGCGGTACAGGTGCGGTTGTGACACGGGGCCGTGCGGTGTGTTCCGTTTCACGGGTCCTGGGGGTCACACTAAGGAGGCACAGACAGAAACAGCAGAGAATGTGGGATGAGCCAAAGAACATTCTGGAACAAGTCAGAAGAATCCGGGCAAATTTCCAGGGATTGGGTGTGAACTCAGGAAATGGTGTTGAAGACACAGGGGAGGGTGTTGGCCTGACCCATTGCGTGGACGCTACAGTGGGCACTGGAGCAGCCCCGGGGGTGGGCCTGCGGGAGCCCCCAGGGCATGCATCCTTGGGAGGGCTGGGGAAGGGAGGCAGTTCCCAGAGGTTGGGGCTGCAGGGGGTAGGCCCGGGAGAGACTGCAGTGCGGAGGCTGGGGAGAGGCTGCGGAGGGAGGCCCGGAAGGGGCTGCAGGGGGAGGCTGGGGAGAGGCTGCAGGGGGGGAGGCCCAGGGCAGGCTGCAGTGGGAAGTCCTGGGAGGGGCTGCAGGGGGGAAGGCTGCAGGGGGAGGCTGGGGAGAGGCTGCAGTGGGGAGGCCCACGGGAGGCCCAGCGAGGTTTGGTTTGCCGGTGACTGTTGCATGCCCCACGGGAGTGGAGACACAGAACCGCAGCAGCTCAAGTGTCCAGACATGGCTTTTAGGGCCTTGAGAGGAATAGATTCGGGGCCGCGGGGGCCTCCACCTCCTTTCCAGAAGCCTCGAGAAGCTGTGCCGGGCTGCGGTCGGGCGGCGGCGAGCCCCGCGGCGGCCACGCGGTGGCGCTGCAGGACAGCCTGGAGGCCGCGCCGTACCCCCCCCCCCCCACCCCCGCACCTGGACGCTGCTGGCTCCCCTGCGGAGGCCCCGGCCCGGTGCCCCGGTGTCCCCGCGCCCCGTATCCCAGCACCCCAGCCCCTGGTACCCATCAAGCAGTGGCTCCTGGGGGTCCTCGCAGGAAGGTGGGGCCAAGAAGCCCCCGCTACAGTAGAGAGCTTCCTGGACCCGAACTCCGCCCTGGGTCCGCCCAGCTGGGAGATGTGAGCGTCTGTCCACTCATCACCGGTTCATGTACTCATTAAGTCACCTGTCTATCCATCCACTCATTTGGCGCCTACTGTGTGCAGGCCCTGCTCTGGTGCTGCCGTGGGTTTGCATCAGGTGCGGGGTCTGGGGGGGGCATGGTGTTCTGATGGGGGTGTGGCACCTGGTCTCAGGAGCACCTCAGACACGGGGACAGTGAGGGGGCAGTGTGGGAGCGGGGACAGGGCCCGGGATCGCCTGATTCGGATTCGGATTCGGATTCCCTGCTTCCTGGGGAGGGGCTGACCTCCCCTGGATTTGTCAGGGGGGCTCCGGCTGCAGCCCCGTGGGGAGACGGGGTGGTGCTGGGAGAGGCTGGACACCACGAGGGGCCGTCCCGGTGAGAGCAGGTGGAGGGGTGGGGGTGCCCATGAGAGGAGAGGCGTCACAGACCAGCAGCGGGCAGGGGGCCTTTTGGAGATAATCACCGCAGACACAGGCCCGTCTACACCACTGCGAGGGGCCACGGGGGAGGCCGGCGCAGGGGGACTGGTCGCCGGCCTGACGTGGAGCCGGACTCTGAGGCCCTGGCCTCAGTGGGAGGGGGGATGAGGGGAGTGACGGTGGCCTGGACGGGGCGTGGGGAGCAGACGACATGTGCCTAGACGCTGTGGCCTGCGGGGTGGGCGCAGGTAGGGGTGGCCCCGGAGGCTGGGTTCTGAGCCGCTCTGGTCACGCTGCCCCCGCGCGTGGTGGTCTCAGGCCCAGGAAGGGTGTCGGGGAGTGGGAGAGCAGAGAAGGGGCCTGCGGGGGGGTGGGGGGGCATGGGTGCGGGCGCAGGGGCGGGGCTGGGAGGGGCTGTCCCTCAGCTGTGCCGCTGTAGGGACTGCAAGGGCCAACAGGTCCAGAAGGGCCCTTGGGTGTCCCCTCCCACACGGTGCCAGCGCCGCTCGGAGTGACCGCAGAGTGCCCGGCCCTTCTGAGAGCGGGTCATAAAAGCACGGGGGCCTTGTCTGGGCCGCCAGCCCGACGGCAGCCCCGCAGAGGGAGCTCGAGGCCAGCCGCACGCACGTGGCCGCGGGGCATCCTCACACCCGGGGCGCCCACGGGCCTGCGGTGAGCGGTGAGCGGCGGGACAGCAGCTGCGCTCAACGACCCGCCCCTGCACTCGGTGCTCAGGAGCCGCTCCGCTGCCCCCCAGGGCTCTGGGGGCCCATCCCCAGCTGGCCTCGCAGCGGGCGGGGGGGCTCCCCATTGGGGCTGCCCGATCGCCAAGCTGCTTGCTCTAGAGCTGGCCATCCGCGGGCCTGGTGCGGGGGCTGAGGGCTTCGTGGCCCCTCCGGCCTCTGCGTGTCCCCAGGTCCCAGCCTCACGGGCCCTGCGTGTCCCTGCAGCCCCGCCCTCCCTCCTGACGTGCACGGATGTAGGAGCGCGTTTCCCGCAAGCACAGCCCGGATTCAAACCCAGCCCGACCCACAGTCCCCTCCAGAGCCACACTCTCGCCTCTTTGGGCATTTTGTTCATCGAGGTGACGGTCACATCACATACAACTCACCATTTTAAAGTCAACAATTCGGTGCATTTGGTGCCTTCACACCGCTGTGCATGCATTACCTCTGTGCAGTTCTAGAACCTTCTCATCGGCCCGGGAAAGCATCCATGCCCGTTACGTGATAATCACTCCCCACCCTCTCCCCCAGCACCTGCTAACCCCCGTCTTTCTGTTTCTGTGGGTTTGCCGACTCCAGATCTTTCGTAAAAGAACAAGTACACAATTCGTGGCCTTCGGTGTCCTGTCCCTGTCCGGCCAGGCCGTGGCACGTGTCAGCACTGGCTTTTCAGAGCTGAGGAGGAACCCCTCTGCGGCGTGGAGAGACCACATGTTTATTCGGACGTCAGTGGACGCCCGGGTTGTGTCCACCCTCGGCTGTGGTGATAGCGTGGCCAGGAGCACTTGTGCGTGGCCCCCGTGGGACCGCGCGTTTGTTTCTCGGGGGTGGAGACCCCGGAGGGGCATCACCGAGTAACGCGGTGGGCTTGGCGCCTCCCTCACCCCGGAACCGCCGTTTGGATCCCCATAGCTTCGTGGTGAGTTTCGAAACAGGCAAATACAAATCCTCCAGGTTTTTTCTGGCTATTTTTGGGGCCCCTTGCAATTCCATGTGCATTTGAGTGTTACCCTTCCCATTTCTGCAAAAAGGCAACGGGCTTTTTCATTGGGAGGATATCGCCATGGATCGTGGCCACAGATGGCCGCTGGGACTTCGTGCCCCGCCACGGTGAGTTGGGGTGGCTCTGCCTTCATGACGTGTCGTGGTCCTCAGCGCGCAGCTCTCCATCTCCTTTGTTAAATCTGTTCCAAGGTCTTCTATTCTTTTTGTAAATGGAATTGGCGTCTTCATTTCCTTTTCGGGCTGCTCCTTGTTGGGGCGTCATTTGCTTTTCCCCCAGTCCGGAAAGTTCTAGTACTTAGCAAAAAAGAAAAACCCACGTGGGGTCCCCTCTGCCTTTGGTTGTAGCTGTTGCTGGCCTCTGTCCCCCCTTCCCTGGGGAGCCCGGGGTCCTGGGCGTGGCTGGGGCTCCCTCCGAGCCGGCTGGGGCGCTGAAGAGCCTGGTCTGGGCCCTCCACTTAGGAGACAGCGGGCCTCAGAATGCATGTGGGGGGTGGGCTGTCATGGTCCCCAGGGCCCCTCTCCTGTGGGGCCTCTGCCTCTGGACCCCTGTCCCCCGCCATGTGCCAGGCCGTGTGGCCGAGCAGGCTGCTCTCTGGTGCAGGTGGGTGGCCGTGGTGCCCCTGGCTTCCCCTGGCTTTGTGCCAGCCGGGGCCTGGCAGGCGGGGGCCTCGGGGGCAGCCCTAACCCAGGACGTTTGGGCTGGAGAGGTGGGTGGGGGGGCGCAGTGCGTGCCCTTGGTCCTGTCTGGGAGACATGAAGCCCACCCCCACGGGGGGACCGAAGGGGCTGCAGCTGATTTCCGGGGCTTCTCCCCTTCCAGCTGATGCTGCCGGAGAGGAGAAATTGGTAGAATGCCTCAAGTGTCCCCTGGAAACCAGTTAGCCGAGGACCTGCCGACAGACAGTACCCGAAGCTCTCGCCCAGCTCCCTCCTCACCCCTGCGGCCGGCCACCTGCCAGGCTGGGCAGGGCTGGCCAGGGGTCTCTCACCCCCTCCAGGAGAAGGAGCTGACGCCAAGCCCCAGGTTAAAAACTCCAGGAAGAATGGGACGCTGGGGGCTGTCCCGCGCTCGCTGGAATTGGCAGGGGGGCCGCGCTGCCGCCGGCCCTGGTCTGTCACGAATCTGTCCACACTCTCTCTGCGGGGCCGCTCGTCCTGAGACCGGAATGGCCACCGCTCGCAGGCATGCCCGCACACGTACGCACGCGTGTCCCCGCGGGGACAAGGGGCCGCCGGCCGCGTCGCCGGTGAGCGCGCGGCTCGGCTGTCGGGGCCTCGGCACGTGCGGTGCGCGACGCGCGCGGTCGGCCCCGGATCAGGACAGCCCACGGGAAGCTCCCCAGGCGGCCCGGCGCGGCGGCTCCAGGCGGCGCAGCAGGGCGGCCCCCCGACGTGCCGCCCCCAGGAAGCTCCGGGCCCCTCCCCCAGGGCGCCGCGGCGCAGCGGGACCCGGCCTGCGGGGGGAGGGGAGGCGAGTCGCCTGGCGGGTCCCTGGCGCCCCCCCGTGGCCAAGTTCCGCCGCGCAGCCATCTTTCATTTTTAGGAGCGCCGGGTTCCGCTCAAGTCCTGGCGACGGGAAAGACGATGTTGATAGGAAAATAGTACTTTCTCCGCGGAAGCGCGGGCGCGGGAAGGCTGGGTATCCTTGCGGAAAGCAAATGTCCCCGGTTCAGGAGCTGCAGCGCCCAGACCCCCGGGTTTCCATGGCGACGGCCGCCCTCCCCACGTGCGGCCCTGAGCGGAGCAGGTGCGGCGCGGGGTCCAGGCTCTGCCCTGCGGAGGCGCGGCCACCCCCGGGGGGCCTGGGGGCAGGCGCGGGGCCAATGCCCCTCCCCACCCCTTTCCCCCGGAGGGCAGGACAGACGCTTTCCTCCCCATTCCCGTGGCCACGCGCCTCCTCTTGGCAGAGGGTCCCCTGCATTTGGGGGCTCTGCTTGGTGGGGGTCTTTGCCCCGAGGCTTGCAGACAGCTGGAGCGGTAGGCTGATTAAAGCCCCTTAAGGATGTCCGTGTCCTAGTCTGGGGGCCGTAACTCCAGGGGACAGGGGCAAAGGGGATGTTGCAGGTGGCCCTGAGGCCAGGCAGAAGCTGCCTGTGACGTTGGGAGACTGTCCCCCAGGGTCTTTAAAAGTGGAAGAGGAGGCAGAGTCAGCGTCAGAGTCATGTGACACGAGACGCTCCTGGAGCCCGGGATGCCGCAGATCCTGGAAGCTGGGAAAGGCGGGGAAAATGCAATGCCCCCTGGGCCTCTGCGGAGCCAGTGGCACTTGTGGTCCCAGCAGCCAGGCCAAGGTGGGCCACTGCAGTAGCCACGGAGGTTAGCACAGGAGGGTCATCGATCTGGGGGACCCATAGCTGTTCCCAAGACCTGGCCACTCTCTTCCCCACCAGCCCCTTGCTGCAGCCCACAGGCCGGCTGCCCCGAGGACGGTGTCCAGAGCCCCTCGAGCCCGCTCCTGTCATCACTGGGGCCCAGGTGCCTGTGCTGCTGGGGTGTGAGCATTCCTTCTAGAACAAGGACCCACACAGAGCCCCCCAGAACCCCTCACCCCGGCAGAACCAACAGGGCTTAGTGGGCAGTGATTTCTCCAGGAAGCCGGCCAGCTCCTCCCAGGGAGGCCCACAGCAGGCAATGATGGTGATCTTGGGTCCTGGGAGTCACGTGGCCCCTTGTCTGCGATGGCTGCAGCGAGACCTGAGTGCACCCGTACCTCCTCTCACTGCCCCCCCCCCCGTGCATCCAAACCTCCCCATCGCCCCCACTTTGGGGCTGGTGTGCATAGCACCCGACCTGGGGTGCACCCCTGCGCCACGCAGCACCCCCCGCCCTCGGTGGAGTGCAGATCTTCAAGCGGGCCTTGGGATCAGGATGCCTGAGTCGTGACCCCAGTTCTGCACCATCCAATGGACGCGGCTTTGGGCGAGTTCCTTAACTCCTGTCCCCCACTTCCTGTCACAGGGTGGGGGGGACAAGGGCCTGTCCGCAAGTGGCGTCCAGGAAGCCACACCCGTGGAAGGGTGGGGGGCCCCTCATGTCTCACTCGCTTTGCAGCCCGCCCACTCGCGTCTTCGGACCCCGGAGAGCGTCGGGCGGGCGACGCCCCCAAGTGGGAGGCAAACCTGGGCCAACGGGTGGGCCGCGTCATCACGGGGTGTGCCGGCCGGGGTCGGAGAGGGCGGGGAGGCGACTTGGCCCCCGAGCCTCTGGCAGGAACCGGGGCAGCAGCCGGCGCATCCTCCGTGTCCACCTCCCGCTGCGGGGCGACAAGTGTCGTTTAAAGCCGGCGGCGGGAAGGGGCCCGGGCTCGCCACTCCCAGTAACGCTACTCTTCCCACACCTGGGCTGGAGCCCTCGGGGAGGAGAGGCCACGCCCCCGCCCCGGAGGCCCCGCCCCCCGACCACATCCGCCCACGCCCTCGTCACACGAAGGGGCCGCCCCGGCCCCGCCCCGCGCAGGCCCCGCCCCCAAGCCACAAGGCTGCAGCCAGTCACCTCTGCACTTGTTTATTGTCACGAACGGTTGTCGTTTGCGCTCACTTTCACTCCGCAATTCTCATTTGGTAAAATAAATAGAGATAAACGAACCTTCAGGGCGTGCTCTGTGGAGCCCCGGTTAACTCCATGATTGGATTTTCGCGTCGGACCCGGGAAGACCCAGCCGGCCGCCGGGCGGGCGCTCCCGTGTCCGCACAGACCGCCTCGCCCCTGGGCCTGGGGTCCGCTGCTCCCGACCCACCCGGTGGGCCAGCGGCCGGGCGCGGGCAGGGGCCAGGTGCCGGCGGCCCGGGGAACCCGTGCAGACCCGGGAGCGCAGCTGGCTCCCGGGGCGCACGGGGGTCCCCCTGCCGCAGAGGCCGGTGTTGCCGGGTCCCCGGGTACACGTCGAGGCACAGGCCGCCCGCAGCACGAGGGGACTCACATTCCCACCATTATGGCCTCCTAGTGGCAGAATTAGTTAAGCCAGCTCACTCCTCTATCTGAATAATCTTGATTCCCAAGGAAAATGGAAAAATGCTTTTCAGAATATCATCATTGTGGTTTTGTTTCACACGCGCTGTTTGTAATTGCTTAGCACATTCTCTGTTGTCCTTCCTGGGGCGAAACCATCCCCGCGGCTCCGAGGTCGTGCACAGGCACGTGAAGACACACACGCACACCCGTGTGCGGACACGCACAGATGCCCTGACCCATGCCAAAGCAATCACCGAGGAACTCCTCTGCATTACTCGCCGCAAGACACAAACTACTGTCGTGCCAGCGAGTGGCCGCGAAGACGGGCCCTGCTGACCCACAGACGCCCTCGGCGCTCCAGCTGCCCCTGCACTGTGCACGTGTGCGATGCCCGTGCGGGTGGGAGGCCTCGCGGCCACACGAGTATGGCCTTGTGTGTGGGCTCGTGTGTGCAGTCCACGGGCCCTGCACGTGCGTGCACACCTGTGTGGGAGGCCACAGGCCTGGTGGCTGTCACTGCACCTGCCCGGGGAACAGCAGCACTCGAGAGAAACGGGGCCGGCGGCCCAAGGTGGTGGCTGAATGGCCAAGGACCTGCCTCACCGATCCAAAGCCACAGGCCCCTCCTGCTAGCGGGCCTGTGAGGAGAGGGGCCTGTGCCGGGAAGGTGGGCTGTGTGGCGGAGGGGCACTGCCAGCCTCACACTGGCCGCGAAGGCCCCTGGTGGGCAAGGGCTGGCGGTTGGCGAGGCGGCTTGGGCTGTCTCCTTCTACATGTGCCCACTGTCTTTTGAATCCCCCCCTCCCAGTGTGCTTGGAAATGCCCCCAGGAGCGCGTGTGCAGGAAACGGCCCGGGCTAGCTTGCAGCCGGGCGGAGGCGGCCCAGGCCGGCTCACGGCCAGGCAGCGGCCCAGAGACCCATGCTGAGCCCTGGCGCTCCCCTGTCCGCCAGCGTGGCTGAGCCCTGGGGAGCTGGCTTCTGTCTCGGAGTTTTCGTGGAGCCAATGCTCGGGTCCCTCGCAAAATAGAACGAGTGTGTTTCCCCCTTTAAAAATCTCAGAAGCGAAACAGGATGGGAAGGGTGCTGGGATGTCTGCGACTGTCCTTGGGCCGTCACACGGCAGGACTCCACCAGAGGCCCCTTCCCGGGGCTCCCGGGCGCGACAGCGACCACAGGCGGACACACAGACAGCGAGGGGCCTCCTGGAGCCCTCGGCAGCAGGTCAGGACCAGTGTTCAGGGCGGCGCGGTGGGTCCACTATGTACACGGAGGCCGGGCGGGGAGGGGCGCCCGCTATCTGGCGCGCTTCTCCACCGAGTACACGGAGATGTAGTAGTCGTTGCTGCCCACGGCCAGGTGAGGCTGCAAGGAGAGCAGGGCGGGTGAGCGGGCGGCTGGGCGCCCTGCGGCTTCCCCACCCCCAGCCCACTGTGGCTCTCAGCAGAGGCCCCGCGCCTCGCCACAGGGACACGGGGGCTCCCCACAGCTCCCTGCAGGGATGGTCTGGGACCCCAGGGCCAGCGTCCGGGCTGAGCCCGGACACTCGTGGAGCCAGCGTGAGGGATGGGCCGCCCCTGCCCGAGGAGCACAGGCCGGGCGAGGGTGTCCCGGCAGCCTCCTCCCCGCATGGCTTCTCCAGGACTGGCCTCAGGACAGGGGCCAAGGGTGACAGGAGAAGGGGGGCTGTCTCCTGTCTGTGCAGTCCACGACTCCCTGCCTGGGGGGATCTGGTGCTGCTCCTGGGGCAGCTTGGGGGCTTCGACCTCGGAGACCCCAGGACCTGACAAGATCTTGGACACAGGGAGGGAGAAGCCCCGGGCGCCCTGCCAGCCGCCTGTGGGGTGGGGGGGGCTGACTGTAGCCCCACCTGCCTGCGGCTCCCGTCCCCCCGTCCCCCCTGCATCCCCCCTGCACCCCGGGTGTGGGGAGACACAGACCCAGTGCGGGTGGAAGGCTAGGCAGCTGATGGCGCCGACGCGCTGGCCCATAAAGCCGTCGTAGTACTTGATGTGGTTGATGAGCTCCCCGTTCCCACTGTAGACGGCCGTGAACTGGTTCATGGAGCCGCTGCGCACAGGAAGGTCGGGGTGAGCCGGTCCGCCGGCCTGGGGGCCGGGCGCGGGGGAGGGCAGGCGCGTCCTCTCACACGGGCACCGTCCCAGACACGGGGCTGCCCTGCCCGCCCATCACCCAGGCCCCAGGGTCCCACAGTTACGTGGCTCCAAAGAGCTCTCGTTCCCAGGCAGGGGGCATAGCGCCTGCTGTATACGTGGAGACCCGAAGCCGACTTTGGGTGCTCTGAGACGGTCGGGACAGGAAAGGCCCCTCATTTTCTCAGGGTTGGCACCTACCAGGCGATCAGGTTTGCCTGGGGGTGGATGTCGAGGGCCGTGAGCCCCTTCACGATCTGAAGGACGTTCACGGACTCCGGCATTCGAGGGTCGAAGAAGCGCACGTCCCCGTTGACACTGCCGGGAAAGGGGCACTGCTGGGGAGGCTGGGGCAGGTCGGCCTCTGAGGGCTGGCTGCACGTGCTCAGGGGCCCGGGCGCACATGCACTGCTCAAGGCCAAGGCCGGCTGGCTCCTGAGTGACCAGAGAGGCCGCCGAGGCACAGCAGGAGCCCACCCCACTGGGCCCAGCGACCAGGCCTGCCACCAAGCCCCCCGGACTCCTCCCCAGGGCCAGGAAAGGCCCTGCCTCCCAGGCGTGAGGCAGCAGTAAGCAGAGACCCGGGGAGGAGGTGAGTTATTGGTTTCATTTCCAGTCCCGGAGATTAGATTCTGTGCAGCCGGGGTGCAGTTATAGGATGGGAGGGCGGGGGCTGGGGAAGCCGGGAGGCTGCGTGTTGCCTCTGGAGGCCACCTTTCCTGCCCTTGGTCTCTGGTGGCTGTTGTTCTAAGAGCTATGTTCTGTTTTTCTACTATAAACAAGGGACAGAACATCTCTTTGAAGAAACGGTGGCTCAGTGATGGTGAATTACACTTGCCGTCCCTTTAATGGGCAAATAAATATTCGCCGCTCTCAGTGCGGGATTTACTGGGCAGGAGAAATGGATTTACGGGCAGAAGACCACCCCACGTGGTGGTCCCGCAGCAAAGGGCCGGAAGACGTCCCCCTCCCCCCCGTCCTGTGCACACCCTGCCAGCCGGCACCGAGCCAGCCGCCCGCTGCTGTCGGGTGAGGCTCTCGGGCGGGGGGACCGATGTGTCCCTACCCTCCCACCAGCCCTGACCTTTCTGGCCAGTCCCCAAGCGGAGGTTAATTACTGCCCGGAAATGCCATCCTTTCCCAGCTGTTTAAATACCAAGGACATATTTTAAATAGAGGAGAAAATAATGTTTTTATAACCAAATGTCTCATAAATATTCCGTGCTCGTTACCTCACGCTCATGATGTGGCCCTCGGGGTGCTTCTGGAGGTAGGCCTTCACCACCCAGGCCGTGTGCTCCCGGTACGTCATGACGCGGCTGTGGGGGGTGGGGGGAGGACGGGCTCAGAGCCTGGAGGGCTGCCCGGGTGGGGAGGGGGACAACGGGCGGCCAGCTGCAGGGGAGGGGGGCAGCGGGCGGCCAGCTGCAGGGGAGGGGGGCAGCAGGCGGCCCGGTGCAGGGGAGGGGGCAGCGGGCGGCCAGCTGCAGGGGAGGGGGACAGCGGGTGGCCAGCTGCAGGGGAGCTGGGCAGCGGGTTGCCCAGGTGGGGGAGGGGGACAGCGGGCAGTCAGCTGCAGGGGAGGGAACAGTGGGCTGCCTGGGCAGGGGAGGGGGACAGCGGGTGGCCAGCTGCAGGGGAGGGGGGCAGCGGGACAGCAGGTCGGCCGCTGGCACACACAGCACCAGACAAGAGCTAAGACGCCGAGGGTGTGACTTCATTTTGAGTGTTTCTTTAAAGCCCTCAGGGTCTGTTCCGTCCGGGGTGAGCGGCCTCTACCCGCCCTTCTCCGTGACATCGGGAGCACGGCAGTGCCGCCCCAGAGCCCCCCGGACAGGGCCTCACACTGCGCAGCTCCCACCCCACGACTCTGAGGGTCAGGAACGAGAGCGGAGACCCCTGGCACGGTGGACACACGCCACACACGGGTCACAGCTGGGGTGTGCGGGTGCCCGGTGTCACTGCCCCCAGCGCCAGGAGACCCCAGCCATACCCTCGGGGCCGCTCCATGACCCTCGGCTCTTTCGGGGCCAACCTGGGACTTTACTGCTGCTCAGGGTGGCTTTCTAGGACGACGTCTTGATGGAGAGCAAACTCGCCCTTTCAAAGCGCGCCGTGAGTGGGTTTCCGTGTGCCCACGGCCGTGTGCGGCTATTTCCGCCAGCCCAGAAAGAAACCCCGCTCCCCACCCTCACGACAGCGGCTTTCTGGGGGTGCTGCCCGTTCTCCGTGAGGAACTTTCTACAGAGAACCTGCGGGGCGTGTGCGGGCGCGGCCGGCACCGGTCCAGCCTCGGGTCTGTCCTGGGAGACCCCGCCTGATGTGGCCCAGCACCAGGGCCTGTCCCGCGGCTCGTCCCCCGGGGTTCCTCCAGCCCCACGGTCCCGCACCTGCCCACCTGCCCCTCCCTCACCCGGAAGGCCAGGCCTGGCCTTGTTAATAAGCACAGCGCCCCAGGGGCCCCGGGAGACTGTGCTGTCATCTACCAGCCGTGGGGCTCGGGCGAGTGACCACCGGCTGGACCTCAGCACCTCACCCGCCCGCAGGTAACAGCACTCGCCCCCCCGTGCCCGGCCCCACCTGGCCCCTGGCCTGGGACTTGCCCCCGGAGCCGGAAATAGCCACGACATGCACGTCGCTCAGCGCTGACAGGGCCCACGCGGGCACCCCCTGACACCGTCTCCTTGTCTGTCCACCGTGCGCAGGGGGGAGACTGAGCTCAGGGAGGGCGGTCCCTTGCCAGGCCCCCCGCCCTGCTGGTTTCCCCCCCCCCACGTGCCGTGGGAATGTGGCCTCGGTGGGGGGGTGCCCAGTGGGCTTTTGGGAGGCCCAGAAACCTGGCACCACCACGAATCCCTTGTGTGGAGGGTGCTTGGGGGGGCGGATTACCATTCGCTGAGTGCCATCCTGCGGTCGTAGACGCGGACGGAGCCATCGCCGAGGCCAGCCACGATGAGGGAGCGCTGGGAGTCGCAGGACAGGCTTGTCACGCAGCTGTCAGCGCCCGTGGGGATGTCCTGGGGCGGGCACAGGGACTGCAGTGAGGCCCCCCACAGCAGCCGGGCACGCCATCACCCCTGGCACGGGACCCCTGCTTTCTTCTCCACCAGGGAAGGCACGGAAGGCCCAGGGAGCCCGAGGGACCCGCAGGGGACCCGAGAGAGTCAGGCCCACACCTGCCCAAGAGCCGGTCCGCGTCCCCAGGGTCGCAGCTAGCACATGACTCTGGGAACCGGCTTTGGGTACCAATTAAACTTTCCAGTGTCTCCCTGTTTCCTAAAAAGGAAGACGAAGCACATTTTGGGAGGGACGGATCCTCCTAATTGTTCGGGAAAGGGTCTAGGGAGCTCTGCCTCCATAGACCTCCCCGCCGCTCCTGCTGGGGCCGTAAATGCCGCGAGGGCAGGGGTGAGGAATGCCCGGTAGGAGAGCGCAGGAGACCAAAGGGGCCACAAGAGGGAAAGTGTTTCCCCCTCGTCAGGGGTTTGCTGCTGTCGGGCACCTGGGGAAGAAATCCAACACATATGGCACCCGGTCCGTTGAAGAGGCAATGAGACGAGGGGCCACAGCCGGACGTCTGGGACACACTGCCTGCTCAGAGGACTTGCAGGGGGAGGGGCCGGGGACCGGGTGGCCGAGCTGAAGACACGTGCCGGGGGCGCGGGCTCCCAAGTAGGGGCTGCCGGTATCGGGTGTCCATGCTGCACCGGAGGGCTGCAGGGACTGGCCAGCTCTGGGCCCCAGAAAGGACGTGTGACAAAGGCTGACTGTGTCGGTGCAGGGCCTGAGCACAGGGCAGAGGGAGGTCACCTCTGCTCGGACAAGCGTGCCCCGGCCTCATGTCGGCTCCCCGTCCCCAGCCCTTCCAGTTCGACCCGGGGCCCGCCCTCCTCCGCTGGGTGCCTGTGTGACTGAGGGCTTGGCGGGAGGCCCTGGGCCGGGCCGGGGAGTCTGGGAGGCCGGGGCTCCTGGGCCTCAAGCCACAGCCAGCACCACCACCCAAAATCTCGGTGGTCCCCAGCTGTCTGCAGCCCTATGACCCCTTCCAGAATGCCTCTGTCAAAACCAATCCTGTCCTCGCTCTGTTGATTAAAACCGGAAATAGAAGATGCTTTAAGAAGCACGAAGTAATTTATTCCAATTTAAAATGTTTTCACCCTGCTGCTTTCTGATATTCCCTAATTTGCATGGATAAAATACTTTTGGGAAATAATTAGGATTAGCATAGGCTTAATCACGCTGCGATGCAGGGTCAAAGTGTCACGATAAATGGGCATCGAGAGGTAATTAGCTTCCAACGGTGTGGAGGCTGCACACTCTCACTTCTCTGGGATGGGGGCCCGTTGCGGGGGGAGGAGCAGAGCCGGGGCGCCAGGCGGGGTGCTGCGGTTACCTGCACCTTCATCTCACGATCCGTGTCCCAGATCCGGACGATCCGCACGTCCCCCGAGCTCATGAGGAGGCCGGTCTCCTGCTCCCAGTCCACCACCATCCCGGCTCCTGCAGAGACACAGACCACTCTGCCGTCACTGCGGGAGCCTGTCCCGGGCAGCCACTCAGCACCAAGGAGAGCCACACCACCCATGGCCACGGCCGGGTCCCCAACCCCAGGAGCTCCAGGTTCGCTGTCTGGGTCAGGGCGGCAGTTTGGAGTCGTCCCCGGATCCCCGGTCCGCCCCGACATCTGCTGGTGGGACAGCACCGTCCTAGGACTGTCGGTTCAAAATGCCCGTCTTCCAAACACCTAGGCACAGCGGGCAGCCCTGCAACTTCAATGCACGGCGACGCATTCTCGGCCACGTCAAGGCTCAAGCACGTGGTTTCTCGGGCCGAGCAGAGCGCGCCAGGCATGAGGCCCACGCTGGGACCGCATGCGGATGCCAGTGACGGCAGCGTTCCTAAAAGCGGCATTACAAACTCATGGATGGTAACAAACTCATGGTTACGTTTAATCATCCAGGAGAGATCCTGTGCCCACCATCCAGATCGAAGAGTGGCTGGCATTTACCCCCTTTCGTTCTTCCGAAAAGAAGCAAGATTTTAGACCAGCGAAAGCCTTACCTGCCCACTCCGATCCTGGCCGAAGCATCCCCAGGCCGTGGGCACCTTCCCAAGCCGGGCTGTGCGCGTCCCCCACCCAGGCGCACCTGTCCGCACACAAGGACGGCTTCCGCTAACCCCACCAATTTTACATGGGGAGTATTTCCTAGGAGCCCACGTTCCCCTTCCAGGCCACGTTGTGCGGACTCCTCCTGCCCAGCAGGCTGGGGTCTGGTGGACCATTTATCACGTCTCTGCTCCCTGACTGCACACACCGCGGCTGGAGGGGCGACGTCTTCTTGAGGCCCGTGCGCACTTGGAAGCAGGCACCGAGGTGGGGGGCGCGTCAGGGTCCCCGACAGCCTGCGGCAGAGACCCCTGCAGCGGGCTCCCCCAGACCCTGCGGCCGCCGGTGTTTGCAGTATTCTTCCTCCACTGGACGCATGCGCTGTGACCCGCACGGTGATGTCAGCACCTCTTCCTGTTCTGTCCCTTACGCGATGACCCCATTTGTGTGTTTCTTTGGTCACACTCGTCAAGCTCATTTCTGCTGCTCTGCACCATGGCCCCCGCGGCCCCCGTGGCCCCGGGCACCCTGTTCTCCAGGCCTCTCAGGCTGGACCCCGTAACGCCTCGTTCTCTTCCACTGTGTCCTTTTAGGGTGGTGGACCTCCCTCCAGGCCCTGATCTCCCTTCTGAACTCCGGGCTACCCCCACAAGCAGCGCTGGGCCCTGGACGGATGTCCAAGCGCGGACGACGCGGCCCAGCTGTGGGTCTTCCGAGCGCCACCCTCTGCAGGGAGAGACTGAATTCGTGGGCACGGGGTTTCCTTCTGGCAGATGAGAATGTTCTGGAACATTCTCACATAGATGGGTGGGGGTCACACATCATGACTGCACTAAATGCCACTAAATGCACTAAATGCCACTAAATTGAACACTCTACAATGGTTAATTTTGCGTTATGTGAACTTTACCTCAATAATAATTCCAAAAAAAAAAAAAAAAAAAAAAAGACCAGCACGAGGCCTCTGTCCAGCTCGAGTGTTTGCTCCTCTCGACCAAATAGTCACCTGTCTGGATGTGGACGCAGGGCCCCTGGGCCGGTCCCTACTGGCTGCTCCGTGCCAGGACGTGACCCCCCCCAGGCCAGGGTGCAGACACGGTGAGTGGCGGGGTGTTCACGATGGGGGGGGTGACTGTGTAGGAAGCTCTCTGACCCAGGAGGGAGGGAGGCAGGTGGGTGCCAAGGGCTCCCATCCCAGGGGAAGGGGTGAAGCCCCACGGTCCCCGACCCCGTGTCTCCTGGGCTTGATGTATTTGGTAACATTGAGGACGGAGAGCGCGACTTCGGATCTGGGCCCTCTGGTGACTCACGTCTGTCACGGACCCCTCGGCACGTCCCCTCTGGACTCAAGACCCCAGAGCAGTGCCGGGCAGGTGGTCCACACGCATCACTCAAAACCGGCTGCGACCCTTTAGGAATCAGCTGAGGGACCGCGAGAGGGGCCCCGGGCCAGGCGCGCTGGGATGCCCGGGTGGCCGCCCCAGCCAGTGCCCCAGGGACCGCTCTCTCCACGGGCCGGGTTAGAGAGGGTAACGGACCCCGCGCCTCTGGGAGCCTTCCATCTGGACCCCGACGCAGCGGACAAGCAAGCACACGTGACAAAGGACGGATGGCCTGGCACCGCGGGGCAGGGACGGCCCACGTAGCCGGGCCGCACACAGCCTCGTGCGGCGGGAGACAGACGAGCTTCCACGATGGGGAGCAGGCAGGACTCAAAGGGAAGCTTGTCCGAGGCCCCAAGACCCAAGTCTAAATGGGGCTGGAAGGTCAGCTGTGACCCGAGAGAACGATGAAGCTGGACAGGCACGAGTTGGTCACACGGGGGTAGTTACATCTGTCGGTCTGTGTCCAGCCGGCCTCGGGCAAACCTGCATGCCCTCCGGCCCCCAGGTCAAGGTGAGGCCTGGCTTTCCTGCAGTGGCTCCAGCCTCAAGAAGCATTCTTTGTAAAATCTGTAAAACTAAAAGTCATTTACTTTGGACAGACTCTGTGAGGGTTTTTAAAGCATACGTGAATTCCCAGGTCCAAAGCACTGTGGTCGGACCACAGGCCCTGGACATCAGCCTGTAGGCCGTGGCCTTGGGGGAGCAGAGGACGGGAGCACGGGGGGCTGGTGCCAGTGCTCCCAGCCCGTCCCGGCGACAGAGTTCGGAGAGGCTGCTGACAAGGCTTCCTCCTGGCGGGGACGTGCGTGTCGTCCCGCAGGGCAACAGAGCGCACGGGCCCCCGAGGCGTGGCCGTGCGGGTGGCCGCCGCGGCAGAGAGCACACCGCCTGTGTTCGGACGCCCCGGGCCGGCCCCCTGGTGTCAGGGACTTAGGAGCCGGGCAGTCAGTGAGCGTGGAGGCCAGGGGGCATCTGGACCACGGGGCCCATGTCTCGGCGCCACAGTCTAGGGTGACGGGGACAAGTGGAGAGGGTACAGGGAGGGCTGGACAGCCCTGGACGTGGAGCCTCCAGTGCCAGGAAAGCTGCTGTCCCTCGTCCACGCCGGTTTCCTGAGCCGGAACACAGGCACGGGGCGGGCCTGCTCCAGACGAGGCCACAGAGGGCACGGACCGCAGAGCTCGAGCCCCAGAGTCTTCTGCACAGGATGCTTCCTACACGGGGTCTAGGGACCCCCAACCACCAGGCAGAGGTCATCCCCTCGGGGCCCGGGGACCCTCGGCCAGCCGGCGCGGTGTGTCCCCTCGGGGCCGGTGCAGGCTCTGTGTATGGACGGGACCCTGCTTTCTGCCCCTGGTTGGCGGGGGTCCGGGCTGCAGGCTGGCCGGTGCTGGCTCTGTGTACAGCCGCAGGGAGGTTTCTAAAAAGCTGAGGACTCCCGGCAGCCCAGCAAACTACAATACCCCTGAGCACAGGCGACCGCATTCCACGTTCCTGGGATGGTTGAGCCCTACCCACGGTGGGGCGCGGTGGGCACTCCCCCAAGATGTGGGCTCCTAGCACTGCCTGACTTTATCCTGGGTCCAGGCCCTGGACGCACCACCCAGTCTGAAACCTGGCCAAAGAGGGGACTTGTTCCTTACGATGTGGATCCGTGGGGCAGACATGGGTTAGGGTAACGGGAACGTGTGGTTCTAAGAGCTGAGAGCATCCAGGCCCAGCAGACGGGGGAAACAGACACACCCAGTGTAGATCAGGATTCTGTAATACGGCGGCCAGTCCGGACTGCCCTCGCAGGACCCTGTCATGTGGGGCTGACCCCTGGGGATCTGTCACCCCCAGCCCGAGGCCGACCCAGGGGAGCTGTAGCTCTGGAACCCGGAGGGGGAGGGGCCCCATTCTCCGCTGCGGGCTGTCAATGCCGAGCCACCCCGGGGCGTCAGGCCCTGTGAGCACCGGCATGGAGGGGGCTGCCGTTCCGTGTCCTGCTCACTCCAGATTCTAGACCGGCTGGGTTGCTGGAGGAACAGGACGCACCATCGGCTGCGGCACACACCGAGCGCAGGCTGGCCAGTGGCTCCAGGAGCGCCCGGCTCAAGGCCCCTCTGCCAGGGCCCTCACGGCTCTCCCATGGTCCTCGGCCTGCTCCTGATGAATACTAACCACTAACCAAAGGCCCGAGACCGATGTGGCTGCTCACACGCATGAGGCCGGACGATGTGTTCCTGGCTCTCGGGGGTGCCGAGGCGCAGAAGAGCCCCGGCCCCGTCCTGTCCCGGGTTCTGTCCACAGCACCAACCCCGACGAACCCCCAAGCAGCTGAAACGGCTCAAGCAGGTGCCGGCCGGCTGTGCCCCAGGGTTTCAGAGCCAGTGACCCTGTCGTCTCCCTGAGAAGCTCAAGTGGGCTCTTTCGGGACGAGTGGGCGCCCATCTCCTGTCCTGTGTGGTTTCTCCGGCCCGGAGCTTACACGCGGAGCTTTCCGCAATGGTTCTTCACAGAACAGTGCGAGTCTGAGATCTGAAGGGACGTCGCGTTCTCAGCTCCTCGGGGCCCCCAGACCCGCGGCCTCGTCTGCCCTCCTGTGGAGAACGCCACCAGCTCCGGGAGCTGTGGCCGCGGGACACAGCCCAGGACGAAGGCTCGCCGAGCTCTAGACCTGACCCCGTAAGTCACAGGTCGGGGTCATGTGCGCCGTCTGGGTCTGCGAGCCCCGTCTCGTCACGAGGTACCCTCGGGTAGACATTACGAGAGAAAAACGACGCGTTGGGATCGTCCCAGGTTTTACGTTTGCTAAGCCGGTTCTACAGCTGTGTATCCCCGGGCTGCTGCGCGTGGGCGTTCTGGCAACTAGCGAGCTTATGTATGGACTTCGCAGAAGGAGACAGATGCTGTAAGAAACTTTGGATTAAATTCTGAAAAAAAACGATTTTTCAGAAGTTTAGGTGGGAAACCCAATCTTGATCTGGAACTTCTCTGCTCTCGTGAAACCGAAGCGCCCCTCGTGCTGTCTGGCCTGCAGAGCGGGGCCGTCCAGTGCGTCTGGGGGGCTGTGAGGCGGTAGTGGCCACACGCTCCCTCCAGGGGGTGTCGTCCGGGTCATCCTCCATCCCGACCGAGGCTGGCGTGAGGGCCGTTTGCAGACGACTGTCCTTGAAAGCTGCAGGAGCCCCAGGAAGGCAGCGCAGCAGTGGGGGGAGGGACAAGGTCTCGAGCCCGCAGAACATGAGTCCCCGTCTTTGGGACAAAGGGGGCCAGGAGGTGCCACCACGAGGCCTCGGACCCCAGGGAGGTCCCTCTCAATGGCTCTCCTTCCGATTTCTTCCTGGCGCCTCACACAGCGACTGGACTCGTCCTGTAACATCTGCGTGCCCGCTGGCTGATGACCGCTTGGGACGGGAGGGGATGGTGTGTGTGGGATAGATACGCAAAGTCACAGCCCTAACCCTCTGACGGCCCCAAAGAGGGCCATGGGCATGAGAACAAATGCCACCAGCAGAGGAGAGGGGCCAGGCTTCCGCCGCCAGGGCGGGTCATCCTCCATCCTGTCCCGGCTTACTGTGGTCGAGACAGACCGAGGCCTTTTGGGCCAGACCTCTGAGGACACAGGAATCACAGGTTTCATGTGGGGCTTAGCTGGCCCGAGCAGTTAGCAGTCACACAATCCCAAAGGGCTGGAGAACACTCAAGTCGAAAGACGCTGGAGAAGGTGGCAGGTGGGGGTGGCCAAGGCCACAGCGTGCCACGGTCCAGACCGAAGGGGTTGACCTCGCCAAAAATGGACCCGACAGATGTGGAAACTCAGTTACCAGGGCTTTTGGTCCAAACCTAGTCTCTCTCTAGGTGGAAATCAGAAGGGGCTCTGGCGCTTTGTGAAACCCAACCAAACGTGCCACCGGACCTTCCAAGAGCCGCCAGGAAGCCCACCGTGGCCGGTCCCGGGGCGCCTCCGAGGGCGGGGAAGGCGCCGTCAGCTCGGGCAGCTTGGGGGCCAGAAGGGCCCGGGGCCAGTGCGGCCAGCGGCGGGAGCGCCCGGCGGCTACACCGGGGCAGGGAGGGGGTAGGGGAGCACCGAGGGGGGGCCCATCTGGGGGTCTACCTCAGAACATGTGCACACGGGTGTGCATGTGCACACATGTCAGCCAGAGGGACCTCAAGACGATGGCGCACGGACCCTGCTCGCGGGTCACCAGCCTCCCGTGAGAAACGGTGCCTTCTCCTCATCACAGACCGCGGGTTCAGACCTCAAACGAGCGGCCAGACGGCGGCCTGGCGAGTGGATTCGACCGCGGAGAGTGGAGTGAGGGACTTCCCAGCCAGCGGCGCTCTAGCCACCCGGTCACCCCGAGTTCCCTGGGTGTGCGCACGTTCTCAGAGGACGAGCCTCGGCCGCGCGCCCTGCAGCTGGCGGACACGGTAGGCCAGCGCGTCTCCACAGACGCTTGCGAGCCCAGCTGGAGCCCTGCACGGGGCGGGCGGCTTCGAGCACCTATGCAGGTGACCTGGAGCGGGGAAGGTCCCCAGACCACAGCCAGCACTCGGAAGGGTCCCGCCTTGTGCTGCAGGGGTGCCCCAGACGGGAGCGGCTCTCGGTGGCCTCGCTCCGTGTCTTTCCAGGTATCTCCCCAGGATTGCAGCCCAGACCTCGGCTGGCCGTCCTTCAGAGGCCATGACTGGTTCCGGGCTGGGCGAGGGGAAAGAAGCCGGGAGCTGACAGGCAGGAGGCAACAGTGGTTGGCACAAGGGCCACAATCCCACCCGACCGGACCCTTGGCTACGGCGCATGGATCCTGAGACGGGAGTCGCCATCGGGGTGGCTGTGGCCAGCAGCTCCTGGGCCCGTGCTGTCCTGACCTGTAGGGCGGCCGGCCCCCCAGGCTCCCCGCCCCTCCCATCCTTCCAGCGTCTCGGGAAGAACAAAGGAAACAACCATTTGCTAAGCCCGCAGCTGCCTGGCTACAAGGCAGAGGACCGGACCGAACTGTGGCTCAGTAGCCAAGAAGAATCGAGGTGCCCCCCAGGCCCTCAGCCCACCTGCTGATAAAGACGGGGAGGTGAGACCCCCGCCTACTGCTCCTGGCCCCTCCCCGACTCCGCTCTCCCGGCGAGATTTCTGAAAACCAGGGAGAGGGGGAAGGGCCTCGTGTGCACCCGTGGGACCCGCTCTCGAGTCAGGCCTGCGGTGCACAACTGGGCCAGGAGTGGCTCTCCGCACCCCAAGTGACACGCGGGGTCTTCTGATGGGCGGGAGACAAGTGCAGGGGCACCTGGGACCCAGAGCGGTCCCCTCGGCCCTGCTTCCTCTGCTCCCAGTTAGACCCCCCGCCACACTCGCGAGCCATGCTTCCCTTCCCTTCCCTCACCTTGGCTGAAGCGAAGGGCGGGCATCACGGTGAGACTGTGCTTGGAGTCTCGAAACCACACACACATCATTTGGGGGCCGAGGGGCGGGCAGTTGCAAAATGAATAAACAAGCCGTCGGAGGGCTCCTGGCTCTCCCGTTCTCTGGCCTGGCCCCGAGCCGCTGCCGCGCCCGCACAGGGGTCTCTGGCCCCGCATGCAGGCGCCGGCGGGGTGGCTGGGGCCCGGGGTGTGTTGCCTGTGGATGGTAGCGGGAAGTGAAGGACCAAAAACCTCGTCTTCAGGGACCCCCGGAGCGCAGGCCGTGAGCACGAGCGCCCGGGTCAGGGTGGGGCGTCACGGGGCATGATGGGATGGCAGAGCTGCCAGCGTGGCAGGGGGCAGGGGGCTCTGCGGGGGACACAAGCCTTTGCTCTAATCCGGGAACATTGAGACCGAGGTGGGAGGACACGGTGGCATTCACTTTGTCATCCCCGTCCGCGTGGGACCCAGCCTGAAGGGGCCCAGGCCACACAGAGGCAGCCGTGCTGGGGCCTCGGGTGGAGTGGGTGACAGATATGGATGACTGTTTTATTCCGAAAATAATTAAAAAACGGCGACACTCTAAAGCAGCCCACAAGGAGCTGTCTGCCCGGAGCCGTCCGTGCTAGGGCTCGGCGGCCTCTCTCGAGGGAGGTCACCTCCCAGGGTTGGCGACTCCCTGGGACAGGTGTTCAGACGGAGCCACGTGGGAAGGAGCTACAGAGGACCGGCCGTGAAGACCACAGCCACGCAAAGACAGGACACGGACGGGGCCACGTGGGAAGTGCACGAAGTCGCGGCAAGGCCAGGCCGGCCACAAAGGGCAGACAACTGGGTCACTTTCCCTGTTTAGTGACAAGGACCCCTTGGGAACCCAGACCCGACAGACTGTCGACGTGCGGCGGCAACACAGCGGGCCCTCGGGAGGAGACGAGCGCACCGCCGGTCCAGCTCCCGCCCCGGCCCCTGGAGGACCAGCCGCGCGGCGACCAGCCCAGCTCAGCTCCGAGCGCACCTCTGTGGGCCCCACACCGGCCGGGCCAGCGTCCTCGGCCTCCACCACCCAGACACACCCACGGGCTGCGCGCTCTCCTCGCCCATGGGGGGGCTCGTCTGGGTACGAAGAGCACAGGCCCCACCAGCGAGGGGCCCTTTCCCGGCCACAGGCTGCCGCCAAGGGTGAGGGCGGGGCAGGTGCGCGCCTCAGGCCAGCCGTGGCCACCAGGGGAAGGAGGCCTGGGGGATGCCACCCCCAGGGGGACGCGGGCAGCTGGGCCCCCCGGGGAGGACCCACCTCTGGTCGTCGGCAGCATGTCCGAGAGCCCCTGCCAAGCAGTCACCATTTCTGGGTTCCTTTCTAAGTCCGCGAAGTTCTTCCAGACTCTGATGGCGCCATCATCTTGGGGAGAGAAGGACAGGAGGTGAGAACGCGGGCCTGACCGAGGGGCGCGCGGAGGAGGCCCCTGGGTGACAGGTGCCGTGCCACGAGACGGGACACTCTGCTGGTGTCCGCGAGGCGGCCCAGTGTAGTGGCAGCGGGGCCGTTCCTGGGGCCGCCCCCGTCTCCGCCCAGACATCCTCAGACTCCCGTCTGGGCCGCGGGGCAGGCTGTGGTAGGGGCGCAAGGGCCCCCGCCGCTACCCTCGACCTGTGACCCCAGGCGGCCCCCCTTCCCTCCAGTGACTCTCTGGCAAGAAGCCAGGCCTTCAGTGGCGCTCCTTCCCGCGTGCTCTGCACAGGTGGGCCCTCAGCATGTGGCCCGCAGGCCCCCCACACGAGGAGGCGGGCTCCACCCCTCAGCACAGGGCCCTCGCGCTCTCCGGCGAGCCTGAGCGGCAGCTCCCCCACGTCCTTGCTCCCGGCGCTGCTCACGGTCCCCCCAGACCCACTCTCCGACTCACTAGCCCCTCACGTGTGGCCCTCAGCGCCCCCGGCCTCACAGCACAGAGGGAGGACGGGGTCACTCGGATGCCCGCTGGGCTGCGTCCCCGCCGACACCTGTCCTGCCCCTGGCCTCCGTGACCATGAACTTTCCCAGCTCTGGGACCTAGGCCCCTGTGCTCCTCCACCAGGAGCCCCCGGGGACCCGCTTCTGTGCCCACGGTGCCCGCTGTGCCGGGAAATCACCCTGTCCCCACCTCCTGGGTGCTCAGAGGTGCTCAGAGTGACCTGTCCTACAGCCCCGTGGGGCCGCCCTGCCCCTGGCCTCCCCGGCACTCGTCCCCTCCTTCACTCTCATGCTGGCGGCGGAAGCAACTGCTGTGGCTTGACTTCATCTGGTCCTGAGCTGCCGCTGCCTGGGAGAGAGGCCGCCAGCAGGACCTTTCCCCGCGGGCACGCCCTTCACAGCGGGGCCCGGGAACGCTCGGAAGGAGGGGGAGGCGGCCCGCACAGGGCAGTCAGCTCCGCTGTGTCGATGGCTCAGGAGCTCGGGCCTAACACAGGCCAGGGCCAGGGCCAGGATAGGACAGGCCAGCGACAGGACAGGATGGGCCAGCAACAGGGACAGGATAGGATGGGCCAGTGACAGGGACAGGATAGAATGGGCCAGGGCCAGGATAGGACAGGCCAGTGACAGGACAGGACGGGCCAGCAACAGGGACAGGATAGGATGGGCCAGTGACAGGGACAG
>CM052891.1:1235669-1271514 GCA_028534135.1 Potos flavus
TGGGCCAGTGACAGGGACAGGATAGGACGGGCCAGTGACAGGGACAGGACGGACCAGCGACAGGATAGGATAGGCCAGGAACAGGACAGGACAGGCCAGGGACAGGATAGGACGGGCCAGCAACAGGGACAGGATAGGATGGGCCAGGGCCAGGGCCAGGATAGGACGGGCCAGCGACAGGACAGGACGGGCCAGCAACAGGGACAGGATAGGATGGGCCAGGGCCAGGGACAGGATAGGACGGGCCAGCGACAGGGACAGGACGGACCAGCGACAGGATAGGACAGGCCAGGGCCAGGGACAGGACAGGACAGGCCAGGGACAGGATAGGACGGGCCACCAACAGGGATAGGATAGGACGGACCAGCGACAGGATAGGATGGGCCAGGGACAGGCCAGGCCAGGCCAGGGACAGGATAGGATGGGCCAGCGACAGGGACAGGATAGGACGGACCAGCGACAGGATAGGACGGGCCAGGGCCAGGACAGGACAGGCCAGGGACAGGATAGGACGGGCCAGCGACAGGATAGGACAGGCCAGGGACAGGATAGGATGGGCCAGCGACAGGGACAGGATAGGATGGGCCAATGACAGGGCCAGGATAGGACAGGCCAGCAACAGGACAGGATGGGCCAGTGACAGGGACAGGATAGGACAGGCCAGTGACAGGACAGGACGGGCCAGAGACAGGGACAGGATAGGATGGGCCAGGGACAGGGGAGGCCCAGGATAGGACAGGGACAGGGCAGACCATGATGGGAACATGCCCAGGACAGGATGGGGCAGGACAGGGTAATGGTGGAGCCAGCTTGCACGTCGACCTTGGCCCTCCTCTCCCTCATGCCTCGTGTCCCCCCTTCCCCTTGCCCGCCGGTCCCACCCGGGGCCTGTCATCCCTGAAGGAGGCGCAGTTAGGCCAACGGTGACTTCTCACCCCCCACAAACAGTGAGGGCAAGTCTTTAAGCGGCTAAAGGAGACGGCTGCCCCCAGGGGTGGCTCACTGGGAAGCCTGCGGCAGGGAGGGGGGAAGCGGTGACGTTTCAGACCCAGAACGCAAGGGTGAGGCCCAGCACAGGCAGCACCCGCTAGGAGGCCGGAGCCTGGCCCGCAGGGGAGCTGGATGCACGGTGGCACAGCGGTGAGGGCCGGAGACCCCTGGGGAGCCGAGGCAGGGCCTGCCTCCCTCATCCTCCGCACTTGGGACCCCTTCTCCCCCTGGCCTCGCCTCCAAGGTCGTCACAGGGGCCACGAGGAGAGGCTGACAGGGCCGTTCCTGGTCAGGGGAGGGCCGGGGGTCCCTGAACACCGCCGGGCACCAGTCACCTGCTGGCCCTATCGTCCGGGGGTGAAGCCGGCTCCCTCGGAAACCTCCCACCTCTTCCGTGACAGTGGCCTCCCCCGCGAGCGGTGCGCTCTGCCGGAGGAACAGGCACGGTCAGAAAAGGCTGCGTACGAAGACGTGCCGGGGCCTCCACGCCCGGTGTGGGGCCCCGCACGCCGCACTCACCCGTGGCCGTGAGCAGCAGCGAGCAGTCCTGGCCGTTCAGGTACTCCATGGCCGTGACCCGGGTGTACCGAGGGTTCCCGTTGTGGAAGTAGTCCAGCTTCTCCCCTTTCTCCCAGTCCCAGAAACTTCGGGGGAGGAGAGAGGAAGGTCGGTCGTCAGGGAAATGCAAACGAAAGCCACAGGGTGAGTCCCCCTCACGCTTGCCAGGGCGGCCACTTTCACGGGGGATGAGCTCTGGCAGGACGTGGACAAGCAGCCCGCGTGTCCAGGGTGTCCGTCACGGGGCTGCCACGGGGCCCGGAGGCCCGCTGCTGAGTGTGCGGAGACATCCGTCCGCCCACGTTCACAGCCGCCAACGGTGGGGCGGGGGGGGGGGGGCGCGACCATGATAAGGACACGGGCACAAAGCGAGAGAGCACGTGACGCTATGTCTGGGAGGTTCTGAGCAAATGAACAATGTTGCGTATCACTGTGACAATTTCGGTTATTAAGAATGTGCGACTGTCCACAGAATCCTTAATAAAGATTTGTTTCTATTTTAAAGAGAGCTGTTAAAGATATAAACAGATGGGAGGCCCAGAGTAAATGCGAACCTGAGATAAAACCAAGCTCCTCTGGTACCGAAGCTATTCAGGGGCGGATCTCCAAGACTCCGTTCCCCACTGTGACTTACACGGTTGCTCCCTTTTCTAACAAAATCAAATCCGCTAAATCATTAAGGCAGACTTCATTCCATTTTATGTTTCGCCTTCTTCTAACTTGAGTTAAAAGCGGACATATGTTTTACAAAATAAAAACCAGAGCCCGACCACATGAACATATTGAGAAAACAAATGTGAAAACGACCCTGTGTCCATCGCTGGACAGATGATAAAGCGTGGTCCTTCCACACATGGGGCTGTCACCCGGCCTGCACAGGGGGATGTTCTGACACCTGCCACGGTGTGGACGGACCTCGAGGGCCCTGTGCTCCGTGGGGGGGGCACCGCCTGCCCAGTCCTCTGCGTGCTCCTGTGCCCCCCCGGGGCTCGTGGCGGTTACCAGCGCCCTGCCTACCAGATGCTGTCTTTGTCGGCCACGGCCACACACGGCGTAAAGGGGTGGAACTTGACCACGGAGGGGACACCGGGATTCCTGTTCAGAAATATCTGGTCGTCCAGTTTTGCGATACCTGTCCAAAGAGACACACGGCAGTGGGCCTCGACACACAGCGGCCGGGACGACGCCGCGTCTCCCGTCTGGGGACCTGGGAGGCCGCCGGGGACACACAGGCCAAGAAGGGGTTGGATGAGGGCCTGGCTCCCTGACCACGGGGTCCCCCCACAGCTCCCAGCATGAGGCGGACACACGGCGAGTTTTCAGTCGGCGCTTGTCAATTCGTCCGTGCAAGGACGCCGAGCTGAGCTCAGAGAGGCACGGCGGGGTGGGAGTTGAAGAAGAAAGCGAAGGGCCGCCGTTTCTAACTCAGGGCGGCCGCATCGGGCACCCACGCAGCCCCAGTCCCGCGGGGCCCCTCGGGAGGGGTCCCGAATCACCACAGATCACAGGGGAGCTGAACGGGCCCCAAACACCAGCACCAGGGAAGAAGCCGCTTGGGGCTTTGAAGGAGCTTGTTTTAGAGAAACAATCAGAAGAGGCTAAAAAGGCCGAGAGGTCGAGACAGGGTCAGAGAAGAAGGCAGCCGTGGGTGCGGCAGGCCCTGGCCGCATGTGCTCGAGTGGGGACTGCAGGGGCAGCAGACACTGAGTTCCGGGTAACCAGAGAGCTTTAAATCTAGCTGCCTGCAGCCCCTCACAGAGGCACGGAGTTATGAACAGCCGAGAGCAGTTTTCAGCAGAAGCGACTACACACACTAAAGAAACGGCCCTGAGCAGCTCACAGGAGAGCGCGGAGCCCGGCCGGCGGCGTGCAGAAGGGGCTTCGAGCGCGGCCGCCTGTGTGCTCAGGGGTGCGGGGCGCACCGGCCGTGGCTACCCAGCCCCGCGTGTCTGCAGGGACAGCCTGCCTCGTGGGCCCTTTCCCCGAACTTGAAAAAGGAACCCCTCACAATCATCACAAGTGTAGAGGACAGAGAGACAAGGTCCAAACAGTCAATCAACAGAATGGCCCAGAGCCCGTGACCTCCCGCTACGTGCGGGGCCTGGGCAGCGTTGGTCCACCGGCTGGGTCCCCAGGAGATGTGAGCACACCCCCGTCCCTGTGCACCCAGAACCGCGGGACTGAGTCAGTCACAGGGGCCGGGCCTTTATGGCGGCCCACCCCCCTGGAGAGAGAGGGAGGGGAGAGAGGCTGCCTGGTGTCCCCATCTCTGACCCGCCCACCCCTCCCCTGCCTCGTGTCCCCTGCATGCGGCCGGGCCCTGCCCGCAGCCCCTCTGGGGCCCCTCTGCGTGGCTGAGGCTGGGGGTGCGCACGGGGGCCGTTTGGCATGTCTTGGCCAATCTGGGCAAAGGTTGGGAAACTGTGACTCAAATCCAGCTTTGGTTGACAGAGTGATAATCCTGCGGACAGGTGGGGACAAGCAGGGCCTTGTGCTTGTCTTGTGTTCCCAGAGAGAGCACAGGGCTGGGGGTGGGGGGCTCGCTCCTTCCCCTCTGCAAACGGCAAACGCACCAGCCACGTGCCTGTCAGAGGCCACCAGCCAGCCGGGCTTCCCTTGGGCGAGAACGGCAGAGGGCGCTGGGGGGTCCCGGGGCCCAGGGCACTCCTCCGGCCTCAGGACCCCGTCCGCACCCGGCACCACGGTGGGCGGGAGGCCGCGTCACCGAGGCTCTCGGAGGCCCTCCCCCTCGCGAATCGGGGCGGCTTACCCTTCTGGATGAGCTGTCGCGCCTGCTGTCTGACCCGCGTGTTGCGAAGAAATCGCCACTCGCGCTCCTTGCGGATCTGACTCTCCAGGTCGTGTTCTTCTGGGATCTTCAACGACACAAACACTGCGTGAGCCTTGGCGGGGAACGGCTGCAGCCCCCGAGTCTCTCCGCGCCTCACAGACGCTGCGCTCGTCCCTCACGGAGGCCTGCGGCCGCCCTGCGCCCGGCTCGCCCACGGGCACCATCTTCCCAGCGGCCCCGCTCACGTTCGGTGACTCTGACAACGCCTCATGCCGTTTGCTGCCAGCACACTTGTTATGGTGACCTGGGGTCGGGGATTACGACTCGGAAAGCCCGCGTGACGGCTAGCCGCCTTCTTTAGCCGCGAACTATCTGCTCGCTATGGTCAACGCGCGGCTTTCTCAGCCACGGCGCTGTCACACGCTCGGCGGACTAGAGCGCGGGGCGATTGTGACTTTTACATGCACGCGCCAACTCGTTTCCTGTGGTGCTCTGAACCCAAACCTGCCGCGTCTCCAAGTACCGACCCTGTGCCCGAAAGAAGAGTCCGGGTTCTCAGGTCCGGCCAGAGCACCCGCCGCCCGCCGGCAGGTACAGACGCGACCGGCGGGGCCGCTGGGTCCGGGGGCTGACAGCGCCACCAGGGTGGACGGCAGCGGAGACTCAAGGGACACCCCCACCCTGGAGGGTCGTGCGCTGTCCTGCTCCAAGGAGCCCAGTGCCCGGACAGGGGCAGCAGGGCGGCCACTGCCAAAGCAGACAAGGCGCTTCGGAGAAGGAGCCAGGGATTCTCCAGGAGGGACCCGTCGGCCTGAGTGCGCGGAGACGAAGGTGGGCGTGCTCTGGGACTTCTGCCTGCATTCTGTCTCTGATGCCAGAGAACCGGGGCTTCGCGCTTGAAGGGAAAGGGGCTTAGGGCAGTGAAGGAAGGGCCTGACCGGACACGGCACAGGGGGAAGCCGGTGGGCCCCACGCGGGGGGACTTCGCCCTCGATGGGGTCTGGTTTCCGTGGGAACGTGCGGGCGGAAGCGCGAAAGGTGCTCTGAGCCGGCAGGCGGGACAGGCACGGAGTTCCTGGATGCACGCGCCCCAGGGCCCAGGTGCCACTCGCGCAGGCCAAGGACCGGGGGCCCAGGGACAGACCTGGGGGCTCCAGAGAACATAAGGAGCTGCTGTAAGGACAGCTAAGCAGGTGTGTGGACGTGTGGGACCCACGCAGCCTGACTGATGGAGGTGGCCTGGCCCGATCATGCCTTGGCCCTATCATGTCCCGTACTCTTCTGAGAGGAGTGTGGTGCTCCCAGGGCCGCGCCCACTGGCGTCCACGGTGTCTGCGCCCACGGGCGTGCTGAGCTCCCCCGAGGACGGCCCGACCTTCACCCAGCTCTGCAACCACGGCGGGCACCCGTCTGCGGACAGTCTGCTGAGAACCACCGGGACGAAGGAGCAGGACGGCAGAGCGTGGGTGTGGAGCCGTCTGCGTGACTGGGGCCCTGACTCCTCGGTCCCGGCAGCTCCTGGCCTCTACGCGGAAACCGTTCTCACCCTGACGCCCCCCCGAGACGCGGGGGCGGGGCCTCAGGCCTGGGCTGGCCCTGGCACAACTGGGGGCAAGGATCAGTGGGTCCCCCAAAGGCAAAAGGGGACACAGACCCCGGGAAAGGCTGTCACCTTGAGGCTACGGGCTCAGGCCCACAGACAAGGCCTGTTCTGGTGACACAAGCCAGTGCCTCCAGACCCACTTTTCACCTCGACACGTCCTGTGATTTTTCCGGTCGTGTGAAAACAAACGGGGAGGTGGGCTCTGGCGCACGGAGGCGGCAGATGCTGGCGACACGGCGCTCCTCTGGTTCGGCCAGGCCTGCTCTGTGTCGGCGCCCTGGGGCCACAGGCGGGAGCAGCTCCGACGTGAGTCTCGGGTGCCCTGAGCGCACCGGGGACCAGACGCAGGCACCTTCGCCATCCGACTACACTTCCTGCACAGCGTCAGGCCGACGGAGGCCGAGTCCCCGTGCAGGACGCCCACCTCTCCTGGTGGGGAATAGGGCCCGGCCCCACTCCGTGGCCCTCTGTGGTCGGCCGCCCCCAGCCCCAGGCCTGGCCCCTGCCCTGCTGCTCTGGTCTGGCTTTTCTGGAACGTTAGGCAAACGGCCCTCACGGCGTGCAGTCCTCGTATCTGGTTCTTTCCATGAGCACGACGCTCGAGGTTCAGCCACGTCGGGCGCATATCGGTTTCTCCGGAAAACCTCGGGTGACTGGGGGTTCCCTACCTGACCCATCACAGCTCACGCACCAGGTGGAGGACATCTGGCTTCTGTCCAGTTTTCGGTGATTATGAATAAAGCCACTGTAGACCCACGCACCCAGATTTCCACTTCTCCCGCGGGCATGTCCGTCTAGCAGGGGTGCTGGCTCGTAGGGTAAGTGTGTGCTCAGCTTTACAGGCAGCGGCACACGTCCGTCTCCAGAGCGCCTGTGATATTCGGCCTCTGCCCGCGGGACGAGTCTCAGCTGCTTGGCGCCCCTCGTCAGCACATGGGCCTGATGCACCTGAGACGTCAGCCATCGCACAGAAGCGTGCTGCTGTCGTCTCCGCCGGCAGCTCGTGCCCCCGGCGACCAGCTGCCTTAACGTCACTCGCCTTGTCCGTGCTCCTTCGCTGTCTGCACACCTTTTTGGGAAACGGTCTCTGCCAACCTTCTGTTGTTTTTAATTGCGTTGTGTCCTTCCGTATGGAATTTTGGGAGTTCTGGATGCAAGATTTTCATCGGACGTGTGTTTTACAATGTTTTTCTCCAGGATGTGGCTCGTGTTTTCATGTTAACAGGGACATTCACAAAGCGGTTAATATGACGAAACCCACTTCCCATTTTTTCCTTGTGTTTTTTGAGAAGCTTGTGCTTCTCAAAGATCCGTTGCCTCACAGGCCAGAAGGGGCTTCTAGAAGTTTCCTGGCTGTAGGTTTCACAGCAGGGTGAAATGCTCTTGGAGTTAGTTTCTGAATATAGTGTGAGAGACGGAGTGACTTCTTTCTCTGGGCAAACGGATGTCCAGTCACTGCAGTGCCCTCGCTGAAAGACCATCTTCTGTCCGTGGCTTTGTGGAAGACCGGTGGGACGTGCTGTGGCTCTGTCTCGGGGCTCCGTTCTGCTCCCCCGTCCCCGCGTCTGGCCCCCCCCCCAGTCCACTCCTGACTGGAGTCACGGTGACTCTTGAGGTCACACGGTGCGAGTCTGCCGACTGTGCTTTGTGACAAAACTTCTTTCTTTAGTTTCTTTGCTTTTTCCCATAAATTTTAGAACAAGCTTGTCGATTAAAACAAAACCTGCTGGGGTGTTGAGTGGGGTGGCATCGACCCGCGTGCCGGGTTAGGGGACTGGACACCTCCACGTCGCCGAGCGCTCTGGCCCACGAGCACGCCTCCACCTGTCAGGTCTCCGAGAATTTCGCTCATCGGTGTTCTGTACTTTCAGTAGTCACGTCTTGGGTGTATTTTTTTAAAAAAAGATTCATAGTTAAGTATGTAATATTTTGGGGGTGCTATTATAAGTGGTTTAATTTCAATTTCCAGTAGTTTATGTAGAAATACAACCGGTTTTGGTGCAATGACTGTGTAATGTGCAATCTCACGGAACCCCTCTCCTCTGACAACATTAGGCAGATCCTCTGGGATTTCCTGCATGCACGTTAGTGCGGTGTGAGCAGACAGTTTTATTTCACCTTTCCACCTGCATGCCTTGTCCTCCGGCCGGTTGATGAATAGGAGCGGGGAGATCAGACGGCCTTGCCTTAGTCCTAGTTTTAGAGATAAAACATCCCGTCTTTTGCCCGTGAGAACGACAGCTGGGGCTTTTGCAGGTGCGCGTATGAGGGTAAGGAAGCTTCCTTCTGGTCCTCGTTTGTGGAGAGTTTAATTATGAACAGTTGTTGAATTCTGTCAAACCCCTTTTCTGCAGCTACTGGGATGATGAGATAGTTTTTTTTTAGTCTGCTGAAACATCCGATGACATGATTAATTCAACGCATCATATGACTTCGTGCTCTTGAGACGTAATTTACGTGGTCAGCAGCGTCTTGTCCATTTTATATTTTGCTGCTTTTGGTCTGATAATATTATGTTGGGGGTTTTGAGGCCACAATCATGAAGGACATTGGTTTGTGGTTTTCTATTCTTCTAAAGTCTTTGACTGGCTTTGGTATCAGAGTCATGCTGCCCTCGTACAATGAACTGGGAGCTGTTGGCCCCTTTTATTTTCTGCTACACATTACGTAGAACTGGTATTCTTTTTTCCTTAAATTTTGGTAGAATTTGCCAGTGAAACTCTTCTGCGCCTGCAGCTGTCTTTGTCGGACGGCTTTAACTACAAACTCATTTCCCTTCCCGGATGTAGGACTATCTGGGTTCCCTACTTCGTGTGGAGTGAGTTTTGGTAGTTGGCGTCAGTCACGGAGTGTGTCCATTTCCGCTAAGCCGTCTCGTCTATGGCTGTAACGTCTCGCGGTGCGGTGCACCTCCTGCTTGAGGCCAGTCTCTGTGTGCCTGTCCTAAAGCCAGCACCACACTGTCCCTCTTCCTTCAACTAGGCAGCAGGGTTTGAAATCAAGAAGCTTGCATTGTTTGTCCTTTAGAACGTTGTTTCTCTTCAGCGCTATCCTGGGCCCTGCATTTCCATCTGAATTTTGGTCTCAGCTTATGAGTTTCTGCACAAAAGGGGCAGCTGGTTCCTTCGTGTCACAGGAGAGCCTGCTCCAGAAACAGTCCTTTCTGGCCATGCAGACCTGAACAAAATCGGACAGTGAAGTGACAAGAAGCAGAAACTGTCCTGGCCACCACGGGGTGCGTACCCGGTCCCCCGAGCACAAGGGGCACTGTGGCTGTGTGCGGTCACGCTGGGGACGGTTCTGTTCTCTGGTGGATAGCTCAGTTTCCTATACGGACCTGTGACGTGGTTTGGGGCTCTGACTTCTGAGGTACAATCCTAGCTTTGAGCTATTCTTAGTTTACGTGTGAAACAGGCTAATAAAAAACCTGATGCATTTATTGCACGAGCGTCATTAGGTGATGAATTAAATTAATAAAAGAAGACCCTCGTATTCACTTGGATAAAGGAGAAAAATTTTTAAAAAGTTACGATGAGATAAAAACGCATTCTCCTCTAATGTTCAGAAAGGGTTTCTAATTAACGTAAGAGAAGTTCCTCAGGCCCTCGACCACCCTCCCATCTCCGCTGCCGTCAGGAGCTGCGGGCAAAACCATCCCATCAGACCTTCGCTTTCAACCTGGACGCCCGGTGCGCGTCGGCTTGGAGCCACAGCCGCGCGACAGTCTGTCAGTGGGAGACCACTCACTTATGTGACGACTTCCTGACCGCCTCCCGTGGGCTCCTCGGGAAAAGCCCGGAGGCACAGCCGCGAGGACCCTCCTTCTCCAGGCCACTGCCGCGTCCACGCTCTGGGAGCCACAGGCTCCCTGCCGGCGACGCGCGGGACCGTCCCCAGCGGGAACTCCCGGACACACTGCAGGTGCACAAAGAGGGCGCGAAGGCAGTGGACCTGCGGCTACACGGGAAAGGGGACCGGCTGTCTCCGGGAGTGCATGTGGGGAGCACGGCAGCAAAACCCCCGGCCTGCGCTCGGGAAGCCGCGCAGCGTGTGACCGCGCTCCCGGGAGGCGCCCCGTTTCGACGCCGGCCGAGGACCTGCGCGGACGAGAGGAAACCAGACCCTGAGGACCCCGCTCATCTTCAGGCCTGAGAGGAAGGAGCTCGGTGACCCGCGGCCCTTCTCCCTGCCGGCAACATGGACGGCTGGAACGGCGGTTTTCAGACGTCAGGAAAAGCTGCTCATCCCCGCACCAAGAAACCCCCATAACTTACAGGTGATGCCGCTTCGGCGAGAGGCCGAGCAGACCCCCACCCCCGACCCCGGGCCCTCACCTGCTTGGCCTCGCTCGCAAGAGACTGTGTCAGGAAGACGAGCGTCTGCAGATACTGAACAAAACCCCATTCCCCTGAAAGCAGTTCTGAGGGTCGGCTCGCTGCCCACGGCTCACTGCAAACCCCTGCATTTGGTCACTCATTCCTTCCTCAGCGAGGACCCGGGTGGAGGTCCGGGGGCCCATCCAATGGCGGCAGGCAGCGCACTGAAGGCCCGGAAGGCCCGCCGCCTCTTGTGTTTGCCGCTTTCCTACTTTTGTCCCAACAGGGAAGGCTCTTGGCGCTTAGTGTGACCGACACAGAGGAGAAAGAAATGGGTCAACAGGCTTAGTGCCAGGCTGACGTGTCACCCGAGACCCGCCATCGGGCCGGCTGCCTCAGCGCGTGTCCTATGTGCAGACGTGTGTGCCGCGTTTCCCACGAGGACTGCTCTGTGGCTGATTTACGTCCCGCTCTTTTCCCTTTCTAAAAGTTTGAGCACGAGCATTTCCTTAAGATACTAATTTCCGAGCTTCACTTTTTAATAACAAGAAACATTGTATCAGAGAGCCTGTCCCTGCTAAGCCCCCTCCGGGTGGGTCCTGGTTCTCGCTACGGGAAATAACACACGGATCCCCTGTGACTCTCATTCTGCCCTGGAGTCAGATTATCTCAGCTGATGAGCTACCGCGTCGGAGGCAGCGGCTGCTCCCGGCTTCTGACGCTTCCTGCCGACCGCCTTCTGGGAGTCGGGTTCCGTTAGGAAACGGAAGGGAGATCTCCCCTTGTCAGCAGAGGGGCTCAGCAAACTGCAGCTCCGGCATCTGCCTCAAGTCCCCACAATGACCGTCTTGTGTTTCTACTGACAAACACCCGTGTCGTTATGGGGAACGAGGAAACAGGACAGAAGCTGTCACACAGGGTCCAAGCCCCCCTCGACGAACTTGCTCGGACGTGTCGTCTGCCACACGATCAAGAACAAGCCGCAGTTTTCAATGCTCTTCATGGGGGAAGACGCGAGCTCTCTGAGAGCGGGCTTCCAGGAAGCTCGTCACAAGCCCCTGCGGTGCTCCCCGGGGAGGGACAGCAGGACAAAGCGCGGCCTGGCCCACGCCGCCCCCCGAACACACGGCTCGAATCTGCGGCCACGGGACATGTCTCCGGTTAGGGCCGTGGTGGCAAGATGCACCAGAACCAACCCCGGCGGACGGGTCAGAGCCCAAGCCTCGGGCCGTCCTCACCAGGAGGCCCCCGACGGCCCGGCGGCCTTGCCGAGTGGGACAGCACGACGCACTTGTCCGGGCCACACAGAGAGGGCGGGCTGGCTGGCTCTTCCGAGAAGACGGGAAGGAAGACAGAGTCTGTTCCTTTGCTGCCGTGACGGCAGTCTGGGTGGCCTTCAGCCGCCGTGAATGTAACAGGACGGGAGCCCCAGAGGGTCAGCGGCGGGGTTAGCAGGAGCCAGGCAGGTGGCCGGCTGGGACAGCGAGCAGGCCCAGCACGGTCCGCCATCAGCGTCCGCCATCAGCTCGGAGCAGGAGGCTCAGACCGCTGAGGCCGGAGGCTGGGGTTCTGGGGAAGGAAGGAGGGCAGGAAGGGGGCCGAGAGCAGGGCTCTGCCTGACCCCAGTGTCTGTGCGAGGACACGGACACCCGGAGTGGGTGCGCACTTCGTGACACACATTACCTTCATGACAGGCTGGGCGAAGTACCGGGCGCTCCAGTCACAGAAGCCGGTCTGCGTCGTGGCCGAGACAAAGCTCCTGTGTCCAGCAGCGTCATCTGCATCGTCGGCGGTCTTCAGGGGAGAGAAAACAGAGACAATAGTCACATACCCCACACGCCTCTGTGAGCTCGAGAGGACTGGCAAGGAGACAAAAGGCAGCGGTCTGGCTCCTGAGAACGTTTCTCTGCTGGCCTCACATCTGTGTCCTGGTGGCAGGGGACCCCGAGGGTGTGGCCAGGGCTCCGGGGAGCCCATGTTTGGGAGGGCCACGGAATCTGCGCTCAGGGGACCACCCCCCGGGGCCGGCCACAGCAGCTTGGGCTGCAGAGCCTGTCACCCTTAACTCGGACACACAGCCAGGCGCCGTGAGGTCAGCAAGGCCTCCAAGGCCTCTACAGTCTGGCAGGGCAGTGGCTGCCGGCGATCTGGCCCCCAGCACGGGAGGGACACGCAAGCAGCAAGACTCAGACTGTTTGGTGCTGCACTACTGGCCGACACATTTGTTTCCCCACGGCAGGGCCTAAGGAGGCCGGGGTGGCAGGTCCGGAGGTGCTCCTCAGAGAGGGGCCCCATTATCCAGGGAGCCTCACCGGGGGCACAGTCCCCCAGCCGGGATGCAGTGAGAGGGTCTCCTCCCCTGGCTGCTGTGGGAAGCTCTGCCGGGCCAGGGCCCCGTGCTCGTGGCTCCAAGGACCGTGAGCGCCCCCGGGGCTCTGCTGCTCCTGCATGGCTGGCCAACGTCAGGGTCCAGCCAGGAGGACGAAGCTCCCACTGGGGGCTCGTGGCCGCATCTGCCCCACAGAGCACAGCAAGAGGCCTTGCAAGCCAGGTGGGCGCGGGCCAGGAGCCCGAGGGCCTTCGCTCCGGTCTCCCTGCGGGCTGCCGGGAGCTTCCTGTTAAAACTGCAGCTTACAAGGAGCTGCGACACGCGGCTGACGTGGTGTCCACGGCCGCCCAACCCCCTCGGTGCGTCCTTGTCGGTAAGCAGCAGTCCGTCTGGATGAGGCAGCCGAGGCCCCACTCGCGTGTCCACGGCACCCAAGCAGACGGGGACAGCGACTCCTCCCACTCCCGAAACCTCTGAAATCTCAGCGGAGAGGCAGAGGCCGCAGCCCCTTACACGGCATAACGGAGTGCTTACGGACAAAGCCGGCACCCCGCTCAGAACAGCCCCTTGTGTGGGACAGCCGCCCCGGCCCGTGGAGGGTAAGGCTACTCACCCATGAAGGGAGAGAGCAGTTGAGTTCCATGAGCATTGGCTGCATGGAAGGTTCTGGAGCAGGGAGCCCACTACAAAAGGCCACAGGAGTGAGGACTCCGTGACAGCTGCAAAGCTGCGATGCCGGTCCAAACCGAGAGCCCCCGCTGGGGGCGGAGGGGGCAGCGGCCCCCGCGTCCCAGGCTCTAGAGTCTGGGCTCACAGCGAGGGGCACGGCGCGTGGCACCCACACTCCCGAGAAGGAGCGCCAGGGGACGGTCCGAGGGTACCTGGTCTGGGCCCTTGTCGAACATCTTCCGCGTGCGGGGGAACTGTTGGGAGTGGGGCGTGTACTGCACCCCCGCGGGGCCTGGGGCACCAGGGCGGCCCGCGGGCAGGTCTCGGCCGACAGGCTGCTTGGCCACGTCGTTGGTCAGGCTGGAGCTGCTGGCACTGGACGTCGGCGGGGAGCCCCTGCCGTTGGGAGAAGAGGAACGCTCCGTTTTACCCAAACACGAAATATCTTGTCCTCACACCGCCCACCTAGATGCCACCGATGGAGCGGGGGTCAGGAGCTCAAAATGCCCTCACTCGCCCGACACGTCCCCATGCCTCCAGACCCCAGCTGCCGAAGCCAATGACCCCTCTAGGCCCTGCCTGCAGTTCTCGGAGTTGTCTCCCCAGAAAGCTGGGGCAGCCCCAGGTGAGCCGCACCCCCCTAAGCAAACCAGCTGGGGCCCTGGGCGGGCGTGGCAGCCCACATCTGCTCGAGGCTTCTTGCCTGTGGACACTGTGCCTGCTGGGGGGCCGACCGGCAGGGCAGAGACCCTCGCTTATAGGCTTCCGCGGGGCGGCAGAAGCCAGGCTCGGGTCAGAGGAAGGCAGTGAGGAGTTCCAGCCGGGGCCCACAGGAGAGACACACGTCACTTACCCCGCCGGGTGGATGTGGATGCCCTTGTTGGTGGGGCTGGCGGGCGCCGACTGGGTGAGTGAGGACGTGGTGAGGATGCGCTGGGGCCGGGCGTTCACCGTGGCCTGCAGGAGCAAAGGGACAAGCGGTGTGGACGGTCAGCTGCTGGGAACCTCTGAGGCCGCGGGCAGCAGCAGGGGTGGTAGCTTCGTGACCGGAGAAGGGGCCTCTTGGCCGAGGAGATGGTGCACGCCGGTGGGAGGGCCCTGCAGGTAAAACCGTGTTCTTCCGCTTCTCTAGAAGTCACCTGCTGGGCCCCGTGAGGCCCGAGGGCTGGCCCTCCTGGAGCCGCAGCCGCAAGACCGCGCCAGGGTCAACAGCGAGTCGGGGCGCCGGCACCCCGCCCCAGGACGGCTGAGAACGCCACCCCGGGTTTGCTTTCCGCTCCCCCCGCAGGGGCTCACACTGTGTCCCTGGATGCGGCACTTCGTGGATGGAGACGAGGTAGCAGGTTCCGGAAACGTCCTCCACAAACATGTGCAGCGTTTGACACTTCACTGCAGAAAAGGATCTGGGCCAGCCTGAGAGCAGCGTTGGGGGGAAGTCGTTCAGTTTTGATTTCCCGAAGTAGGGTTTGTGTGGACTGGGAAACCAGACGCCTGCTGGAGGAACAGTGACCAGGAGGCACAGCAAAGCACAGCCTGACGGCAGACCTGCCATCTGCCACGTCCTCTCTTGCACGTTGCGCTCTGGGCACCCCGAGTGCGGCCAGTGCCAGAAGGGGTTACAAAGCTGGCCGCTATCACTGGGCCAAAAAGAACCTCAGCCTTCGTGGGTGACGATGTAGGGCCACCCTACGCAGGGGACCCTCGTGTGCCTGACCCCTCCCTCCGCAGTCGAGACGCTGTACCTCCTATGTTCAGCCAACAGGCAGAAAATGGCACAAAACAACCGTAAGACTGCTCATTTACAGAACACCCATGTTTCCCTGATAATCCACCACTCCGAAGTAAGAACAGCAAGAAAACTGAACCATAATCAACCTTTAAAAATCATGAAAAATGGGGTGCCTGGGTGGCTCAGTCACGCAGGGCCTACAAGTCCAACCCCACAGACGAGCTAGAATGGGACCCACGGGCCTGGAGAGCCACCTGGTACCTCGTGCCCGTGCGTCCGTGTGCAGGACACACCGAGGGCCCAGAGCAGCGTCTCTGAGAAACAGATGCCCAGCGGCCACCCCAGAGCCACTGGGTCCGCGTCCCCAAGGGGACCAGCTCTCCTGGGGCTGTTCCCGCACCCGGCCTGGCACTGCCCACCGGCCAGCGACTCAGACGGGGGCAGCACCCACTTCCGTAAGCTAAGCCAGTCCGAGCGATGACGCTGTCACCCCTGGGTCTGCAGGGACGTGGGGACAGGCAGGTGCATGAGAAGGCGCAAACTGTACATGCAGACGCCTCTCAGGCACGAACGTTTGCCAGGACTGCCGTGATTTCCTGCTCCCGGGACCTGCACTGACAGTTCTCGGGGGCCCTCCTCAGGGCGGAGGCGGCGCGACAGTGGGGCCGGAGGCCTGGGACAGGCGCAGACGGCACTGTGCCTCTGAATCGTGGGGTAGGGGGCAGCCGCGGGCCTTCCGGGAGGAGTGCTGAGTTGGGGAGCTGGTGGCCTTCGAACAGCAGAGGGATTGTTCTGGGGGAAAAGGCCGACCCAGAACCTCCACCTCTGGGAGCTGAAGGCTGTTTGGCTCGCGTGGAAAGAAGTCAGTTTACACGCGTACCGTGAATCCTGCGGGAAGACGGATGGAGAGGTGCGTGTGAGGGGGTCCCTGGATCAGGTGCCCTGCGTGTCGCTGGCCTTGGGTCTACATGCAAACTCACCGGGTGAAATCGGATTTGGGACGAGCATCGCGGGCTCCCCGGGCGCTGGCTGAGGTGGCTAACTTGGAGGAGGGAGTCCCTGAACCGTGACAGGCTTCTAAGAGAAACGTAGGAAGGCTATGCCATGAGAGTATGAGCTGGGTTTTAGTCGCAGTTTCCGTGGTACTTTAGAAAGTGCTGTTTTGGGGATGATCTCAACCTTCATCGTGCTCCTTGGTCGCTCAGGCCTTCGGTCTCTAAGAAAGACGTTCGGCCTCGAACCGTGACCTCTGATCTCCGTCGCGCCTGGCTGTGTGTGTCCCACACGGGCCCGGCGGTCGCATGCTCGCTCCTTGGGGGTGGAGTCATGGGCGGGCGATTTTTAGGTGAGTTTATGTGCTCATACATTTTCCCATAAATATTAAAAGTAGTGATTATTATGACGTGTGACCCTGGCATTTGAACAGCTGTAGCCTGAGATTTCCTTCTCGGTGTTATCCCCAAACCATAGACGGCGGGAGCGGCGTGGGGGAGGTTGTTGGGGCCCACGTGGTTCCTGGGGTCATCTTGCTCTTCTTTGGTTTGCACGTGGTTTGAAATTTTCCATAATAAAAACTACAGGCAAAATGTAAACCCCAAGCCTGTGTGGAAAAGGGATATAAATACTCGAATTAGGCCACAGCTCTTGAGCTGTGTGGGTTCCCGAGCTGGTAGCGATTTCTATATTTGAATACAGAATTCTATGGGGTATTCCAGAGTAATAAGGCTATTTTGACTATGATGAACAAAAATCTGTCTTCAGAGTTGAATATCAAAAATAGGTCCATTTCTCTGTAAACCGAAATGTAATCTCCTCGTTGGTTACTAGAGTAGAACGTAAGACGTTTTCTGTACTTAAATTGAGGACAAGAAAATGTTTCCTTCATGCTTATGCTTCCAAATCCTTCAGTAGCAGTGTTTGCTCTTGAAAATGCACACGCGCAGCCACACCCACGGATGCACCCGAGACGCTCACACACGCAGGCCGTGCTGCCCCGGGCGAGGCTCTGGGAAGCATGGGCTCTGGAGGAGGCCCACCCGATCTCCGGGCCCCCGTCCCTCCGCCCGGGCGTGCCCGTGGGCGTGCCGGACGCGTGTGTCAGTCTAGGTCGGGGCAGCAGGCAGAAAGCCGCCTGCCACTTTGAAGCATCCATTCGCGAGTGCCGTTCTGGAGGCATGAAACGCTGCGTTTCCGGTAGCTCTAATCTGCTGGCGTGGCTTTGCCTGGTAGGAGCGAGTATACGCACGGCGTTTAATGACCGTAAGGCGGGGTGAGGGGAGTCTCTGGCTCACGGCTCCACGCTTGACGCATAATCCAAAAAGACACGCAACGTGGCTTCTAGGCTTCGCGTGCTAGAGAGACAGTCCTAAGAGGAACGAATTTGCCACCCTGACATCAGGTCTACTGCGATGAAGTTACAGTCGTTAAATTGTAAGATTAGGCACTCAAATCGTATCTCTAAATAACTCAGGTTGATTTTTAGTGAGGTTAACGCCATAAAAGCCACTGAAAAATAGACTTATGGAAGCTGACTACTGGTTTCATCCTGACCAGTAAAACTGAGGGTAGGGGGAGGGTGACCGGAGCCGCCGATGAGCACGCGCACGCGGCTGTGCTGACCACGGCCAGGAGGCCGGCTGAGGCCTCAGAGGGAAACAGGTCTCGAGGCAGCTCTGTGGGTCACACCCTTGCAGGCAAAGGTAACGGTCTCAGCTTCCATCTGAAGAGACTGGACTCAGAAGAGCACGTTACACTCAGACTAAACAAAAAGGAAGGGGGTAATGAAGACAGAAAGAGGTATTGATAAAATGGAGCATAACAAGCAACAAAGAAGTAATGAAACCAGAAGCTGGTTCTTCGAGGTTTCCTTTAGCCAGAGCGGCTGAGAGTGAGGAGCCGTACATCACTGGCATTGGGAACGGAAGGGGACATCACGACACACCACGCAGACCCCGACGGGATCACGAGGCTAACGGCAGCCCTGACCTAACGTCCTGGCGCCCCAACACCGCCGAGTGGAAGCAGGACGTTCCTCTTAGAGGAACAGAGGTCCTCTAGCAAATACGTTCCTCTTAGAGGAACAGAGGTCGGGGTACGCCGTGAAGCTCTTGTCGGAAGTCTCTAAACCACGGCGTAGACCTGACTGAGCCCGGGGTCCCCCCACGAACATCCGTAACTGGGACGTGGACCTCGCGGGCTTCGCTGGGAACGTCGTCACACGTACCTTGTAGGCGATGCTGTTGAGCACCTTCATGGCCAAGTCGGACACATCTGGATAGGGATCTGCAGCCAGATGCAGTAAGACTCTCCAAATCTGTGTGTAAACGCTGTTAAAGGAAACGCCTAGGAAAGAGAAATGGGGTGTTTCAGTAACAGGTATCTGCCTGTGTGCTTGGCCGGCTCCTGGAGACCGAGCTGCTGCTGGGGACAGATGCCTTCAGGAGCTGGGCTAGGGGAGGCTTGCGTTTTGTTTTCTGGGCAGGGGCCCAGAAATTCAGGGATCCCAGCTGGCAAATAGGCTTCATGACTTCATCTTCTGAGACTGGCTCTTTCAGAAGAAAAAGTGAGTTAGAAAAGGCTGGCTTCCCGAAGCCCTGGCTGACCGCACAGCCACCTCGCTTCCGATGACCACTCAGTTTTACGCCTAAGTTCCCAGGAGCTGTCACAGCCTACGTGAGCCGCGAGTGTAGGACGGGAACCCCGTGTGCACCTTCCTTGCATTCGGGGTGTGCTCTGGGCTGTGACCACGCAAGGGACTGTCCTGAGTTCCCGGGAAATCACAAAGGGCGTGCGTGACGCGACCCGAGCCCTCTAGGTCCCCACCAGGCTACATCAGGTCCCATCTGCAAAGCTGGGTGCCACAGCAGAGGACACGGACGTAAACCTGGACAGGGTGCATCACAGACACGAAGGGACAGGTGTCACTGAGGGCCTTGCCCGGGGGTCCGTTCAGCCCTATCTAACCCTCATGACCACAGCCGCTGGCGCTATCCTGGGCGTCGCAGACGGACAGTGAGGCCCAGCGTCCAGAGGATGAAGGGTTCAGATGCCCGTCTGTCTGACGCTCAGGCCGACGCCGCGTCTACAGCACGGCTGCCGTGGCGGCTCTGGGAAAGGGGACTCCTTCTGTCCGGAGTGAGGCCAGGAGGCAAGGAGCCAGGACGGCTTCATGGAAGCTGCACACGGGGGACTGTGGGGGGAAGCAGGACTGCTCTCCTGGCAAAGACTTTCCTGCAGGAGCTCGGCAGAGCCAACAATGGACTGGCACGGAAGTGATGGGAACTCACGGAGCATTTGCAGAAGCGGCGCGACCATGACCTGGGTGCGCAAGTCAGAGAGAACGGCGGGGCAGCTCAGAGACCGAGGGGACAGAGCAGGTGGGGCCACTGCAGGCCTCTGGGAGGAGGGGCGGTGGGAGGGGGTCAGCACAGGCAGCCCCGGGAGAGGCCGTGTGAGCCACAGCCGGGAGTGGGGAGTGCAGTGTGGACGCCGCAGCCTTGCTCACTGCTGGGGGGAGCCTGGGGGTCGGGCCCAGGCAGGGTCCTGCTCCCATGGGTGGCGTGACGAGCAGGAGACAGCGGCATGGGACTGCATCCTTTTCATCTGGGGAAGCTGGACAGTTTGTTAACAACTGCTGGTTCAGCCACAGAAAACGATGAAAAGAGCATTATTTGAATCAGCTGAGACCCCGGGGTCTCACCTGGCCAGCTCTGAGCGCAGTCCCTCTGGCGTTGGTGAAGGCCTGCAAGCATCACGAACGCTGTCAGAGGACAGAGTGTCTCTGGATGGACGTGGCCAGTCCCTCCGTCCCTCCGAGCGGGTCTCACCCGACCACCCCCATCCGCGGCAGACTGGGTGAGGGGTGGGCCCTGCTCGCGCTCGCCTCAGCCCACAGCCTCTCCTGGGGGCGGGGGGTGCCACTCCACGCCTGGTCCTGTGGGGACAGCGGCTCAGGCCCGCACAGCCGCACCCCTGCCGCGGGGTGGGGTCGGGGGGAGACAGCCTGGTCTCTCTCCAGGTGGCCTCGCGGCGACCATGCAGAAAGGCACGGCTGCACGGCTGGGAGGGGAGGAGGCGAGGCATCGGGTGCCGTCGGCGTCCCGCTCTGTGCCTGCGTTTGTGCAGCCCGCGGCTCGTGCGGGCCTCGGGGCCCAGGGGGTGGGACAGGGAGCCCCTCCGGGGACGAGGGCTGCGCATGAACCTGGACTTAGGCGGGAAGATGTCGGCCAAACGCACCCTCGCTCGGAGAGGAGCCTTCGTCAGGGTGCGTGCCCCCGCGGCAATGCGCGCCGTTTCCCCCGCACGCTTTATTCAGAGACGGGAGCAGTGAACACCCTCGGCCCCGACCGCGTGGCTGTAGGCCAGCCATCTGGATTCACGACCAAAGTCTGAAGGAGCTGTTCAGTTACAGCAGCCCCGAGACTCTGGGGGCATTTCCTAAAACCCGCTTCTGCATCGCGGCCGAGTGCCCGCCAGCGGGAACTGCCCGCACGACGTAAGCACATTTCCAAGCCATGGCTCCCACGTCACCTGTGCGAGGGCTGCGGGATCACGACCTGCAGGGACCGGGCACTTTCACGGAGGCAGCGCGCTCGGAAGGGAAAGGAGAACCGCCCGCCGTGATGAAGGGCCTCTTCATCGCCACTGACCTGGGGACTCAAACTCATCACGGCCACTGCGTGTGAGTCTCCCCCCCGCCATTAGCTTTGGGCTCAGCTTCCCCGAAGCGTGGCCACCACGGGACAGAGCGCGGCACAGGGGCGTGCTCCGGATGACAGACCCCGCCACCCGTCACAATACCCGGGGGGAGGGGAGGACGGGGACGCGGTGCGAAGGAGCCTCGTCACCCGTGTGCCCATTGACGAGCAGACACCCGACCAAGCGGAGCCTCGCTCAGCGGAGCCGCCGGTACGAGCGTGAGGACGGCGCACGGGGCTGTGGCGGCACAAGACCAGCACCTTTCTGTAAAGGCGAGGCACGCCCCGCACCGAGGAAGTGGGGGACACGGTGGCTGTTCCCACCCGCCACGTCGCAGAACGTTGCTTGTGATCGCTGTTGGGGCCTTTCTTGCAGAAGATTTCGACTTTGATTTAACAGCTGTGATTCAATGGAGAAGGAAAAGGCTCTAATTTTTGCCAGGGTCTTGGCCACAACGAATGATGTACGTATTTGCTGGTGAAAACAGGAAACTGGTAGAGACAAATGATCTGCGCTTGTCACTCCGTCCCCTGGTCCGGCTGCCGCGCTCTCGGCCTCGCCGTCCTGCTCTTGAAGCTGCCGCCAGCCCAGCACCAGGCTGTGAAGGAGCCGCAGAGGCTGGAGCCCTGGGGTGGGTGGGGGGGACGCAGGACGCCGAGTCGGCCCTCCGGGGGCCGGGGACGCTTCGGGGCTGCTGAACACACAGATTGGGCGTCTGCGTCTGGCACTCACTCAGCTCCTCCCTCATGAGCGCGGGGAACCTGTTTCCTCGTCTAGACCAAAAGTAATAAAAGACCGTAACGAATGGCTTTACACATATTTTTCAGAGCAAGGGCCTCTGCTTTCCAAACAGCGTAAGATGTAGGAAAGTCTGCTCAGAGCTCTGCGGCCAGCTCTGGACCTCAGAAGTCCCCCGGGCTGGCCGAGCTGAGTGCAGAAAGGAGAAGCTGGAGCTTGTCACCCGTTGCGGGGTCCCAGGGGTCCCCGACGCTGACGCGCTGAGGGCTGACGTGGGCGGAAAGCCTCTGCCCCGTCCAGCAGCGGGCGCCCGAGGCCTGGGGCCGCGGCCCTCGCCCCTCTCTGGGACGCGACCCGTTGTTGGGCTGCCCCTGGTGACGGGACCCCTTCAGGAGCCCCCTCGCTTCCTCCCTCTGCCCACGGGAAGCGTGGGCAGTCCCGGCTCGGAGGCCCCGAGGCCGGAGTGCCGCCCGGACCGGGCAGCCACCTGTGTGCGTAATCCCGTCCGAGATGGTCCTCAGGGTCCCTACGAGACACACAAATAACGGCCTTTAATCAAGGGCTGTGGCCATAAAGACAGAACTGATGTTGCGGCGTCGGAAAACAACGCCGTTCGCGCTCTCACCGCCATTCCCCGGCCGCGAGAAATCAAACTAATGGGCTGTAAAACCTTCCCCGGGATTGTGCGGCTCCTCTGGAGACGCCCGCGCTCCCCCTCCCCCTGGTGGAGGGGGACCTGCACTCCCCCCACCCCCCCCTTTGTGCTCGGAGCTTGCTGCTGTGGGGTCCCCAGGGCCGCCAGGGGCTCGCGGAGGCCTCCTCTGTTAGGACTTCTCGAGATCACGGGGAGATGAGAAGAGAGAGGGAGGAGATTCTTCTTTCTGGCCGGTCACGATGCATCAGGGACAAGCGGCCTCAGGCTGAACAGGGCCCCCAGAACCCCCGGTGGGAAGGCGGCTCTGCCCGCCAGGCCTCCTCCTCCAGCAGAGCGGGCAGTGCCCGTGGCTCTGACTCCGTCCTTTCGCTCTTCTCTGTGCCCCGAGGGCAGCGGCCCTGACCCCCCGGTTCTGAGCAGGACCTTGGGCCCGGCTCTGGGCGCACAGCCGGGAGGGGACAGGAGCCAGGCCGGCGAGAGCTTGAACCCTGGCCCTTCCCTCCCCAGCCCAACTCCGGCTTGGATCGTCACTAGGGGAGGACACTTGAGGTGGTATCGACGGTCACAAAACTTGGCGGAGGCACGATCGTCCCCCCCAGGCCAGGCCTCTGACTACAGCTCGCCGCAGTCGGCTCCCGAATCCCCAGAACAGAAACGACCCCCTCACTCCCTGCGGGCTGTGACTCACTCCTGCGAAGGAGCAGAGTGACCGTCCCTGCCCCCCTACCCCCGGACCCGGGGCGTGGAGCAGGGTGACTGACGGGGCGGGGCAGGAGGGGCCGTCTGTCTCTCCGCACCCCACCCCCACCCCTGGGCACGCTGACGGGATGAGGCTCCAGGCCGGAGGGGCACGCAGGGCTGCCTGCAGCACACGGGAGAGGAAACAGCAGCTTCACGGACGCCGAGTGATAAAGATGGGGAGTTCCCATCGCAGTGGGTCAGGGGAATGCAGAATGTCACCGGCGGGGAGGACCAGGGGCTGCTGGTTTGGAGAGGCCGTGCGGTGAGTCAGAGAGGCTGTCCGCGCCTCGCTCAGGGGCCGGCGTCCAGCCTGAGGGCGGAGGACACCAGCGGGCGTGGGGGGGGGGGCGGCGATGATGACGGTGAGGGCTGTTTGCAGGCACAAGGCCTCGAGTCGGAAGCTGACAGCAAGTGCGGTGTTCACGGAGGCTCCTGTGCGTGGCCGCCATCAGACAAGCCTGGTAGTCCGCAGACATGCGAGCAAGATCTGAGGGGGTCCTGGCATGCAGTGTGCTGAGACCGGCCCTGCGGTGGGGGGGCCCAGAGACGGGGAGGACTGACAGGACACCCACGTGGGAGTCAGGCCAAATGGCTGGGAAGTCAGAGGCACGTGGGGTTCCAGAGGCGAGGCGCTACGGAGACGGGGCCCCGGCGCAGCCCCACGGACATCAGGCTGACACGCTTCAGGCCCTGGGGGTCCGGGGGGGGGGGCGGTCAAGGGAAGCCCAGGCCGGAATTCATTCCTGGACACATGGCACAGCTGGCGGGACCACAAGGAGTGCCCACGGCGACAGAGCAGGGAAGGGGCCGCGAGGGGACCCAGAAGGGCTGGTGTTCCGCGAGAAGGTGGGACTAAACGGGTGTCCCTAGGTTGCCACGGTTTTGAAAACCTCTTCTGCAATATCCACTGAGTGTCTGGAGAGATCGCCATCCTTCGGCTGAAATGAAGGGAAAAGTTGTCTGTGAGCAGGCGAGAGCCGCGAGCCCCGGGGCTCGGTGGGGGCCACGTCCTGAACGGCGGACGGGAACGCCGGCTCAGAGAATGTGCTTGAGGCGGCTCCGCCAGCTCCAGCCCAGCTCAGAACTTTTCCACTCGAGTTTCCAAAGATTTGACTGATACACAGATAACGCTCAGCTTTCTCGGGGAGTCCGAACTCATGAGCAAGAAGGCAGGGGTTGGCAGCTCTTCAGGGGAAGACCGCAGGCAGGGCGGAGGCGGGAGGGCCGCGCAGTGCGGCCTGGAGAGGACAGTCTCTGCCTCTCCCCCGTGCAGCCGTGCCCTCCGGCCTGACGTGGCCTCCGACGACATTCTCCGTCCTCACAACCACCGAGACCCGGCTTCCCCTGCCAGCACCCGGGACAGGAGGGCGTCCCCTCATTGGAGAACAGCGCTGCGTCCCGGGCAGGACCCTGCACCTGCCCCGGGACGCGGCCCAAACACCGCGGCCTGAACCCACTGTCGCTTCCGCCAGCACACGCGGCCGAAGGCCTGGAGACGGGGACCTGCCGTAGACAACGGGGGCCTTCTGACCAAAGCTCTCAGAGGTCCCTTGGCCACACGTGACTTGAATCTTTCTCACATCGTTCCATCTGACACGTGACAGAAACTGTGTTTCTGCGAGTTCTATGACCGTTTTGACAGTTTTTCCTCTTGAGGGCCGGCCGTGCATGTGGGCAGGGGGCCTCGGGGTGGGTTCACAGCCGCGGGCACAGGTGGTGCTGGACGGCGGGGCTATAAAGCACCTGGACGCCTGTCACATGGCAGGACGCAGCGAGGACGAGGCCCCGACCAAGGCAGCGGGGAGGCTGGTCAGGAGAATCCTGCGGGAGCCAGAGAGGGGGATGCTGGCCTGGGAGGCGAGGCCGGGATGCAGGGGCGAGGGACAGAGGGGAATCACGGACGACACCGGGCTCTGGGCCAAGGACCCGGGTCCACTGTGGCCCCCGCAGTGGAGGTGGGGCGGGAGTGGAGACGCCCGGTGTGGGGACCTGCTTCAAAGTCGGCGATGTTTCTGCGCGGACTTCTCCCACGGTGGTGTGGCCCCGAAGCCTGCACGCTGGCCGCACTTCGAGCACCGCTGGGCCGAACGAGCGGGCCTCCCCGTCCTGAGAAGGGGGCGCAGGGGACGGTGCCAGACCCTACAGGGGCAGGAAGGGCAAACGACGGCCGGCTGCTTGTTTCTGCATGGCTTGTAAAGTAAGAATGGTTCTTGTACTCTTTAAGTGGTCGGGGAAAAGAAGTAAAAAGAAAAATAACATTTCATGACTTGTGACTATTTTATGAAATTTGCGTTTCAGTTTGTAAGTAAAGGCTGACTGGACCATGGCCAGATTCATTTGTTCACGGGCCGTCTGCAAGGCTGGAAACGCGCGCTCCCTGGCCTTCTGCAGAGACTGTGTGCAGACCCTGCTCTGGCAAGCGGGTGGGAGGCGGGGGTCGCCCTGACTCTGGGGGAGGGGTGGGTGGGGGAGGGGCAGTGCTGCGGCCGGGCTGGCCGGGCTGGCAGGTCAGAGCCACAGCGTGGCACATTTCTGTGTCCCCAAGTCTCCCCTGTTACTTCATGTTTTATACACAAAAACACTAACTCAGATTCGTACCGACCTGGGTTTTCAGACTCCTGTGGGGCAGTCTGGGACTTAGCCACCGTTCGCAGTGTTAACTGTGTTAAAAGAACATGTTCTAGTTTAAAACAAACACTTTGCAAGTGACACTCAGAGTGTGTTTTACTGCTGAGTCAGCGGAGCTGCGTTCGGGCCAAGGGCGAGCCCTGCGCCTTCGGGGCACTTGAGATATTTTAGCAAACAACCAAACGCACGAGTCTGCGATGTTACTTCTCAGTTTAGAGGAGCAGTTCAAGTTGGTATTCTTGAGCTAAGTTCTTGGTTGTGGGTGGGAGTGTGTGGTGAGCGAAGAACCCTTTCCGGTTCCTGCCACCCTGGGGGGGCGCGGTGGCCGCGTCTGGAACCCACGGCCCATCCAGGCCCTGACGGGACACCGCACGGACCTGACCCGCGGGGATTATTATATAGTAATTATTATTATTAGTAGACGTCCCGAGCCCTGTTCCAGCAGGGGGGCAGACGGGTGAGGGTCACGCAGGGACCGCAGCCCTGACCCCTCCAGCTCGTGGCCAAAAGTCAGAAATACCGCCATCACCACGTGGTGTGGACAGCGTCAGGGGCTAGGGCTCGGGCTCGCCACGGAAATAAGCCGACAACGTAGAACCGACACGAGGACTGACGAGGGGCCGACCGGGAAATCACAGATGTGAATGCTGGCGTCGGAACTTAGAAAAAAGCGCCAGTGCATGAGCTATTTGTATTCTCAACTCCAGAAATGAAAACGCACAATGGAGAAAAGCTAAAGAAAAGAGAAGGGAATAACGAAACAAAGTCACTGGAACAAAACGTATAGATCTAACGAAGAAATGGACAAAGCAAAAGTTGGGACTGCAAGATAGCCGGGAAATGAACGAACGTCTTGAGGGGTTAACCGCGATCAAGAAGCAGAGGTCTGCCAACGGCAACGGGGGTATAAGGGACAACGGAGGTGACAAAGTCAGGAGAACGCGCAGCACAGCTCACAGAGCGAGACCATTCAGCTGAGCCGGGATCTCATTCCACGAAGGAATGGCCTGAACAATCCCGTGATGCTTGCAGGGAGAGCTCGGCGTCAGGCCCTCCGCCGGCAGGACGGGGAAGTCAACCCTGGCAGGCGAGGGGGGCTGGGGGAGCAGTGGAAAGGAGCCACCCCGTGGGATTCGAGCGCGGGTCAGGGTTCCCGCGAAGTGTGCGGCCTGTAGGGGGCACCGCACTTGAGGGTCGGCGGTCAGCAAAAGGGTGCGGATGCCGTGGACGAGCTCTGGGGATTCGGCTCTATGTGTGATTCCTTAAGTCGGGAACGAAACGCACACGGAGGAGCATCCCGTTAGTGTCCCCGCATTTTTACGTGTAAAGCATTTCTCTGCCCGCTGGGTGTGGCGGCCCCCTCGGCCCTGGCTGTGACAGACAGGGCGTGTCCTGGGGCAGAGTCCCCGCATGGACAGCCACCGGGCTGCGGCAGACAGAAGCTTCCGGCAGCCTCCCCACACACGTGCGGGATGGCCCGTAGATACCGTCGAAGGCAGACGATGGGACCCTTGGGGCCGCCTGCACCCCCGTGCCTCTCACCCCCACGTGGGCCTCCGCTGACGCCTGCTCTCCGACCAGGACGGTCCTGGGTCCCGCGAGCCCTGGGGGCTGGCAAGGCGGGGTGGGGAGGGGCCCCGGCACGGCACTCACCGATGAGGGAGTTGAGGGCGGAGTAGGAGCTGACGCGGCGCATCTTGTCGATGGTCTCGAAGGACAGGATGTACTCCTCGTTCTCGGGGCTGCCCAGAGTGCTGCTGGCACTGCTGCTCGTGCTGAGGTTTCCGGGGGAGAAGGCCACCGAGCTGCCCGCTGGCCCAGACAGCACGGTGGGGGGCCGTCAGCCTGGGCGCCCGGGACCAGACGTGCGCCTCCCACACCACCTCCCACACCGCCCGCCTCCCCTCTGCAGCCGCGCCTGCGCCACGGCGACACCTCGGGCCAGCGGGTGGGACCGCGGGACAGGCGGTCAGGGCAGAGAACGGGGCAGAGCCCTGGTGTATGTAAAGTGTTGGAAAACCCAACCCACGACTGTCCCAACCCAAGGACCTGATTCCCAGCATCTTACACTCTTCCGTCAAGCTCAGATTCTGCAAAGACTTGTTCAGGCTCCTGGCGGTGGTGACGGCCCGGATGTTTCCATAGGAGCTCACGGAGCGGAGTCTGGGGGTGCATGGGCTGTCCCGCACCGGGGTCAAACTCCCGCCCTCTGGAAGAGAAAAGGAGAAAGAGTTAATGGTGGGCTCTGGGGGGCCGCGTGCCCTGCTAGTGGGGAGGCCGCCACAGCAGGTGACGGGAGCTCCCCCCGGGGCCGGCGTGAACGCCACCGGCAGGCCCGCCGCTCAGTCGGCCGGACAAAGCCGGACACGGGCGCGCGGGCGGCGAGGGGCGGTGTATGGAGCAGACAAGCAGAGCCCACGCTGGCTGGTGAGCGGGGAAGCTGTTGTGACAGACCTTCCAGGGCAGGCGTGGCGACCGACCGGGGCCGCCCTGAGGGCAGCACCACACGCTCTGAGGCTTGGCCGCGGGCCCCTCCCCCACGGACGACAGCAGAGCAGCGGCCGGGTCAGTGCCGCGGGCCCTCCTCTCTGCCGCCCCGTGCCCTCCTCTGGCACGCCAGCTGTTGCCGCTGAGCGAGTTCATTTTCATTTCCCTTCCCGAATGTTCTAAAAGCAGTAATGCTTTTGTTATTGATCACGAGCCCTCCTTCCTGCAGAGAAGGCTGCGTTCTGGGGGAGGGGCAGCCCAACACGAAGAAACAGAAATCCGGCAAAAAGGACCAACGGGGGAAAAGTTGCTGGCTAACGTGACGCGTGAGCTGGAGGCTGACCACAGCTCGTCACGGGAAGAGCCCCCACGGCCCACGTTCCGCTCTCCTTCAACGTCTTCAGAAATGTGATTTCCAAAAATGGTAAAAAGTAAGGAGAAGGGTCAGAGGGTCAGTGTGGCTCCTCCTGCAGCCCCTTCTATTCTAAGTGCCTGGCAGGACGGGAGTCACGGGGGCCACCCGGAGCGGGCAGTGAGCTCAGGCCCGGGCACAAGGGAGGGCAGCTGTGGTCCTCACCCGGGGTCCCCACAGGCAGGGTCCCCGCAGGCTCCCCGCACTGTGACGCTCTACCTGTGGTCGCCGGAGACGGCAGCGGGTAGTTCTTCTCCTCCTCCATGAACTGCAGGGCCACCGTGCAGAAATTGCTTTCATACTGAACGACGAGATGACTCAGAGCCACCACCAGTTCCTGCCGAGAGGGACAAGGGACAATGACACTTACTGGCGGCTGGCAGAGGACTGCGGAAAAGCAATGAGGCTGAAAGGTCACGCCGAGCGCTCGAGTCACCGTAGAAAAAAGAAAGGTTAAGACAAACTCTGCACTCAGTGTTGGCAGCAGGGACGGGCCCTTCCAGGGAGGCATGCGGGGCATCCAGAGGGAGCAGGAGCCTGCGGACAAGCCCCGTGGGAGGGATGGCGAGCCGCACAGGTGTGAGTGGGACCCTCCGGGGGACACAGGTGTGAATGACAGCCTCTGGGGCGCGGGGTGGATTGGTCCTGAGACCCGGGCTGAGACGTGTGTGGACTGGACTCTGCCGCTGGGTGAGCCGTCTGAATTCCGGGGGCGTTAAAGCACAACACACCCGACGAGCCAGGGCACGCTCCTTTCATTAAATGCAAAGCTTGGAAAGAGAAATTAGTTTCCAGTCCCTAAAAGGCAAGACAGTTCTCCGTGACCCTCAGGCCTGACTGCCCGAGGAGGGGAGCGCAGCAGGCCCGCTGCGTGACCGCCTGGGGGCCCCTGGTTGGCATGTGAATCCCTGCAGCCCCACGCTGCGGGCGGTTCTGCGCAGGTGCCCAGCTCCGCATGGCGCCTGGGACCCTCCGGCGGCTGCCCCCTCCTCTCCTGCGCGGGTCTCTCTGCCTTAACCCCACACGGCCCCTCACCTCCTCCTGCCACGTCTGTGCACCCCCTGCGTCCACCTCTCTTTAAGCTCAATCTGCCCAGAGTCTGACTGCACTGACCTCCCGTGAGCCCGCTCACGCCCACTGCGGACACCCCCTCTGGCTCTCTTCTGCGGCGCGTCCGGGCCTGCCCACTCGCCCCGCGGCCCGGAGCACATGCCCATGGGGCTGCCCGCTGGGCCCTCCCAGCAAACCAGCAGCCCGTACCGTCTTCAAAGAGCACAGACTCTCCCGTCGCCCTGATGCGAGGCAAGAAAAGCCCGTGCTGGGCCATGGACCATTAACTCGCACCCAGGTCCTGGGCCCTCTGATGCAGGGAACGCCATCAAAGGTCAAACACTGAGCGCGCTGCCCACGCTCAGTGGCCCTGGGCCAAACACGTCCTGCTGGGGTAGTGGCCACTCAAGGTGGCCACTGGTGGTGATGGGCTCCTGGTTCCCGTCTGACCACAAAACACAGATGCGTGGGTAGTTGTGGCAAGGATGTGCAGGCGGGGGCAGAGGCCACGTGCATTCCCAGCTTCCGGAAGAGGTTCAACGTGGGTACCCTGGCACCCCGAGACATGTGGCCCAGCCCCTCGGCACCCCGAGACACGTGGCCCAGCCCCCGCCCCGGCACCCCCGAGACACGTGGCCCAGCCCCCCCGGCACCCCCAAGACACGTGGCCCAGCCCCCGCCCCGGCACCCCCGAGACACTTGGCCCAGCCCCCCGGCACCCTGAGACACGTGGCCCAGCCCCTGCCCCTGCCCCCCTGAGACATGTGGCCCAGCCCCCCCGGCACCCTGAGACACATGGCCCAGTCCCTCGGCACCCGAGACAAGTGGCCCAGCCCCTCGAAACATGTGGCCCAGCCCCCTGAGACACGTGGCCCAGCCCCCCAGCACCCCCGAGACACGTGGCCCAGCTCCTCTGGCCAGCAGCACCCCCAGCCTCATATAGCAGGGTTAGTCCCACCTTCTTCCCAACCTCCTGCCTTCTGCTCACATGCAGAACAAAACAAGGCCTTGCCCGCCTGGGTCCTGGCCGCCCCCTGCCCCTCGTGCCCACCATCCTCGATCTAGCATGGACCCTTGAAGGAGCTACCACTCCTGCTCGGAGCCTGAGTACCTGCTGTCCCCAGCCCACCCTGTGTTTCCTTCAGGCCTTCACTCAGACGCCCCCCGAGTGTCCGACGTTCATCCAGGGCTCCCCGCCCCCCAGACACACTCTCCCTTCGTCCGGTTTACCCCCCTCAGAGCGTGGTCAGCTCCCTGCCACATCACACGTGGGTCTGTTCAGTCTCCAGCCTGCCCCACCTCCAAGTGCAAGCTCTCGGGAGAAGACCCAGGTTCAGTTCCTGGCTGGGTCATCTTGGCCTGGTGACCCAGGGCCCAGCACGCAGGTGCCTAATGAGTACGCGCCAAATGAAGGGAGACTCTCCCTTCAAATACGGTCTAATCTTCAGCATGGGGTCCGCTTTACCGAGCTTTACAGGACGCAGGGACCGCACACTGGGCGCCTGCACTGCCCCGAGGGGAGTCCGGCTAATGCTCATTTGGTTGTGTGGAAGGTGGGACCACGTGTCTTCCCAGGGTCCTCCCCGCGGCCTCTGTGTGCTTGCTTCTCCCCCGAGGGCCGTCCCTGCCGCATGTTTCCAACGACAAATTACCGGCGGACACCTGGTGGCCTGCGGTCACGGGGTAACCACGGCGGTGCTCGGGGCAGCCCGTCCGCTCCGACGTGTGCGCCCTCCAAGCTCGCCTCCAGGCGAAGGTGCTCTGGCCTGGGCAGCGTATCCCCCGTCTTCACCAGGGACCTGGGTGCTGCGGCGCTGACGCGTTTCGCGCACCTCGCTCAGGGTCAGACGTGCGGGTGAGGGAGGTGGGCGCCGGGGGCTGGCTCTGTGGGGCTGGGGCTACTCCGTCCGGACACAACGAAGATCACAGGGCTGCCGAGGCGGACGGTGGTGAGGACACAGACGTGGGGCTGGACAGGGGACAGACTGGCACCCCCGCCCGGCCCTCCTGAGGAGGTGGGCGCGCCAGCGGACCGGGCACGCGGCACTTCATCCTTTGTGGACAGGTTCCCGTGCGGGGGCATCTGGGAGGCTGGGGTCAACGTGCCGACGCTGATGTGACCCAGCGCGCTCGTGAAGAAGGCGGCGCTCTGCTATCGTAGCGCCTCGGCCGGGAAACGACACGCGCTCTGACAGACAAACCGAGGTCGTCTCGCCCACACCGAGCACACGTGATGTGACCAAAGTCCCCCCGTATCCCCGTTTCTCTCCCGTGCCGCAACCTGGACGCATCGGCGGCTGGCTGCCCCCGTGACCAGGGCCCTAGCTGCAGGTCACGGCCGACGACCCTGACCGGGGCCCTGCAGTGGGGTTTCCCGGACCAGCAGGCTGGGCCCATGCTCCCTCAGAGTGCCTCGTGCCACGCCAGTCCCGCCACGTGGCTCTGGACAAGGACAAAAGCCAGCTGCCAGCGGCGTAGGGGTTCTGCAGCCGGTGAAGGGTCCCTGTCTCTGAGTGGGCGCCACCTCCTCCTCGAGGCCTCGTCTGCCCACCCCGCTCAGACGGCACCAAGTGCTGCCCTCCTCCCCCAAAGCCCCCACATTCCCACAGCAAACATGGCCTCGTTGGCTTATTTAACGGGCCTGCTGCGGGCTGTCTGTCCCCCGTTAGAGCACAAACTCTCTGAAAGCAGGGCAGGGTCCCAAGGCCTCCCCCAGGACCTGGAGCGTGGCACTTAAGCGTTTGTTGGAAGAACGAAATACTTCCGCAGGCACGCCCCTCCCACGCAGGGCCCGGCGACAATGAGCCACTGCCCTGCCCCTCATCCCCGCGCTGCCCCTCCTGCTGCTCGCTGCCACAGCTACTTGAACGGCAGGCAGACCCAGGCACGCCATGGGCCTCCATACCCCTGGACCTTTGCACGTGCTCTGCCGGCCCTACCTGTTCTCGCTGTCCCTCGCCTCCCCGGCTCCTGGCTGCTCAGGGATGAGCTCCCACCTGTGGAAGCCTTCCCGACTCCTCTTCCCCGACGAGGCAGGGTCAGTGCCACTCGGACCTGTTCCGGAGAGCTCTGTGCCCACCGCTGAGTCCTGCATGTTGATGGGCGCTCTGGCACCACTGCTGGTTCCCGCGTCTGCCCCTCGAAGGCAGGCTCACCTTCTACTCTAACACTTTCTACCCTGCACTCCAGGGCCCGGGATGCTAAGAGCTCGCATGCTGAGCCTGGGATGCAAGAGCAGGTGGGAAGGAGAGCCGTCCTCTGCCTCCGGATGGGGCACGTCAGTGGGAGGGGCTCGGATGTGCAGCTGTGCCCCCGGGATGCCACCCCGCCGTGCAGCCCCCCAGGCGAGGCAGACAGCGACGTGCCCTCAGGAGAGGCCTGGCTACACCTGGGACAGCGAGTGGCGTTCAGCTGGGACCAGGACGCCGGGAGCCACACGAAGGCACTTAGATATCCCCGTGGCTTCGCTGGCCACCGTCCCGACACTGGAAACTGAGAGGGACAGTCGCCCCATTTTTATTAACGTTCTCTGTTATTTTTAAGATTGTCTAGAAAGAAGGAAAAAAGCTTTCCTTCTTTAAAAGGGATTTTAGTGGACAATTAAAGAAACTGCTATTGTGCTGCTCTGATCGTGGCCCCGAGTAGACGCACTTTGCTGGCGGGCCCGAGGGAAAGGAACCTGCGCGTGAGAACGCGTGGGCCGGCCAATCAGGGTCGATGCCGGGGCCTCGTGCCGCAGTCCTGACGGGGCGCCAGGCAGTTGGGCACGTGAGCAATGGGCCCATCGCTCCCTGAAGGGAACGCGAGACAGACCGCGTTCTCCCGTGTGTCGAGTCTGGCTGACGGGAACGTGCCCAGACTGCGTCCCTCCCAGGAAAACCGAGGAGGGGGTCCAAACGGGCCGACGGCCCCAGCGGCCTCCCTCCACCCCGTGCGGGGGTCTCGGGCCGGCACGTGCGCGGGACCGTGTGAACACGAGCCACCCACGGGGGAACCGCCTCGGCGGCACGGGCGGCCTTCCAAGTTCACCAGCGACCGCGCGGGTCCCCGGTGGTGCCGCTGCCTGGGGTGGCGGGGGCACCTAGCTGTGCCGGGCCAACTTCGGACGGAGGCGCGAGGGCTTGGACGGAAATCTGTGATATTTCTACATCTAAAAAGACAAGTACAAGTTTTCAAGTTTATGAAAGTGTTTCGCTCAGCCGCTGACACACACGGGGGCGGGGAGGGGAGTACACTACACAAACCTGTCCGTCTGTCTGGGTGGCTACTGCTCTTTTGAGTCTCCGGGATGTGTGTGTGTGTTGCTCCCAGGCGGGAAGGAGCCTATTCTACAAGCTGCCGGGAGGCGCAGCCCTGTTAAATGCCTTTAAACGAAGCAAACACATGAGTATCTGGTGAAGAAACGCATTTTGTAGAGAATTAAACAAACACTTAAAGGTCTAACGTGTCAAGGGTGCGCACCAGTGGGAGACGAGGGCTCGCGGCGGCGGTCAGGGTCGCCGGCTCAGAGCCCCGGGCGCCGCGGGAGACCGGCCGCGAGGCGCTCTGCTGCTGCCTGCGGACCTGGGGCCACGCACCTTGCGGACCACGGGGCTCCCGTCGTTGATCAGCTGGGCCAGCATCATGGCCACGTTGTGGTCGATGGTGGTCGAGTGGTCGGTCCTCTCCGCAGAGTTGCCCACGAACGTGCCAAGGGCGAAGACGGCCGCGCAGCGCACCTGCAAGACGGGCCGGACAGCGGTCGGGCTTGCACCCCTGCGTGGGGTCACCTGTCCTGGTGGGGCAGCAGGGTGCGGGGAGGCAGCAGAGCACTGAACCGGGCACCGAGTGAGCCGCCAGGGAGTGAGGGACCCGGGGGCCCGGCTGTGTGGCGGCACGGTCTCTGGGCGCCTCCAGGTCGCCCCTCCTCTGCAGGCGGCCTCAGCTGGCCCGGACATGCCGGCGGCGGCAGGCTCACCTCAGGAATGGGGTCCGAGAGGAGGCTGCAGAGCTTCTCGTGTGCGCTGTCCCTCACGCCACACCACCTGGCCGAGTCAAAGTTCTGCCAGATGCGGCCCAGGCAGATGGCCACCCACTGGCGCAGCAGCGGGTGGGGGTCGTTGAGCTGCTCCAGGCAGATGGCGATCAAGTTTCCCTGGAGGCAGGCTTCCTGCGAGAAGGCAGACAGCAGCCCCCGGTCAGCCCCAACCCGGGGCAGGGGAGGGGCGTCGGCGGGGGTCACGGCCCCGTTGCTCGGGGAAATGCCCACATCGCCACTTGGGTTCAGTTTTCCTCCTTCCAGATCCCGCCGATTGGACCTTACCTGCGAGCAGCGGGCTACTCGGAGGCCCTCCCCCCACGGTGCCCCTTCTGAGGGAGACTGTTCCAGGGACAGGGAACAGGGTGGGGGGCCAGGAGGCCCTGGAGGGGGCGGGCCGGCGCGCACTCACCTGTCCCGTGTTGTAGCTGTTGACGATCACGGCGAGGATGAACGCCGTCATGGTCCGGTGTTCAGCCTGGAAGACAGAAGGCAGCCCCGTTTTGCTCTCGCTCCGCGGTGGAAAGCCGTCCTTCCCCAAGCACAGCAGAGCTCTCCTTGCTCAGCCTGTGATGGGCCTGGGGCCCAGTCACGCGAGTCGGCGCTGCTGCCTTCGGACTGGGGTCTACAGACACGAAGAGCCCTTTGAAGAGGGGCTGGCAGCTTTGGGCTTGGAGCCTCTGAGCACAGGTTGTCCCCGAGGTGCGAGTGCCGCAGGACAGGGCACGTCCGCTGCGGCCCCGCGTGGGCAGAGGGCCGACCCGCCCGTGGGAAGCGCCTGACCGCTCCCCGCTCCCCCTCGCCCAACACGCTGCCCTCGCCGTGCATGCCGGTGGGAAACGCGCGGATCCCCGTCCTAACTCAGTTCCCGGTCTTCCGTCGCGTGGGTCGGTCTCCACCCTGCCCTTCCCTCTGTGGCCTCTGGAAGGGGGAGCCAGCCAGCCTATCTTGATGGTCCCATGGGCCTGATGCTTTGAATGTGCACCCTGAGCAGAGCCTGAAACGGATCCTTCTCGCTCTGGCCTTGGGTTCGTCAAGGCCACTCCAGGGCTGATCCCAGCCTTCCTCCTCCGGCCTTAAGCCCTCGAGTCCACAACGGCTGCTGTCTGTCTCCACAGCCAGTGTGCACTTGGATATGCCCACGCGTTTGCCGGTTCCTTAGTCTCATGCTGCTGCCTGCGTCCTGTGGGCTCAATATCCGCGTGGACCATGGTCTCCATACGGGTCTGCGCTGGGCGTCCGAGTGTGGCGGGCTCTGAGCCTCAGACCATGTGTCCTGAACGGTATGTCAGGTGGTGGAGGGTCCCAGGGTGACAGTCCGTTTCCTCTGGCGCTGGGGTCCGTCACCCGCAGAAGCCGTCCGCTCCTGTGCAAGGACTCTCTTCTTGTTCTGGTTACTGTTAAGATTTTCCTTTTCGCTCAGAGACGTTCCGCT